>CM060948.1:164583323-164718323 GCA_030765055.1 Mantis religiosa | reverse complement strand
AGGTATTTGCAACGCTCAATATCGCTGCTCTGTCTTTAAAGTAAATATTAAATCTTTGCATAAATAGATGTTTAGACTAAGGTGGACGGGTGTTTTTACTTGGTAGTGCCAAGGAATTTTAATTGGTGTAATGTCGTACCCGTGGAAGCTTATAGATATCTTGCAAGAAAAGGTAACAGTGGAGTACTGCTACACACAACGATAAGCAGGTAGGTGGGTAGGTGGATAGAGAGGTAGGTAGGTAGGCAGGCAAGCAGACAGGCAGATACATAAGCTATATACGAGGAGGGACCCAAAAGAAACCGGACTCCGAGGGCGCTGCCACTCGTAGACGTAGTGCAGGGTTCTCACGCTAGATGGTGTTAGTAGAGACCTTCATGAAACAGCTGTGCAGACGGCGTCAGTGTAGAACTGAACGTGCAAGTGTGGTATTGTGTTTCTCTGACTGTTGGCGGCTTACCTCAGCGAAGTCGTTATGGCAACTTTAAATTAACAAAGAGTGTGTGTGAAATTTTGTTTCCTGATTTAAAAGCTGCAACGGAGACACACCAAATGCTTCAGGAAGCTTTCCAGGAGGACCCTATGAGCCGCACACAGGTTTTCGAGGGGTTTGGGCGTTTTAAACGTGGTGAGATGTGTGTTGAAGACCAAACTCGTGCGGACGCCCTTCAAAATCGCGAAATGAGGAGAACATTGAAAAGGTCCGCCAAAAGATCAAGGAGGATCGTCACCAAACGATCGACCAAATTTCAGCAGCGATAGGAATCAGTTGGAGCTCGTGCCAGCGGATTTTGAAGGAGAATTTGCACATGAGACGTGTTGCTGCTAAATATGTTCCGCGCCTTCTCACACAGGAGCACAAAACCATCCGCATGAATGTGTGTCAGGACTTGAAAACAGAGATTGCACGTGATCCAAACTTCTTGAACAAAGTCATTACGGGGGATGAGAGTTGGTGTTATGGGTATGATCAAGAAGCCAAGCAAGCGTCAAGCCAGTGGAGGACTCCCAAATCTACTAGACCATAAAAGCAAGGTAAGTGAGATTAAATGTGAAGGCGATGATCATTGTCTTTTTTATGTTCGCGGAATTGTGCATCGGGAATTCGTACCTCCTGGCCAGACTGTTAACCAGCACTCTTACTTGGATGTTTTAAGGTGTCTACGAGAGGATGTGAGGAGGAAACGCCCGGAACTTTGGTGATCAGGTGATTGGTTTCTGCATCACGACAACGTTCCAGCACACACCGGCTTACGAGTCACTATTTGGTATCTCAGAGGTGTTCTGTCGTTTCCCACGCTGCGTATTCGCCGGACCTAGCCACCTGCGAATTTTGCCTATTTCCACGAATGAAGAAAAACGCTAAAAGGGGAGCGTTATAACGGTGTGGAGGCGGGAAAAACAGCTTCGCAAAGGGCACTGGACAATATCAAACTTGAAGAGTTCCAAACATGCTTCCAAGAGTGGCAAAAGAGACTTGACAAGTGAATCGCATGTAATGGAGAGTATTTTGAAGGTGACTGAAGTAATTTTGTATAAAGATTCATCAATAAAGTTTTATGGCAACAATCCGGTTTCTTTTGGGTCCCCCCTCGTATATTGGAAAATATACATAAGGTAACTAAATAAATATTTCTTGCAGGAGTCAATTACTGGTCACACCTATTTAAGGTATAACTTGAAGTGACAAGGAAGTGACAAATTAGTTCTGACTAACTAATCAGTCTGATTTGGTTTCGAGCACTTTAGGTAGGAACGTAGCCTTAGTTTGCCAGTTGCTCTGTTCAGCCAGTAGATCCGAAATTTCAAACTCCTTCTAATTAGTCTAAAGCGGATTTTGGCGAACTTAATTATTAGTTAGTTCTCCAACTGTGCACATTCAGCAAACTGGATACTGTTTTCATGCGCATGACCTACTTATTAGCGACCGAGTTCCAAAAGCCTTCATTTAGTGATCAAGCGGATGTCGTATGCATAGTTTCAAAACTGTAACAATAATCCGCTTCTCACAATGTGTGATACCTTGCAGCATTAGTTGTTCAGAAACATTGATTTGAAGCTTTATGGTAATATGAATTAAAACAAGAAAAAATTCCAATGGTATCAGTAAAGCTTTCATGCTTTTATTGTGTTATATCATATTACCCAGAACATGCGATTCAGATGGCTCCAGGGGAAAGCATGACGCTCGCATTCGACGGTTCTGGGATTTCACTTCTGGTGATCACCTACTGTGGCATGGATTTAACCTGGCGTTTCTTCTAACACGGCTTTTCTCCCGCCCATTTCATGTATCACTCTTTCACATTACACGACGAAAACGATGCTGTGTATTAGTTGAGGGCGGCTAAATGGTGCAGAATCTTGCAGTTTGGAAATTCTTGGCTGCACCAAGGGTACCGATCTGAGCCTTCGGATCCGAGTCGAGCTTTCGCCTGTTCTCGCTGGCAGGGAACCTCAGAGCGAAGCTACCGGCAGCTTGGGTAGGTTATCGCAAACCTTTCAACTCAGTGCTCAATTCATTAAATGTTTCGGAACTATGCACGTCTCTGCAGCTTAATTTGCCGATCCATGCAGTTCATACATGTTGTGGTTCCTTCATCCCATCTACTACTCCCCGGATGTGTGTACAAGAAATATAATAGCGGATTGAGGTTCTGGGCGTGGCTTAT
The DNA here is from genome assembly GCA_030765055.1 of Mantis religiosa. NCBI lineage: Eukaryota > Metazoa > Arthropoda > Insecta > Mantodea > Mantidae > Mantis > Mantis religiosa. The sequence continues at coordinate 164,715,651 of CM060948.1, read as the reverse complement.
ATTATCTCATTTATCTCCACCTGAATCAACAAAATATTGAGTTGTCTTGTGCTTTTCTTTTAATTTTACAAATAAGCTTTTAAATATCTTATATTTAGTTAAGTTTTATAAACCCTGCAAGTAATATTAAACGTTTTCAATATGATTATGATTCTGAAGTTACTTCTGCCAGATCAATTGTTCTTAAAGTTTGACTGTACAGCTGGAAAACTGAATACAAAATACAGAGGGTGAGCTTAAACGATAGTTATACCCAGGGGAAGTTGTTGCTGATAGACATCTATTTCTGTTAAGGTCTAAGATTATACTCGGCAGAAACATAGCTCCCGGAAATGTAAACAAAATAAAAATCAGCTCAAAAGGGGAGGAAGAAATAGGAGCTGGTTAAAATGACCAAGGGCATTGCATTTGCATTTCCAAAGCATTGGTTTTCAACACATCCGCAATTGTGAATTGTTTTGCACATATTCACATAATTATGCTTGCATAAGTCATACACATATACACATCTCCATTCGTGATCCATAAATAGAACTGAAGGAGATTATATGTATAACTAGATTGTCCTGAGCGGAAAATATATTCGGTAGTTTTAGTTTTATTTGGTGTGCACAACACACACACACACGCACACACACACACACGCACACGCACTAACACACACAGATACAGAGAGAGATTGGCAACCAGCCCCAGGGAACGTCAAACAATATACACCAAATTGACACGAAATTTCGCAAACTCTCCCGGCAGGTAAGATCGGGATAGTGGAGTGAAACATTAAATTAATATTTAATTTGATTTGCCAGAGGTTAAACGTTGTCTGAGTTCTAGATAAACATCATATATACAATGTAGAGGAATCACAACAATTTTCGTTATTCAGTCGGAACAGCAGGTCTGAGAAACCGAAAGTACGTTGAACTCAAACCATCCTGGGTGAGCAGTTATAGCACCATTCACTTCACTACCACGTGACAACCAGCGCATGAATTACTAGTTCTGTTTATGCTTAAGAGCCCTACCATACCCTTCGGTAAAGTGTAAATATACATGTACATTTTTGACACTACACCATGTTCCCGGGATGCATTGTCGAATATTCATTGAGCACCAAAAAGGTTGCCCAGAAAATCTTTTAGTGACGAAGGAGAAGCTGTATATTATTGCCTAATATTCACGAGCTGCTTGTTATTTGGCGAACGAAAGAGAGAAAGAGAAAGAGAGAAACGGGGAGTGAAAGACACAAATAGTGCCTAAGCCACGCCCGCGCGTGCACTAGCGCTGAACACTTGCCGAGAGGGAAAGAGACGGAGATAGTCTGCAATTTCTCGCTGCATCGTGATAGACCATGAAGCTTCGGTAACTTTCGGGAAACAATGGTTCGGTTATAAATAAGAGAGTTGGAGTGGAGCTGCGAGTCAGTCAATGGAGTTTTAGTGCAGTGTGTGGCTATTTGAACTGCACCGAGTTGAGAACCGATAATCGTGTAGTGATTTGAAAGTGAATTACTTTATTTGCTTACGTGTGGTGAAGTCACTAGAGACTTTGTTGGTGTGTCACGTCAGTCTGCTGCAAAGGGATGTACGGAAGTGTCTTTCTACAGAAATAAAGGGTATTTTTAATTTATGGACACTAGTATTTTAATTTTGCGAAACCACAAAGTCACAATATAGCTTTACATTAAGAACTAAGAGATCCCCACAAAATATTAAGATGTTTATCATCCGATATATGTCTTGAACGTTTTAAAATTTTGACCTAAATGTGACGTTCAACTATTTGCTACACCTTTTATGCACCTTGGTTTTAATTCATACACTTTTAATAAATATTAACATACTGAATATCAAAGTTGTAGCGGTGAGGCATGTGTTTCTTCCTTTAAGTACGATCTATTTTTGTTAAATAAAACAGAATTGCACAGAAACATTCGCATCCTGCTACAGGTAACTTAGTACTCCATATTATTAACTATAAGATGAGAGGAACCCCAGAAAATTTAAAAAATATATGTACACTTATTTCGGTTACTAAGATTTAATGAACTAACGTCCTGAAGTTTGCAAACCTATGTTCAGCAGACAGTCTGCTAGTGGGCAATGTAGCATGTATGTAGACCTCTTTGTGTTTATATATAAAGATGCCTCACGTTTGGCAGCAGGTAGTACTCAGTGCGTTCAATTAGTGCTTTTGCCGAGGACATTTCCTTATTTCAAAGCTAGAGTAAATTTTAACTATAATTATTTATTTATCAGTGTAATTCTTTATTAATGTCACACACATAAATGGAAAGTCATCAGTGGAAGAATACACCAAGAATTTAATTTCCTAATGATGCATCCAGACCGCAAACTTATGAAACAGCATGTGCATTGCTTATACAGTGAAGCTTATTGAAGATCAAGTAGATACCCACACTTGTGGTCAGAGTCTACCTGGGAACTGAGGTCCCACTCTCCGTGGGGGTTTCCAGTAGGACAGTACCTAGGTTAAAAAACCGCTCCTCCTTACAGGGTGGATGTGCATACGCCAGGTACGCGCGCAAAGCCATCCCAGAAAACTACCGATAACCTTGGTCGGGCTGCCAGTGATCTAGCATACCATGCTACTACCTCTCCAGGCTAGTACCGGAGAGCGTGAGGCGCCGAACGACCCCTTCTGCTAGCAAACCAGACACACGTTACCATTACCCTTGGGTTTCGGTAACCACTGCTCCACCAAAGCCTACCCAACCGAACAACTACCTTTCGGGAGGAGCTCGGAAAGTTTGACGTCAGGAGTACCGCGAATACTAAGCGTCTGCAGCTGAAGGGAAATAAAATTAGTAACTTCGGAATGTGCCTGAATCTAGTTTCCATTTGATGCAACGACCTCAAAGATCACCTATGACCGCAGACGGACGTATGCAGTCTGGTTCGCGAGTCGAGTTCTCTGGTCCAAAGATCGTTTTCTGTATCTCTGCTTTCTGGATGGCTGTTGCCGTAGACTCTGGTTCCGCTTTTTTTCCTAGAGGACTATTACCTCTAAGGAGATACAAGGACTTTTTATCATGGAAGGGAAGAGATTGTGGAAAAATCATCTAGGTTAAACTTATTACGCACAACACGGATACATATCTGCCGTTTCGATCACACCAATAAATTTAACCTGAATAAAGCTTCGAATAAAAACTTTGAATACATTTATTTACATGCGAATATTTTCCTCGCAGTTAAAGGACTTCTGTAGCAACCAATGACGATAATGAGGTGTTGATATTTTATCGTTTTATATACAAAATACACGCAGAAGTTTAATAGGTCATTTCATTTCCCTTTGAATAGGTATATTTTCTTGCTGTATTAAGCGTCGGTTCTACATCATCATTTTATTCTTTTCTCGCTATCTTCAGTACTATATCAAATGAATTTTAACACAAGACTCGGGATTCTTACCAGATTTTTGGGATTTGGTCTACGACTCACGTCCCCAGAACGAATAACAATGATAGAAATGAGTTTTAGTCCTCAAAGTAATACCTCTTAGCCTAAAAGTACAGTTTTAAGCTTGTGAAAACTACGGAGAGTGAACATCTTAATATAGGCGAATATTTTCTACATAAAAAATTGCAGATGTAGAAATTTGTACATTAACTTCTTACATCAGGGTTACAGATGTTTCTTCTGTCACTCTGGCCTGAGGTAGAAGTTTGTATTAGACATTCAGAGCGTGACAGTTCGCATATATAACGTGGCTTCTGAAGTACATTATTCGATGATTACTTGGTCACTCTAGTCTAACACAGGTCATATGAATTGAACATGGGAAGCCTTACTAGCACATTGCTTTTCTCTTACTGCTTCGACCACACAACAACATTGATCGCTTAGTGACGTTACACAAGCAGCTGTCACTCACTCGTTTACTTCCACACCTGTTGCAACATCAATGAAGGAGCAAGCACATGAGTCGGAACAAGAGGATTTAGAGCAGCTGAATGTTAATCATCTGTGAGTACCTGCCTTTACTGTACATGAAAGACACTTTAATGGCACCTAGCAACAGCAGTGACTTAGTCAGTACTGCTCCTACTACAATCTCGGATAATGTATAGCGGGAGGAGGGGGGCTGAACTCCAGGAGGCTACTCCTCTCCAAGAGAGGAGAATGCTTCCTTCAGCTCACAAAAGGCAGCCCATGAAAAGACCAGAGATGCCTTTAAACCAGAGAAGAAGAGATGACGAGATCAATGTATAAGTAAAAGAAGACTTTCGGATGCCTAAAAGACGTTGTATTTTCTTTGGAAAAACAGGTACCTAAAGACGAGAAGTCTGCAATTCGCTCCATTTTACTCGCGCTTGGACGCAAGACCGAAAGAAGGCAGGAAAGGTACATCAGATGTATGGCGCTCAGAAAACCAAATTCCTTGAAGGCTTTCACTAGAGTAATTCTAGCTAAACATTACGCTAAACAAGAATTTGCATCTGACTGAATTATTATGGTTCGTTAAGCGTCAACAGGCCTATTCAGAATGTCTGAATTGTATTCTGAAATACACCACCGGTCAACTTACCACAGACCACGAATGATTTCGGAGGACTACCAAGGGAATACTGTTGTTAATGTTTACCATTCACCTGGAATCCAATAATAGTACGGACCATAAATAAATAAATAAATAAATAAATAAATAAATAAATAAATAAATAAATAAATAAATAAATAAATAAATAAATAAATAAATAAATAAATAAATAAATAAATAAATAAATAAATAAATAAATAAATAAATAAATAAATAAATAAATAAATAAATAAATAAATAAATAAATAAATAAATAAATAAATAAATAAATAAATAAATAAATAAATAAATAAATAAATAAATAAATAAATAAATAAATAAATAAATAAATAAATAAATAAATAAATAAATAAATAAATAAATAAATAAATAAATAAATAAATAAATAAATAAATAAATAAATAAATAAATAAATAAATAAATAAATAAATAAATAAATAAATAAATAAATAAATAAATAAATAAATAAATAAATAAATAAATAAATAAATAAATAAATAAATAAATAAATAAATAAATAAATAAATAAATAAATAAATAAATAAATAAATAAATAAATAAATAAATAAATAAATAAATAAATAAATAAAATCTGAATATTCTACCCCGGCACCTAGACAACTATACCGGGGCATATATCCAAATTTTCTCTTTATTTTTCCATAAAATCCTTACAAATGTTATAATTATACAAATCTCTCAGAAAACTACTCTACAAAAATAAAATGAAATAAAATAACAGAAATAAACACAAAAAAGCAAAAAACAAAAGAAAACAACTATAAAAATTACAAAATCCTTATTTCCTAAATCTATATCTAAATGTACTAATTCTGTAGTCCACCATGGCCTCTGCCATCACTCTCTCCCTCCGCCGCCCATGCAGTCAACTCCATTGTTAGATTATTCAATAATTCTTCCCGTCTTATCCTATTTTGTATAGTACGGACCGTTAGGAAACAACAACCGAGGAGTTACATGTTAATTTCCACATAGGTACACCACCTTAATGTTAGATGGAGACCTACGAAAGACCGCTGAGAGACTTATTCTTCATAGCATAAATTATATAGTTCAATAATATACATTACTTATTAACGCTGACAACAGGACTCTTTCCAAGCTAACAGGAAAATGCTTTCGCCTTCTAATTGAATTTATTGTAAGAAAGCAGGAAGCGATGTGCCTGGAAGGCTACCTCTGTAAACTTAATCTTTGTGATATAATTGTGTAAATTTATGCTTATCTTCGTGAGACAGTTTACGTCCCATGTTTTATATTTTGGAGGTCTCACAATATGGATGACGCCTAACAATTTAGTGTGCTAAAAATGTGAGTTCCACAGAAACATCTAAATGTTTTCGCATTTTTATAGTGAAGCACATTTACGGGTACATACTGTGACTTTGTCTGTTCGTAGAATTAAAAGTCCAACTTGCAGAAATTCAAATCGTTCCTTATTTGCGTAGAAATACACTCACAGTAGCAGTATTACATCACATACACAATCACAATCTACCAAGGTCAATGACCACAACAACAGAGTTCTGATTACACCTGTTTACAACATCAGCTCTCCTTACATCTGTTTACGACTGTTTAAGACTGTTTACTCTTACTGCTCTGTTTGCGACTGACTCTTGGTTGGTCATCACTTCCTTAAATACCTCATTGATAATTCAAGACTGTTCTGTAGCAATCGCTAGATATTCCTGGAACAAACAAGAAATCGAATGCTCTATAAAACAATGAAGACGTCACCAGAATGTTCCAATTACCTCCCTTATCTGTGTCGGTAAGTCTTTTATCTCGCGCTCCCTTTATCTGTTTTTGCAGGCTCTTTATTTCCACACTGTCTGCCTATCAGTTCCTTTGAGTAAACAAGTCGCGCGAACCCTTTTAGCGCGCACGCCGCTAGTCGTAAAAAGGGATTCGCGACAATATTAATAGATGCTCTACCAAACCAGTTCCATTGAGAAGTGGAAGTGGGCAAAGTTAACCGCTCTCTACATTGATGTATTTGGTTTACACAGAATTTTTTATTCGAATGCTTTAAGATAAATTATTATTATTATTATTTATTTTGTATTTTGCCCCCAGTGGCGTGTTTACCATAGCTTTTGTGGATGGCACGGTGGTGTTGCTTGGGAAACTCAAATATCTAAAATAGGTGCAACAGGGGCTTTATACCATAGCTTATTCAGCTAGTACTAATGTTACCAAATCCAATTAGCTTCCCTCTTGGAAATTATTAAGCTTCAACTGCGAAAATGTATTCACCTAGGGTCCAGTATATAACACAAACTCTACTGCAGGCATTGCATATGGACTGAAATGCGCTTCCTCTATTATATTTGGATGAGCCACATTTGTGAGGACGCGATTATGGACAGTCCCTTCAAAGCAGGACCAGACCATAATGCTGCTAAGCACAAATGCAAGGCGTTGTTTCTGAACAGCAAGCAAGTAATATAAGACGTGATTATCGTCTTACAGTGGTTTCTCACAAGCTTTAGCGTACCCTTTATAGTAAAATACAGATATGTCTTGGGAACCTGACGACCTATGTTTCACTGGAACTAGATTGGTACTCTACTAAAGCTACAGACCATCATTTTACGAAGTACAGTCATTATACACCATACACCCAAATACCCCGTTATGCCGTGCCCTAAGTTATGGGTGAATTATAACTGCCAAATATTCTCAGACGCTGGAAAACAACGACCTATAAGTTTACGAACTAAACCCTGCCTAATAAGGCAATCAAGTATAGACAAAATATTAAGTCAAACCCATGGTATACTATGCAGCATGCCCGCCTTGGTAGCGTGGTGGTAGCATGTCTGCTCACGTTCAAGAGGTACCGAGTTCGAATCTCGGTCAGGGTGAGTTACCTGGATAAGGTTTTCCGGGGTTTTCCCTAACCATGTAAAACGAATGTTGGGTAACTCTAAGCTCCATGGACCCTGGATTCATTTGAACATCATTTCATCCACTCCATTCATCGTCCGATATGACAAAAACGATGGAGGACGTAAATTACCAAAAAAAAAAAAAATACTATGCAGCATTGACACACTAGCCTATTATCAGCTGACAGGACGGATTTTATATGAACGCAATATCTCCGAAAATTCGCAGAGTCTACCATACTAACAGGCACCTGAGAGAATTGTGGTTTTTCTCGCAATCCCTCTATTGCAAGAGGACCGTATTATAATAGATAATAATGGGCTATCTTCTCTAACTGTTTACAATACACCACTCTTCTGCATACTGGCCTGCGCCCCTTCTTTAGGGCAGCAAGAACCAAAAATATCAGTTTTGGAATGGATGTGGAAACTAGTAATTCTACCCGCTGTTTTTTTTCGTTCCATACCGTCATAAAATGTGTTTTGTGGGCGCTGAGGAATTCACTAAGCAATACAACAGTTTATGTAAAAATGTGACATTGTATTCCATGATACCGAAATTAAAGGATAATAAAGTAAATAATAAATAAATAATAATTTGTAATAAATAAAAAGTCATAATGGATTTCAAAGGAATGTTGGTTCTTTGTTACAACACGTGCTGGGCAGTTGAGTCGAATAGCAGTTGCGGTGAACAGTTGTTTTAACAAACGTAACGTAAGAAACAGTGTCCTAATCAGAGTTCTAAAGGGTAGCACTTGACTTTGTTTGAAAAGGGTATTCTTCGGACCCTTAATAATGGCATGGCCGAGAATAAATAATCACAATGGGCAAAATAGTCACAAAGGGAATGTTTGTGTGAAAAGAGAGTATCCAGAAGTGAAAGCTACACACCCACGCGCAACTGTGGAGGACACTCGGTGGCTTGGAGTCGATTAAGAAAGCCATCGCTTCTGTCTTGTTCGAAGGCAGACCATAAGCGATGAGAGAAGATATTTGTCGGTTCATATATACATGAAGAACGAATTATGTTTTATGGATTAATAAGCATTTCACATACACTAACTCTAAACAGTGATATTGGTAACCCTTGATCGGCAACTTCAAGTTTAATGTAATGATAAAAAGAAGCAGTCATTAAACCAGTTTGTAGCCGGCATTCTAGTGAAATTAACACCATCCTTCTCATAGATTACCACGCATACCCTGAGATAAACCTCATTGCTTTACCCTGAGCTAAACACTATTTGCTTCAAACTGTAGCATGAACGTGGAACTGTTCGCCACCTTCATCTATCTTCATCTTCATCTATCGGGACTCCTATAAAATGTAAATATTTGCACCGTATTTCATTTGCTTTCATTGGGTTGAGTAACGCTAGACAAAATATTATGTTCTAAAATAAAATAGAGGGATAAAGAATAATTACACTAAAACACAAACAATACAAATAATATCCACTTTTACATAATATAAATATGCCTTCTTGTTCAATGAATATAAATGCTTTTTATGTAAAAAAAGACCTATAACAAACAACTCAGCCTTTAATTTATCTCTCTCCAAATTGGACATGAAAACCTTTGTCTGGCTTTTAGTTGAGTTCATTACATAATATGTATATTTGTCGAATATCCGGCAAATGCACGTTTATGTGCAGATTAGTGCCCCCGGAACTGGGTCATCGCTGCAGGTGCTTGTATGGCACACACACCATCAAATAGCACGCTTTGAAAGATACAAAGACATGCAAATAAGCGGTTTACAGTATCACTACCATTTGAGTTGCCACGGTTTGACTAATTTCCAGCAAATCTGGGGTTCAGTTTGCAATATGCATAGCGTGATTTTGTACTTCATTATGTTTACGTTTATGATACTAATGATGAGTTTAATTTTCACTTTGATATAATTAGCTACGCCATTTAATTTTAGGGCTAAACGTAGATACAATCAATCATCTTTTCTGAAAAAATTGCCTTTCTTGGCTGAAATAGAAAATTTCTTGATGTCTATATCACTCCATTTAGCTCTGTTTCTTTCCATGAATTTAAGATGACTCAGAATTTGTAATTCTTCTGACCTTTATTGTATTTTTACGCTGAAGAAACATGAACACAAACTGCAACTCAGGTGTATATCTGATGTATTGAAAGAGTTAAGTAAGGACTTAAACTTCACAAAGCTTTATATCACATGGTGCATATGAGATAACTAATTTAATCGCTTGACTAAGCATTAGCATTAGTCTAATCTCGTATTACCATTGCGTTCACCTATTTATACTCTTGTGTCTTTCATGCGAATAGCTATTTACTTAATTATTGAGACCTGACAAAACTACTAAGCTGTACTTGACACTGTTCAAATAGTTTCACTAAGTAATGTATAATACTCACATTGGGCTAGAACAGGGGTGGTGAAATTTAAATGTTTGGGAAGAGGGAGGTACCTGTATAAATACCCATTGTGTCATCAATGGGATAAAGAATGGCATTTTCTTTTAGTATGTGAAGAAACTAGGCTGCCTAGGGAGAAGATATGTAACAAAGAATGGTTAAGAATACCAAAATAAATTCAAGTAATGATAATGAAGTGTATAACTTAGGAAGAGTTTAATTGAAATTTGAAACTTTTTGGGAAAAGTAAGAGTCAAATGGTTGAGGAAGGTAAGTAAGCACGATGAAAATAAAGAGGATTTTCTCTCCCTCTCCTTTTTTTTTAGATAAGATGCAAATAGAGACCGCTTGGCTCAATAATCTCAGAGGTTGAGTCTATTGGACAAGCAGCTCAATCTTGCGCCATACGTATGTCTCCGGCAGACACATTGGCACATACAGAAGGATCAAAGAGATATACAGGAACCAACAACCCGCCTACTCCCGACTTTTTGTGCATGGGGCCCCAGGGAACAATTAACGTACTTAGCGCTTTTTATAAGCTCGGAAAAATTTGGTGGTCTATTTAAAATTTTATACTAATTTTAACATTTTAGTCTTTACATCATTTCATTGTAGTGAATTATCCGTGATATCAATGCTTAATGCTTTTTATTTTTATGTAAATTATGCAATTCCTTGATTATTTATCAACCAATTACTTTCAGGGCTAATAAAATGAGGAAGGACAAGAAGTAATGTCATGGAATGTAGGGCAGGTGGTAGCTTACATCAGGAAACTCGGTTATCGCGCACCTGGTCAACACATAAAGGAAATGTGCACTCGTTACAATGCATCCAGCAGAAGATGCCTAATGATAGAATGAGTTCCTATCTCGTAGAATGAGGACCTCGCAGGCGTAACAGGGGATTAATATTATACGAATATTGTAGTATAGGAAGCTGTGTCAATGTCATCCTACGTGATCTAGGTGTAACATGCCAGCTTCTGGTTCCCGTAGTCAGCGATGGATTTTTCACGCGTCAATGTACTATGTACCGTTTCCTTTAAACTAATGGTCCTATATTTAAGATGCAAGTTATATAAAAGAACTACAATCCTGAGAAGTAAGCCTCTAAGGAAAATTAATTGGTCTAATTTCCAATATAGTATGAGTGCTGAGTACGATAGCAGTTAAAGCGCGTTCGTAAATACAATTCAATTTAATTTTGATCTCAGCTATAGTTAGCAGCACTCATGTCTCACACAAATAAAAAATTAATATATCTAGAAACCTAAACGTGCTTAGGTATTTGCTCTCCCACTCAACAGCAGAATTAATCTCCCAAATATCCTGTAACTTGGGAAGAAATAATACGCAGGAATTTATATGAAAACATATCCAGAAGCTATAGATTCAACATCTGCGTCACAATTACCTCCATTTTAAAATCCGCATTTCCTTGAAAATTCTCAAAGTGACGGATGTTGATCCAAATCATTCTGAAGGTTCAGCAATCACAGCTATCATCGATAAGCTTATTGATTATGTTGATTTGGAATGTGATGGACTTTCAAATAAAATAACAGACCTAGAAAATAGAAAGTTATACTGATATATTCTTAAACATTTCTTTAATTTTTAACTCAATATACGAATAAAATGTAATAATAATAACATTTTGTGTAGTATGGACGAGGGAACAACACATTCATTTAAAATTAATTTTGTTCTAAAAGTTTCAACCTGTGAAACGTTATCCATAGTATAATATATTTTTTTTTCTGAAACTGAACTTGAAACTTAAAGGTACTAACGAGTTGTAATGTTTATGTAAACTAAATTGTGGATTAAATTGCAACCAAAAGTTGTGGAAAACTATAGCAAACAGCGGTTTTAGTCGTTTATCCCTTTCATGAGATAACTCTAGTAATATTCCAAATAATTAGCATCAAGGGAAGTAGCTTTAGTAGCATTAGGAAAAATAAGAAGAAATGGAATAATAATGGAAAGAATAATAATATTCTGGTAGAGGCGTTTGGCCAAAGAAGAAGGGGAAATTATGAAATTATGCATGAGACAGCAAAAAATATTAGCGAACTCAAATATTTGGTGGGCAGAAATAGGAGAAATTATGGAAAAATAGGAATGGGAGATATATGGAGATTAGAGGAAAGGAATGCAAGCGATGTGGGTAAATTGGTAAAATGTAGAATAGAAGATATAGAAATACAGGAAATATGGGGAAGCCTGGAAAATATGAAATCATTACAATTTTACAAGCAAATAAAAAGAAATTGGGGACGAGAAGCATATGTAGATTATTACAGTATTCAAGAAAGAGAAGGGTTAACTTGGATGAGAACAGAAACAATATTTTTAAGAGAGATAAGAGGTAGGAAAAAGGGAATTTGTGAACTATGTGGGTAAAAAGAAGCATAGAACACTATGCAACGGAATGCAAGGAGGCTGCAATGTGGAGAAAAATGGTTTGGGAGGAAAAATGGGAGAAAGTAGAGAACAGGATAGTAGCTATAAAAATGTTAAGGGGCAGGCTTGAAACGAAGGTAAGAAGTATAGGTGAGTTCTTGCAGAAGGTAAAATAAAAATGGAACAGAAATGTAAAGAATATAAGAAAGGTAGATGAGGGGGAAGAATGGGTCTAACTAAGTACCAAGGAGGTATAGAGGTTAAGAGCTACCTGGCAGAGCAGAAGACCAGGATGGCATGCAAGCCAAGGTAGTAACAAGGTAAATACAAATAAATGTAGCCAAAATTTGTAAATTGAAAAAAAATGGAATATGCGCAATAAAAATCTAATCCAATATAATCTATAATTGCATACATCACCTCAAAAATGTTTCCAGCTAAGTAAAATGCGACTAGACTTTTATTTCAGTAATCATATAAACGTATAAGCGATATTTCAGTTTAGAGGATGGCGTTTTTATACACATGTCATGTTGGTGCTTTTATTTAGTTCTTAGTGCTTTCATGAGCGAATTTGAAAGCTTATTTAATATGTAGCTGTGGAATTTGTATGTATTACCTGACAGTAAGTTAAACTCGTGGATAAAAAAAATTGTGAATACCTATATACTAAAGCATTAATCTGGAATTAGTAAAACTGGCAAAAACTTCTGTCCATTACACTTGTACTGCCTCAAATTAAAACACATCTTCACCATGGTTTCAGCTTATTTTCTTTGGTTACTACAAAATTCCTTTTAAACAGCAGAGAAAAATTTAAAAAATTACGTCAATTCCCAAACTACTAGGAAACTAATCAAATGAAAGATATTAAAGTCAACAAAACACTTACGTTTAACATTAGTTTCATCGTTATTCTGAGGTCGCGCTGGCTAGACCATTTTACTGTCACCAAAGTGGTCAGGGTTTGATACCAGGCGATCGCATTAGAGGCTTGTGGTGGACAAAGTGGCGTAGGGCTGGTTTCCTTCGGGTACTCCGGTTTCCCCGCCAGCTCATCCTACCGGTGCTCCATCTTCATTTCATGCATCATCGGTATCATCACCTGTGTCATCGCCGCATGTAGTAAAACCGAGCGTTAAGCATTACAAAAACAAGTGATGGAGAGTTCAAATTTTTCTTCCATTAATTTACCTAACAGTAACTCTTTCACTTCACAGAGATAGTTTCTGGAATTACGGTGTACTTTTAAGTACAAGTCTGCTGTCATTAATCTCGGTCTGTATTCCAGCAATGAACTAGATTTTAGACACCATCAAGTGTTTGTTATATTGAGCGGAATGAGTTTTCCTTATTGAACCTTCTATCTCCCATTTAAAAATTTCCCTACACCACAAAGCATCCCTCGATGTAATCAAATATCATTAGAAACATGCGTACCCAATAAACTGTATCCCATTAGTGATTTTCCATCCAATTCCCTTAATCCCCAGTATAATTTTCGATAAGCTATTTAAATGAATTATTTATTAATTATTACTAATTACATAGAGGTGTAAACTATATATTTACTGCATAAATTTGAAACATTTCAAATCAACTTAATGATAACTGGACTAGGAAGTTGACGATCTATAAATTGTTTAAAAAAGACCTTTCAAAAGACATAAAGGTATCCCAAAAGGGGCTAAATATTGGAAAAAGGGACCTAAAGAAGTGATACATGCAAATTAGAAACTTAATTTTCAATTTGGTATTTAATGAATAAATTTAAAAGTACAACATTCAAGTACTATGCCACATATAGAGCTATAAAATGTACTTGAAATAATTGCTTCTTCTGATTCAACAACCAGCAATTGACATACTGTGGAAATAAATTGAAATAGATGTAATTAAATCATACTGAACTTAACCGCCCTAGGGTTACAGAAATTCAGCTTCAGAAAACTTTCTCAGTTGGCATTGCAGTATGTTAAAAGAACTATCTCTAAAGTCTTGAGTGTAAAGGATCGTCTGTTTTCTCACAGCACGTTGTGAAATCATTGAGAAACTTCCCTCCACATCAACGGATAGCATTGGTGCATACTTGAAACGAGTGAAAACTTATGGAGATACACAACGGAATACGGAGGATTTGCTGGGTTCTCTGCTGGTACTAATGACTTGAATACAATAGAAAAGGTCGTCTCATCGTTTATCTGATGTAGCCAGTCTTAGGAGTGCACATTGCAAAGGAAAACTGCTAGTGGCACTGTGACGTCACCTCCGTGAGCTCTAACTCTCAAATATGACCCCGAACGAAAGGTCGGTTAGCGTGTGACTTCACCGCGCTGATTTCTACTGCCCAAGAGGAAGGAAACAGTTTGATGTGTTGGGGTTCCAACAGCGTAGGAAAGACAGGAAACTTAGCGGGTATTAATAATATGTACAACTTACATTTTGGGTGTTGTAATATTAATGCTGACTGCTTTAATTACACAATTGGCCACAGTTTATAAATAATTACATTTTAGCTCTGTGCTATGAGAAAATATATAAAACTTCAACTCGTAGTTTATCTAAAGTTCAGGCATGTTATGAAGTAAATAAAATAAAATAAAATAAAGCATATATTAATTTTATCTGCAAATTAGAGGAGACCTATTCATTACAAAATTGCGTGGACATTTTCCGTCACTTACTGTTTCGTTTTTCTTTAACTACTTTATTAATGTCAGGACGTAATGTTTAAAAAATTTCTAGTCGAAGGCTGCATGTTAGATTGTGCTACGACAAGTCGTATTTCGGGGTCTGGACTTAGCTAACTCCATAACAGGAAAAAAAATTGTTCGCACGCATATGTCGAACCAAACATACACAATGTCCATATGGCAAGTGAAGACAACCTCGGAAATTTTGTTTGGAGGACATTCTTATAAAACTCAGCCAAGTCTTTCTTGTGTGTATATTTGTCTTCAATAAATCGTCACATTGTCAATCTAACAGTTCCATTTAGTACGTGGCAGCTACATTGTTGTCATCGATTGCGCTACACCTCACTGAAACCTCAGATTCTATATTCACGGCAACTTGGTTCTCCACAGGCTCTTGAATCATGTCACACGCATTGTAGGCCTCGCTCCTGGCTGAAATACGTCCCAACTCTCGAAGCTGTCTTCCTCTGACATATTGGTTAAAAAATTAGAATTTATGTGTCAGGAAAAAGATATTCAAAAGAAGTGAAAGATAAAAAAGAAAAAGTTAAATGAAGCAAAAATGGTCAAACGGACTTTTAAATAAAAATGGCTAAAAAGGCAAACGGGACAAATAAAAATTCTAAAGAAAGTATGAAAGGACAAATAAAATCCTCCATTTTCTGCCCTATAGTTATCCATGGTTAACATATTTTATTTTGGCCCGCATCTTCAGGCACTAGGGAAAAATAGCATTTTCCTCAACTTCCTGACCGTAATGATAAACAACAGAATATAGCAGTTGAGACGAAAATGCCTCCTTCTTCGACTGTAAAGAAGAACTAAACCGCACGACAGAACTTGTGAGCAAGTAAAATATAAATACGTTTCAAAGGAGCTGCACTTCTTAGGAGAAATTGCGCAAGTAACCTAAATCTATTTATTATGTAGATTTTTTCAGAAACGTCTATTTTAAAATATTTTATGTAGTTTATAAGAAAACAAATTCGTAAAGTTGTTTTTAGCGTAGTATTATTTCAATACTGATAATGTTTGCGTTAAAAGGCTAATTTTAACATGTTATACTTTATCCGATCTTAAAGTATGTACGGATGTAACTTAAATTTTAGAGTGAGCGAAATAGTGAAGTGCGAGTGGAAATCGTTCGTTACTACATTGGAATGTCGCTTGTTTGATACATTCAAGTAATAAACGGGGTGAATAAATGCCGTATTAGAACTTCCAAAGCATTTAAACATGAGCTTAAACATTTTACGCCCAGCAAGTGTCACGTCGTACTTGTTACTTCCCAGATTTCGTTGTTTACTGCAGTGAACCGATGTTCTTCCACTCGTCTAATTAGTACTGCGTGTCCGCGAGTGAAGTGAATATGGCTAGGTCCTCAGCTGCTCTGAGTACATACAAAATCTTAAGATTGGAAAGCCTCTAAGAAGTGATAAAATTTATTGTAAAAAAACGTGGTTAACCTTTTCTTTCAACGTTATGACACCCTGACTGAGAAATACTTATCTTTTTTATTTTTTTTTTTATTTTACGTCCTCCAACATTAAGTCATATCGAATGGTGAATGAAATAGGTGAAATTGTGCTCAAATGTGTCCAAAGTCCATGTAGCTTAGAGCTACCTAACATTCGATAAGGGAAAACCCCGGAAAAAGCCATATCCAGGTAACTCACCCTGGCCAAGTTTCAAACTCGGGACCTCTTGAACGTGAGACAGACGTGCTACCATATATGCTACCGAGGTGGGCGAAATACTTATCTGAACTGACGTCTGAAGCAAATGGTGTATCTGTGATACTGAGAAATTAAAAAGCAGGAACAGTAATGATCACTAAAAACGAAATGACCATTTAGTATTTTGGCATAGTTTGTTTTGAAATAATGAATCTCCCACTACAGATAATGTACCTGCTTTATTAAGTTTTTACTTACAAAATTATATTGGATAACTTTTCTTCAGTAGTTTTTATTAATTAGTTTATTTAGTAAATATTAGCTGATAACTTTCTAACCTTACATTGCTGCTGAAGGATATCATGTTTGCTACAGGTGTTTACCGGAGGAGTGATAAAAATCGCATTGTTTATGTAACCATAATCTGTAATGTGTATGTTTAACGCCCGCTTTTACTACATACCACCACAGTCGGTGACACTGATGATACATGAGATGAAGATGGGGCACCGATGGAATAATATAGTGGGGGAAACCGGAGATTCTGGAGAAAACCTACTCCACCACAAATCTCACTTTGCGTTTGCTTGGGAGCGAACCAGGGCCTCCTTGGTGAAAACCAAACAGTCTAATCACTCAGCCACGGCCCGGCCTTTTGCAGTGCTTAGTCCACTTTAAGCCCGGAGGGACTACAGAGCACCTAGCTGGCCATTATCTGATTATTCATTAATATATTATGTTGTTGTTACACTATTTCATTAATTAATCGTGTACTAAACTTGGGAGCTGAACACCAACAGAGTAGCCACCGATGCATTATATCACGGGTCAGTTGCTCCGATCTTATACGCAAGGAAGGGTTATCTTGTTTCAATAGGTAGCAATTTATTGTGTGTACTTAGCAGCACATGTTATCAATCTCTGTACTTCATTACTCGTGCACTTTGCGTAGTGTTACACTCTGTGGTTAATCGATCCTTACAGCTGATTGCAAGTTTTGGAATATCGGGAACTGATTGATGCGCAACTCCTTAAGTGCACGGATTAGTTAACCGCCAAGTAGGTACAACAGCATGTAATTGAATTGGAACGAAGTGAGATTATCTGGTGTTAACGTCTCTGAACACATCAATCAAGGAACCTATTCTCAGAATTACGTTAGTGAGGACCTGCAAATAATGTGCTTTATCGGAAGCTCGGCTTCCTCATTTGCTAAAGCTGCCTTATTTAGGGGTGTGGAGGGAATTAATTCCACAATCTCTAGGGATTATGTCAGTTGGGTCTCTTACAAAGCTATACCAATTAGAGTAAATTGTCTATTTGTACCTTTTTGTTAGCCGAGATATAAACATATCTATGGAATTACTACTCTTTATTACCATCAATCCATATCAGGCTAGTAAGTTATTTTAGTGGTTTTTATTTGTTACTTTCCTTGCCATATATACAGGAAGTAGAAAAGATACTCCACTAAACCAAAACTACAAATATCAAAGTTTCATTGACAATACACGTTTTAAAAGCCTCACAAGGCTAAACAAATCATTTTAAAAATATCCATATATGTATGAATTACATAACTCACAAACATAAATACGGTTAAGTTTGGTATTTAAATTTAACGTCATATATATTTCAGATAGTTTAATAAATTTGAGCAGGCGAAAGTAGCATCAAAATAGTGACAAAGTTTAGAGCTAGAGTAAACTAGGTACGCCCCGACCGATGTAAAATGAACACCCAATATAGTCAAAAAATGCGGGAACCAAAAGGTAACAACAAACATCCACCTTAATAGTTAGGCACAAATATGCTAAAATTTGAAAGTTTGCACCTTTCCAGTGAATTAGTCGATGTAAGGCATATTAATTAAAAAAAACTAATACGGAATAGCAAAGTGCAGCTCCCAATTTAGGGAAAGTTATGGGAAATATGTTATGCCAGTGCGTACCAAAAACACTTGTTTGTTTACTGCTTCGTGAATTAATGACAGGTCCACTTTATTGGGTACTCAGCGAGAGACGTGATTAAAAAAAGCTGTGCGGCTAACGTGTTTAGCCAGTTGTGCCGATGAGAGGCTGCGAGAGATTGGCGGATACGCTTTACACTGCATCTGTGTTTGAGGGCAAATTGCACGAATATCGGAGAGGTAGATACAGGCCACACCAAAAGCAACTCTGGATAGCCTCTTTACCCCACATAGAAAAGCCCATACACAAAACTATAAGGGTAATAATATATTGAAACTATTCCACATTTTTCGGAGGCGAATTCTAAACATCAAAACCGTAAAAGAGTTTAGCTGAACACGTGTAGGGATATAATTTATTGTTAAATTACAGGACAAGGCGACGTCTACAAAACCTTCTCAAAATGGCCTTCTTCTGCTTTGCAAGCCTTAAGCCTGTGTACCATGCTGTCACGTTCCCTGCTATACGTTCCTGGGGGGCATAGTGTTTGGTCAAATTTATTGTGGATATACCCTCTCAGTGTGTCAATATCTGTTAAAACAACCAGTTGCATAAACCAGGGACATTGAATACCTCCAGACTAGGAATCACTTTATATTAAAATCGGGAAATAATATCCAATTAGAATGAGCTGGCACACCATCGTGTGCACACCATCAATTAAATTGTGCTACTAATTTCTGAGAAACTAGACAGACCCGTGCATTCATGCGAGTAGGAAAGAGTGGGGAACATAATGGTGACAATGAATGATACACCCAAAAAATTTGTGCAGAGCATTTGTTAAGGTGTACCCTGTCGTTCCTCATCAAGGCCTAGCTAAGAGTATTATGAAAGTTGAATACATGATTGCCAATATCTTCATAAATTGTACAATTTTCAACATAAGCTGTAAAAGAATCCTCCCTGATGTCCTCCAACGTCCATTAAACATAACGCTTGCACCTTGGTGATGCGAGAAAAGAAGGCTTTCTTGCGAAATTATACAAATAGGCATGAGACTAACACCTTCCCTTACTGCAGGGCGTCTAATTGTATGAGATAGATTTGTATCTACATCACGAAGAAGGTGTTCTTCATTGTCAGTGCATCTTACCTCCCTTGATCTCTCACATTAGATATATTTCTCCTAAATTAGTCGCTCTCTCTCTCTCTCTCTCTCTCTCTCTCTCTCTCTCTCTCTCTCTCTCTCTCTCTCTCTCTCTCTCTCTCTCTCTCAGTTATTGGTAAATTCATGAGAGGTTTGTCAACATTGTAACTGCCTGTTTGTGTTCTTTCTGCATAAAGGTCAGGTGCTATTGATGCATTCCTTTCTAAAAGATCGTACCTACATATAGAGCATATCGGTTTGTTCACTGAGCACATTTTCCTCTGCATTCTGTGATCTACAGTGAACAATGAAACAGTCAGGGAACAATTTAATTAATTTAGCTATAAACTGTTTGCTCTAAAACAAAGAAACAAAATTAAGTGATCGTCAAGCAACAATTTTATTCATATAATGCCAGTGTCAATTAAAGTAAAGATCTCTTGATAACTCTGTTACAAACTATTTTCAGACCTGCGCTCATATAGATCACTTTTATCTACTATTTGAAAATTGGACTGGTCATAGAGGTCAACATTTCGGCTAGAGATGCTGAGATCCTGACCACATCTCCTCCCCGTATAGCTTGGATGATCGTCCACCTCTACCTTGCGTATGTGGGCGTGAGGCTGGCAGTCGGGTTGGCAGGTCCTGGACCTACATGGGCTATAGGATCATGGGTTATGTTTATTTGAATATTTCTTAGATATTTGACTCTAATAAGAAACACCCCATTGGAAAATAGTACCACCATGCTCCGGAGCTGAAGCTGATCACCACTCCACATTTCCTGAACCGAGCGGGGCCTTACCAGCACATTTATTTCTGTCGCCAAAATCCGTATCTCATCTCAGTATTGAAAGACGAGAGAAGATGGTTTTTCTGTATCTTTATATTCCCAATTTGGCTTTAAAAGTTATCACCGATTTAGAGGCAAGCAAGCCAGTGAAATATTGCACAGTTAGAATTACAGTTACAGATATAAACAAGTGGAAAAGCAATACAAAGCGTAACATGCTTTCATTTTAGTAACAGAGATGTTTATTTTTTAATTTTTAAATATATTTAATGCGTGAAACGCTTTACAAAGCACCGATAGAGGATCTTTATTGTAGAACCATTTTACTCGTATATCTACATTGACTTATGAAAGAAGCTAATCGTACTATAATCTAAAAGTATAATCTGATACATTCGAAAACATGGATGAAAGGTTAAAAAGCATCTGGATCTGAACTAGCCTTAACCAATGCGTATCATTAGGTGTTTCATAAAGTTTTCAATGGAAAGTCCTTTGTGGCACTATTGAGAATTTCGTTTAACACTGTCTCATGGAAACTGTTGTGCTAAATCCACAAACCAAGAAAAACGTTACAAATATGTGTGAAATGTAACTATGGGCTCATCATGCAGCATAGCTATATCATTCCTTCTTGATGTTTGTTAATATACTAAATGCATATAATAATATGCAGGGACAGTAGCAACATATTCATAATTTAAATATGGTTTTCTGGCATTTCAAAATACGTCTGACCTAAGACGTGTTGGCTGATAATAGAAAAACGTCAAAATCAAAGCTTTATCATAAGTGAATTAGAGTTTCATCATATAGAAAAGGATTTTAATGTGCAATTTAATACCTGTTGTTTATGAACATTTCAATTCCAAGTTTATAAAATAATACATTTGAAAAGTAGTAATGTTATTTTATCATACTGTAATGTAATAGGTTATTGGAATTTTTAACCCACAACCCGCTTCCTAAACAGTTAAAGTACAGGAAATTTGGCCTAATATCCGTGGATATCCGCATATTTTCAATGAAATAGGTTAAAATGTATCAAATTGTGAAAGAAAAAGGAATACTTCCTTCTAACGGCTGACAAAGAAGTATTAAAGAAGATTTTCTACAGTTGATTTTTGCCGTTTAAACTTTATCCTCAAACACATTATGTATCTTTCGCTTCAACTCATGTGTAGGATTGGGGACCCAACGTAAATTTGGACTTCAGTTCTCATAAAAGTAAGGCAAGGAAACATTCACTGTGTAAACTGAAGAACTTTACCTAGTATAGTTTACATGGAGGTCGTTAATGCGTGGCCAAATGAAATTAATTGTAATGTTTAATTATTTTGTTCGTTTGAATTTAAAATAATTGCATTTTGGGGGTACAAAGCAAAATTTAAGTTTCCAGGTAAAACCATATTTTATTATACCTGGACCATGTACCATTATCTCTCTCTCTCTCTCTTATTGTGGAGGCTACTGTTAATTTACTGGCAACCAAGCGTTGTGAAAATAATTACTGGGGTACACAGAATCTCTAATTGCGGGATCACCAACCAATTCTTTTAGGGAGTTGCTTAGTTAGACAGAGCAAAGTTAATTGAAAATACTGTTTATTTATTTATATTTGCTTAAGTCCATAATTAGTGCTACGATTTACTACATTACAGAAACCATTGATTTCGATGAAACAGGAAAAAATTCCATTTATACACTGCTTGTAGTTTGATAACGTTTCATAACCTAACTTCGTGTGCGTGGCTAGTGATGCATATCTAAAGCCCTGAATTAAATAAATACCTTACTTGGTGCTACTGAAATTTGCTGAACTAACTATTTATATATCAAAAGACAAATAAAAAATCTCGTAACATTAACACACACAACATGGAGAAGCAAATACTGATGCCCGATTTCACCAACAGATGTCAAGATTTAACACGAGTTTAGCAGTAGTTAAAACAAAAATTGCATTTCACCAACAAGTGTTAGCGTAACACTCGTGTTAAATGTTTTGTTAAACTAACAAGCCAAATTTCTGATGTTAGGTCCTCAACAATTGTAAATAGTCAAGATGGCGAGCATGAACTCAGCTGTTGATGTCGATTTGCTATATTTAAAACCGTCTAAACGGCATTCGTAATAGAGTACGGCCTATGAGGAGAAATGATTTTGAGGAGGTATCCGAAGAACATTTTTTACGGAGGTATAGAATGTCGAAACATGTTGCTATGAAGGTTACTGCGGAAGTACAAGAGAGGTTAGAACATGCATCGAAAGGAATATGCCGATCTCGCCTTAGCTTAAAGTATTAATAACTTTGCGATTTTATAACTCACTGAATTATGTGGATAATACGCTGTCCACCTGCCGTCTTGAAACGTTCAAGTCACTTGTCCTTCTTCGCACCTCGTTTTAAATTTACGTAATAGTGAGTGACAATATGCATGGAAAGGAATGTGCTGATCTCGCCTTTGCTTCAAGTATTAGCAACTTTGCGATTTTATAGTTCACTGAATTATGTGGATAATACATTGTCTAGCTCCCGTCTTGAAACGTTTAAGGCACTTGTCCTTTGCAACCCGTTATAAATTTACGTAATACTGA
The DNA here is from genome assembly GCA_030765055.1 of Mantis religiosa. NCBI lineage: Eukaryota > Metazoa > Arthropoda > Insecta > Mantodea > Mantidae > Mantis > Mantis religiosa. The sequence continues at coordinate 164,692,533 of CM060948.1, read as the reverse complement.
CAAGTTGTTTGGTGCCTGTAGTAGTGACACATGCATTTGAATTAAATTCGTTTCCAATATTTTCCCCGCGACATCTTTCTCTTTTCCATTCACCGCATCCGTCCCCTTATTTTCCACGATATCCTTACACTTCGTCACCAATTCAATTAACAATTCTTTCCCCATCGATGAGAAATTTGTCTCACGGCTTTATTTATGATTTTGTTCATCCGCCATTTTTCAGCTTGTGCAGACGAAAATGAAAACAAAAGCGCATCGCAGTACGTTCAGAAAATAATACGACTCATCCATAGCCTTCTATTTCTGTGATATTTTCAAGTTTCTTGGCGTTAACACAGGTTTGTTAACATTTTCAGAAAACAGGTTGGTGAAATGCAAGAAATTTAACATTAGTGTTAGCGCTGTGAAAACTGTTACGTTACGTTTGTTATTGTCTATTTTAACATCTGTTAATGAAATCGGGCATAAAGGTACTAAAAGTTATTTGAAGGATTAATTTCGTCAAACTCTCAATTACCAATTATAATCTCATAAGATAGATTGTCTGTCCAGTAAAATGCAGACTTCCGGCCCACGGAGTATCGCATCTAGTTATCCAACACGTGGAACTAAACTGCGTGAAACTTTTGAACGCCGTGTGCTCAGAAGCAAAATACGCGAGGGAAGCGCAGTAACTGGCCTTTGAACGGCTCAACAAGTATGTCGAAATGTTCAAGCTCTATGAAATGCGAGGCACGGGGTCCGAGCTATTCAATTAGATTACGTACTGGAAGGAAACGAAGTTTATTGCAGCATATTTTATGAATTGGAGTGGAACGGTCAGCTTAAAACATGAATAGAATAATCAATTAGAAATGTGGGGTTTTATGCTGGTATATTTTATAGCATTCATTTTACTTTCAAACTAATTGTTAATTTTGAATTATAAATCGGTGGCTTTTTGTTCCTACATACGCCATGAATAAAAACAATATATTTTACGAGACTTTTTTGTTTTAAATAAAATCAATAACCATAATATCATTATTGTTGTATCATTACGTTGCCAAATTTATAATATAAAGTGCATTTTTCTTTCCAGTATTTGAACACATACGTTATTGAATTGAACAAGGGTCCATATCACAATCATCTTTGATGCTACTTACTCAAATTGGTCATCAAAGGCACCTTTAGGCACAGGCGCGAATGAGCTCTTTTGTCTCAGTTGCCGGAAGTAACTGCGGAACTGTGGACCATCAGGCTTAGTCTGTAACTTCCTGGTTAAGATAACTTTAAGATCAAGAAGTAATCGACGTGAATACAATTCTAGCCTGAACTGGTATTAACGTGGAAAACATGGTCTTGTGCTTATCGGAACATTCTATTGTTATGATGTTACAGACTGCTTACCAAATAGCGCATCAGAACTGTTGATGCCCACCTTGGTAGCGTAGACTGCCTCAGGTTCAAGAGGTCCCGAGTTGGAATCTCAGTCGGGGTGAGTTACCTGGATAAGGTTTTCCCCAGCCTTTATTCTTCAAGATAAATGTCAGGTAACTCTAAGCTCCATAGACCCTGGACTCATTAGGGCACCATTTCACCCAATTCATTCATCGTCCGATATGACTTAACGTTGGAGGACGTAAATTAAAAAAACTGTTAATCGGCTTTAACAAGGTGTTGTAGTTAAACCGGGTATTACAGAATTGATGTGAGTGTAAACAAAGCTTAACTAGTGGCTTGTTGCCGATGTCTATAATAGAGATTATGTAGAGAGAGAGAGAGAGAGAGAGAGAGAGAGGTTGAAATTAGATTCTTATTCTTATTCCATACACATAGAATACATGTTGTGGTCAAATAGGTTTAAAACAGTTGATTTAACCTGCTAGAAGTAAAGGTGAATTAAGATAAGCCTTTTGTTAGCACAAAACTGTACATCACTTGCAACGTTTCGTTCGGTCAGTGAATGACAAATGAGCTCTGAATTACTCACTGTAATTTGTTTATTTTATTACAATATGCACGCGTGTTGTATATATAAGGTGTGTTCAAAATAGTGCCGATCATAGTACACCCAGCATTTCTCAATGCCAATGTGAATTTTCAAATATAAAATAGTTCATCCATCTCTCTAAGTGTTCCAGGAAAGGAAGGAATTTATACTGTTATTTTGCAACGAAAATTACTAGTAAAAGGCTTAGCCTTTCTAAAAAAAAGCAAATGAAAGGAAAGGACAAGTAAAAATGTGCGAAACTCTCTGAGTTCTCAGACCTTAAGTCTAGAGAAAACTTTTGCGTTGGAAAACAGCATTTAAATTTAGCGTTGAAGTACTTCGAAGTTTGCTGCTCTTTGCTGAAAGAAAAATGAATAATTTATTTCTGTCCTAAAACTAAGATCCGTCGTGAAGTGCTGTCTCTGGTAGAAACGAATAATATGTTAATGTGTAAGATGTTAAAACTGGAAGTATGGTTTAAAGCAAGCTTCAGATTTAATTGGTCGCATTTGAACACGACAAACAAACAAGTGAGCACAGGTTGTATCAGAAACCTGCCAGAACCTGACCTACCTTCCATTGTATAGACAGAGGGATTGTTATTTCAAACAAATTTCTGGCGAATCTTGGCGCCTAGCAGACTACCTCAAGTTCTATTCACAAGTTCTCGTGCGTACTACGCACAAGAGAAGGCGTGATTTTGGTTCAGTTTTGAAGTGCGAGCTAGCGCATAAATTATCTAGCTTGAGACGGAAACCTGAGGCTATAAGCAAGTGAGGAAAGATAAAACTACATTAACTAAAGAATGTGTCACATAAGGTAAACGAGTGAGAAAAGGGCGACGAAGGAAAAAAAGTCCCCTAAGGAATGTAAGAAAAAGTCAGAATATTTCTTTCCATAACCCCGATGGTCAAAACACGGTGGGACAAAAAAAAAAAAAAAAAACTGAACCTGCCTAGATGTAGGAAAGGGTGGAAGACCAATAAGATTAAATATGAGGAAAACAATCCTCCAATCAAAACTGCTATGCATCACGCGATACGGGCGCAATAGTCCTGAAATAGGAAAGGGGCGTGGATAGATATTCCGCTGTCGGAAAGGGCGTGAAGAGAGCAGGAAAGGCGCGACACTTAATCTTGGGTCGTTTCGGGGGATAGAGGCATGAAGTGACGAGACATTGCAGAGTAAATATACAATTAGATGCGGGAAAGTGAAACTTGGGCCACTTGAATAAAAGAGTGACACCGACGTCGTGACAAGCAACTGTGTTGGGGAGCAAGCAATGGTCTAAATGTTCTATAAATAAACTGGTGAGGAAAGTCAAGGAAGCATAGTGTATTTCCACTTAAACGCCGGACCCTGGGACAGAGTACACTTATGCTCACCCGTACTGACAGCCGAGAACAATTCGCTATTTCGGAGCATAATCAGTCTTTCCCTGATTGCATCCTACACCAATACGATCCTTTTTCCTGATCTAGGACTATATCCATCGATTTTCGCTTCAAACTCCTTGGGAATATGAAGTGTAAAAGGCTGCGATGCGCAGGCAGGGGTAGAAAGTAACCTATCAGCAATAAGAAATATATTAAATGATTTACCAAATGCTCGGAGTTTAGCAAAAGTGGGGGAAATTCAGGCAATGGCGGAAGTATAATTTTTAGTAGAAGAACACTATCGCTCGATACCCGGTCGGGGTATTTTGCGCACGTGAAAAAACTGTTTTTCTTTTCTTACAAGAGTGTCTGCTTTCCTACGTATGATTGTAGACGCATGGCATATTATATAGGATAACGCGTCACGATTACTTCTTGACACACTGGTCTTGTGCTCTGCCAGGTAGCTCTTAACCTCTATATCTCCTTGTTACTTAATTAGTCCCATTCTAACCCTCATCTTCCTTTCTTATATTCTTTATACCTCTAGCCCATATTTCTTATACTTTCTGCAAGATCTCACCAATACCTCTTACCTTCTTTTCCTCCCTGCCCGTTAACATTTTTATAGCTACTGTCCGCTTAGCCGAATGTTACGCGTCAAAGATTACTGGTTATTTATCGTTGCAGCGTCCGCACTAACCAAAAGTCTGGAGTTGTGTGCGTTGTACACACCGCCAAGTCAATTAGTTTAAAATATTATTTCTGTTTGCACCATAATTTCAGCCCAAATTAACTCAATTGAATTGTTCTGGCAGTAGTATGGGGAAGGTGGATCGTGTCTCATTGATCCATCTGATACACTTTTTCATGTACGAGTAACTGAATATTACGGATTTTAACTCTCTAGAGTAAATAGATATTACGAACCATTCATATTCAAAGATATAATGTGGCCAGATACGTTCTGCCAGATTGGCAGGGAGTGTATTGTCTCCTCTCATCGAATTTAACAAACTCCTTGGCTTATTCATAGTACATATTTCTTTTATCAAGTCATGTCAAATGTTTAGGTTTCAGTTATGAGTAATTACAGATATACGTTCACGCATACATGCCAACCAATAATGATATTCATTACAGTGCTTACGTCGCAATGCGTTGTTATAAATGATGGTATCTAATTTATGTATTTGTATTAGGAAAACTATTTGAGCTAAAAATATGGGGGTTTTATGGTTTTGTTAAATACATTACTCTTTCCTTCCTCATAGACCAGTTTTTGGAAAATCTAAATTTTTGTCTTATCGCGAATAGTATTTAATATAGATTGATTATGTTGGCGTTCGTCACACACCACCTCTTTTATATTTAAAATATTTATCTGTGTATATAGATATGTATTTTCCTTATCCTTAGTTAACCGTTTTTATTGTTTCCTTTTTTCTTTATTATCTGTTTTCTTTAGTTTCACACATATACACCATACAGATAAATGCCCATGCCCAAGCTGGGACTCGAACCCACGCCCATCTACGGGGCGGAACGCTAGAGACATACGCTCTAACGACCGTGGCTACGAGAGCCGGCATTCCACCACTTAAGGGGAATGCAATACGACAACACCGCAGGACTCCGATTGGTTACTCACCTAGTAGCGCTCAAGGACAAACGTTATCCCACTTGAAACACATAATAATTCTTGTTTCCTCTATTTGTGATCTTCGCTACCGTTTAGCTACTGTAGTAATAAATGCTTATCTCTCCACTGAGATAATCACAGCTAAGGTAAATAATTATATAGAAGCCACCAAACGAGGTTGATCGGAGATGCCATCCATACAGCAAAAGAAACCAAGAATGGGCCTCGAAACGGAGACCTCGACGCGCAGTAAGGCTGCAGGTACGACAGTCTGCTTTTACAGTTAATCATAGAGGAACATTCCGCCAGAAAAACGTCCAGGGTAGATGATAAAACGCTAGTCGAAGTGTTGATCTTCAAACCTAACGTTTGTTCTGAGCATATGCATTATTTTTCTGTGTATTTTGGGTTCAGGACTGCAGTGTTGAAGCAATACTAAGGAAAGACTTGTATATAGAAAGTACATAGTTATATTAAGGTATTTATTTCTTATACAAGGGCTATAGTAGCAATGCTATTATTATCATAACAAAAACTGTATATCTTGCTATACACATTAAATACCTTTCGTTGTTAACATGTCACGATAAACTTTTTATAAAGTATCAACATAAATCTGTTTACAAAGATCTACAAAACATCATTTATATTCCTTTATTAATAGTACAGTTTATGCCACATTAGGATATGTTCAGACCATGCTATTCACAGAAAAATCCTCAAATGAAAACACAAATTTTAATGATACTCAGCTGTCTCCAGAAATATGTATGAGCAGCTTCAATGCGAGATATTGCTTCTAAGAATAAGAGAGGACAGAAACATAATACACACGTGTGTGGCCAACGGAGATAAGGCTTATACCCCCGTATCAGGAACTGAAAATGTCAGAGAGGCAAACAGAAACAGCGGCTCTAAGTAATGAAAGCAGGATTCCATTTAATGTAACATAAAGCGAAATACTTGGACTTCGCAGACAGAAAATAGGATTGAGTGTAATTAAGTACACAAAGAAAAATGAGCAAAATAGATAGAAAGCGTACTTAGAAAGCAGTGTATATGTGGCATTTGTGTTTCTGGAAAACTCATTTAAAGGAATAGTTTATAAAAATTTTAGGGATTCTTACGAATCTTGCTGTTTGTTGGGGATGATAAAGGTGTTCCTCTTATCATCCATCCACTTCAACACCTGGATACTGATTTATGTGAAGGTCTGCTTCAGGAATTGGGAGTACCAAAATTCCCTTAATATTATGACAGGTTTAAATAAATAAGGGTGCCTAAGGGACATATATTTCATGTAATCGCCCTGCAATACTCTCTACCTAATGCTCAAAAATCTGTGATCCAGACCACAAACCACATAAGTAGCTAAATGGTGAGATAAGGAGCATGAAGCTTAAGTTGACTCAAAAAGAGATACCAACTAATGATTTGAGTAAATGGAAAATAGCTTTTTAAATTTGCAATGACCTTGCACATGCAAGGCATTCTCGGCACTTGTTTAGTACATCCGCGCGTCAGTGTCCTGTCTGCTTTCAATCCTATGGCCCCTTTACAATTCTGCCCCCTAACTCTTAGGACATTTTAATTTGAAATAATATTGATGGAGGTGCAAATATGAGAGGTTACTTCCGTAGTCTGCACTTTACACGTTACTCAAGAATGGAGGGGAAATATTGGCCGCAATTCTTTTCTAAGGTGAATCAAGGGTAAAGGGCACACTGTACGTTACTAGTAGACCGAGAAGACGTAGAGGGGTGTGCATATTTGTACTTAAGGTGAGATAGCTTGAAACCTGAAAATGGTAGCGGAGAGGGACCAAGGGGAAATGGCTCAGGCGGTTTCGTCTGTGGCCCGTATACGGGAGGCCCGGGTTCGATCCTCGTGGCCGACCTATCTCACCCATAAGTTTCTTTCGTGCGTTTTCCCGCATCGCCAGGCGAATGCTCGGTAGGCTAATTACATCCCCCGAATTTCCTGTCCCGCTATTTCATCTCCATTATCATTTCATATCATCTCTCATCTGGTGGTCTCTTTCAGGATAAAAGTAGGCTCACCTCGGTAGCGTAGATGGTAGCGTGTCTGCCTCTCATTCAAGAGGTCCCGAGTTCGAATCTCGGTCAGGGTGAGTTACCTGGATAAGGTTCCTTCCGGTGTTTTCCTTATCCTTAAAGACGAATGTCGGGTAGCTGTAAGCTCCGTGGAACCTGGACACATTTGAGCATCATTTCACCCACTTCGTTCACCGTCCGATATGACTTAACGTTGGAGGACGTAAAACTACAAAAAAGGTTAGAAGTATCGGTGGGTGTCTCGGCACTGTCGTGACTCCTTGGGTGGGCCACCCTCTGTCTCCTCTGTCCCCTTCCTTCCTCCCAGGGATGCCCCTCTTGGGGATTAGATACAATAAACAACAGGTTTCGCTACTGAATCCCCTGCGTAGTAATCCTATTCCTAGAAGAGAGGGAAGCTGGAATAGAAGGTAAATGTAACAACTCAGTCTTAGTACCTTAATATTTCATAGTTTATTGTCACTTTCAGTTATTTTGTTGTGTCGCATTCCATTCTATTTTTCAATTGTCCTTTATTTAGCACAGTTCAACATAATAATTAATTAATGGAAATTAATTATTCTTTCACACTGGCCGTGTGTAGGATAAATTGTGGAATCATAATAGGGTAAAACTTTCCTGTCAAATTCTCATATTTAGAACGCTATATTTAAAATTAAGCACTTTTCTTAGTTTTATTCCTGCGATATTGTTTTATTGTAACACTGATTCTTTTTTTAAGACTTTTGAATGTTAAAAATCTGGACAATATTTCTCAGATAAAGCTAGAGTAACACGTTCCTTATAATAACACTCTCATGAGAATATGTCCACTTTTATTTAAATACATACACTCAGTCATTATAAGGAGTTATTTAAAATGTCCTTTTTTAGCTGCTGGTAACTTTACAATCACAACTCTTTCATTTGGGGACAGTTTTAATAGTCAGAAATAAAAAGATTGCTGGACTGAGAGTGTCACATAATGAGAGAGACATTAAATTATAGATAAGGACAGGGCAGACACTCCCTTTTTTCTCTAATCCTGCTCTTAGCTTCGCTCATCGAGGCGTTATGAATTCCATTTCTATGTTCCACAGTTTTTAGTTTCCAGATGTTCGTCTATAAGAAAAGCTACTGGGGTTTTGGTTACCATCCGTCTAGTTATTTCTTCTGAAAACATTCCCCTTGTTTTCCCCTGCACGGCTTTGGGCTGAAACGCTTATGCAACGATAAACTTGGCTGTTTTAAGGTGCAAAGTTTAATCTCATGCCTAGTTAAAAATCATTCACTTTACACCTTTTGTTACACTTTTGAGTTACCTTTTATTACATCTACGAAGCAAAATACTTACCAGAGCCTCTCGCTTCTTGAATTCCAGGATATTTATAACTATGAAAGGGTAGAGTCAGACTGAAAAATTCAATACCATGGCCATGGTCGCCGTCCAGCCGCTCTTAACCATTGAGCTACTATGGCCAACGTGCCAGCATGACATTAAACGCTCCAAATAATTCAGTTCTTCCCGGTAAACCATTAGGAGTTCTGACAAACACATGAGACAACTACTTTAATGGCGAGTTACTGTGTTCTACGTATTCTAAGGCCTGGGCTTCGAACCATTATTAGGTACAATTAATGAAAATTAATTGTTCTTTCATACTAGCCGTGTGTAGGACGCACTATGAAACGGTAGAGTCAGGCTGAAAAATGCAATGTCATAGCCGGGTTAAGAGAGGCTGGACGGAGACCAGAAGATCCGTGATTCAAATCTCGGCTATGGAATTGAATTTTTGCAGTCTGACTCTAAACTTTCATAGTGCGTGCTACACAGGGTTAGTGTGAAAGAAAAATTAATTTCCATTTGCAACTATTTTCCTACTTTATGTAGTTCTTTCCCAGTTAAATTTGAAAATTAAGGCAAAGCTACACTGAAAATTCGCCGAAAATGTTGAAAATCACGGATTTTTTTGGCATTTTTGGTATTTTAGGGTGTGTAGTAATAGATGATATGTTATTTTTATCTTTTGCACCATTTTAGAACACCATGTGAAAATTTAAAGAGGCCTTTAACAATCGTTAAAAGTAAAAATTATGGCTTTAAAATCCCCTTTCTGAGAAACATTTTTTCTAACACTTTTCAGTATACAAAATGTTCCACGCGTCAAAGTTTTCCGTTTAACTTGGCGAAACTTCCAGGATAGGTCCATAATGAGTAAATAAGAAAATCCACGTCCCCCTTTTTATTAATGCTCACGATTTGAAAATTATATGGCGTTAAGTAATAAAATAAGTTAATATTTTCAAAATTTTCAGAGCCAACACATGGAAAACATTTTAGAACAAATGCTACATGAGTATTCCAAAAAATAAGAATGTGGCTCTTTTAAAATTCCTCTGTACTAGCCAAAATCAAAGATTCAACTTAAAATCTCAAATTGTTTGACGCGTAGAACATTTTCAATTTTACAACATTTTTACAAAAAATAATTAATAATCAATGAACTATTCGTTGTAGCAACATAAAAATTTGCATGAAAGATTAAAATTATACTCTAATTATGTGGCTAAATTTTCATAATGATAGGTTTACTATTACAGAATTTGGAATTTTCAGTGTAACATTGTCTTAAAGTTTATTGTAAAATTATCACATATGTAATATAAGTACTACTTGCTACTCTCTTTGAAAATACAACCAAATGCGAAACATCTTCTATGCACAATGTATGCGTGGATCAAAATGAGTGGGCAAACCAAACGTATTGTATCGCCTACTATGAGAAAGCTGAACATAAACAATTTGTGAACTCGGGAGCAACATTACAATTTCCGATGTTTTGTAGCATTATATATATCTATCCACCTTTCGAGTGACACGTGCCACTGAAATTCTAAAATCAGTTTTACCTGTATTTCAGGGCAAATGTTGGTGTGTATTAAATTACAATACATATTCAAGTACACATGTTAGCATCCATAAATTACGTAATATGTAAACCGATTTCTTTTCTCATTTCTGGTGATATAATAATAGGTTATATCATCATAAATTAGCAGTTCGATGCTGTTACTGTTCAAAATATAATACAGTCAAGTCTAATCTTATCTCAGATACCCTTATGTCATAGCCAGACTATGCTTACATATATGATAATTTTGTCAATGACAATACCAGCATCCGATTAGCACCTGATGAATTGCAAGGCCAGATACAGCCTCTAAGGTGTGATGTCTAGGTAAACAACAAGGAAGCCTTGTTGTACTTCTGCTAAATGTGTGACAACTGAGATTAGAGGATGCCTTGAGCAATATTCTGGCATCGTGGTTCATACCAGAACAGTTGAACGGGATTTAAATAGTACTGGGTGCAATGCCCGCGTTCCTAGAAAGAAACCATATGTTAACAGGGTGAATAAGAAAAAGAGTGTAGAATTGGCTAAACAGCATGTGGTGAAACCAACAGAATTCTGGGTTGAGGTTCTCTGATCGGACGAGAGCAAATTCTGCTTATACAAGAGTGATGAACGTCTTAAAGTGTGGAGTCTGCCAAATTCAGAATGGGAACCTAAGAACATGGTAGCTACAGTGAAACATGGTGGCAGTATTGTGATGGTATGGGGCTGCATAGCTTCATCTGGCTTTGGAGAACTGGTGTTCATAGATAGAATCATAGACAAATTTGAATAGAAGAGGATTCTTGAAAACAATCTTAAAAAGAGTGCAGAAAAGCTGGGATTAGGGCACGATTATTACTTCCAGCAGGACAAAGATCCGAAACATACTGCTGAAATTTTAAGGCTTTGGATCGTGTACAACACTCCTTCCACTTTGAAGACACTGCCTCAATCTCCTGATTTAAATCCCTTAGAAAACATATGGAAGGAACTCGAGGAACGTGTGAGGAAGCATCACATCAGAAGCAAGGATCATTTGAAAGAACTTCTTCAAACAGAGGGGAGAAATATGGACTCTACAGTCACTAAACAACACATACAGAAAGTGTCCAAACGATTATCAGCAGTAATTCAAAGAAAGGGGATGATAACTAAATACTAGCTGTTCTCTGTTCGAATACTTATGTCCAGATGTAAAGTAGCCGTTTTATTTCTCCTTGTAGTGCAAATTAGTTTCAATTGCTATTTATGAGTTTATATGGTTAACAGAAGACTCAAGTTTATTTCGTACCAGTTGTATTTACGTATGCTTACTCTGCGTAGCTTTAAAATAATAAGTAATAAATATGTTTACTTTCGAATACTTTTGTCGGCCTGTGTATCTCCAAAATTATATACAGTAAAGCAACATTCAATTCAAAAATTTCACAAGTTTTACCAAGCATCTATAATGAAATAACTCTTCAAATATATACAATGACAACCCCTTTTGACTTTCACGCCTTTCCCAATAAACCTCTGTCCGTGGAAAACAGCTTACCCAAAACCCTGGCATTCAACTAAAGCTGTTCCCCACCAGACGCATTCGACGTGGGCATTAATTACAATGGGGGTTTAGACATTTTTAGAAGTAATCCAGGAAAATCATTCCATAATTACATTTAACTCAGTTCAAATGTCTTCTCATATGAGCGTGAGGAAAACTCGAGCAAATATTTGAAATAAAACGTTGTTTGAAACTCTCTCAAACTGAACCTGAGCTAATATGAGTTGAAGCAGTAATCGTCCTAGTGACTGGAACCGTCCTTCCGTAAATGCCTCCTTCAACATTTACATAACGCCGATCCACTGGTGACTAGATTAATTGACAGGCATTTTACCATAATGCCCTTGATTGTACCTGGCTAAATTCTCTCGTACGACCAAAACAGGATATCACGTAGATTTGACTATGCAATATTTCTTCCCCTTGAAGAAAGGGCTCAAGTTTATTTTCTTAGCTCGGGAGGTAAACTCCGTCGACTGCCTTTCCTCGCTGTATCAATTCGTAGCTGTGACAAGAATTTAGTTCCCAGTACTGCACCGTACTGCTCCGCCGACTGTAGCTGCTGCGTCTGACGCCTAGGTTTTGACAGGCAGTTAACGGCCAGAAGGTTTTTGCTGCGTGCCCACCCAGGTTTTGGGCTTTCCCGTAGGTTGAACGTTTTGGTGAATCAGGATGGGGTGGGATTATTTGAATGAGGAAGACTCCTAGGCTCGAATGACAGCGACTTATATACTGCCTTCGGGACGAAGCGGGTTGAGGTGGTGGAGGTTGGCAAGAGACAATCTGACGGCACAAACTTTATATATATATATATATATATATATATATATATATATATATATATATATCGTTGTGATAACGACCATAGCGTTACAAGTAATAACTCACAGGCTAAAGGTTGTGTTCGAGAGTCAAATAAAAAGTTCAAGGTTAGCAACGTGTAAGACATTCCTTATATAAGGAGGGACTTAAACATATAAAACAGCGTGTTATTCTAAACTTCGCGTCTTACAGTACGTTATATAACATAAATATTTAATTGAGATTGATTATCAGCAGTCCGTCGTGTCTAGTGTCCTCGCTCGTGCTAATGACTTAGCGATGCACGCCAGCTTCTGTTTATTGTTGTTACTTCTAACCTTTAATTTTTGGATATTTCAGAACCCATCACGCATTACTTCAATTGTTATAGTTTCTGGTGCCAAGATTCGGATAAAGTTTAATTCTTTGTACTCAGACAGTCGGCAACACACATCAAATACATTTAAATTTATCTGCAAACTTAACAGAGACACCGCATTATCACACCCACCATGTATACCAGGAGAGAACATTTCCATACTACCAGTGTAACAGCCGACAGTATATTAAAGCCGATGGAGGTATTGGAGACAGAATCAAAGCACTCATCATGGGAAGACGGTTACCTCTACTGTACTATGTTCTGTTCATCACCTAAAAATGATGAAAATGGCGCTGTGCGGTTATACTACTTGCTCTATAAGTACAAAAATAAATAGTTTCATTATGTTTGTTGGTACCAGAAACTCACACAACAAACATTGCTCTCTGGGAAAAATTCAACTTCTAGAATTCAGGCTTTAATTACGAAATGTAGATTTTATCGGTAATATTTCTTTATGAACGCCGATTTTGGGGTATCAAAACAATGTTTTAATTACAAACCTCTGCGTTTGCAGGGTGATGAGATATTCCGAACAATTCTGCGAAGGTTATCTTCCATTCTGCAGATAGTTGATTTAGTGCAGATGCAGTGCCTGGTTTAATTCGGTCTATATAGTGAGGAGAATAACTGTGGCATAAGGGTTTTAGTTATAGGTGTTTGTTTTACAGCTGCAGATTTGTCAGTGTGGACTTAATAGCAATTCTCTCCATTTCGAAATGAAAACATGCTTTCTTGTGCAAACATTTACCTTCGTGTGGGTCCCATTGTAGACTTATTCACACTATAAATCTAAACAGAAAATAATTTAATATGTACCTTGAGCACACTTTGTTGAATGACTAGCGTTACCAAGTTCCTTCTCGTAAAACATGGAAGCTGCATGTTATTTCTCTGCAACAAGGAAGTTGGCAAAGATCGAATAAGGCATGTAGCTGTGCTTCTACGAGGGCTGTTCAATAAATAATGATCATAATTTTTTACGTTCGTAATTTTTCGCACAACTCTTCACTCTGATTATATTCTGTTAGCTTAATGTGAATCACACACGCCTATGTAGTTTTATTGTTGGTACGCCTGGTTCCCGCCTGTGAAAACCAGGAAACTTCAGACATGTTCAGTATCCCTACCACTGTAATGGAGGTAGCATGCAGTTAAAATTGATGTAACAGGAATATCCAGGGTTTCTTTCAAACGTAATCACTGCTGATGAAACTTGGTTACATCATTTTGATCCTGAGAGCAAACAGCAAAGCTCAGTGTGGAAATCTCCTTCATCACCAACCCCCAGAAAAGCAAAAATGATTGCTTCTGCTAGGAAAGCTATGGTCAACTCATTCTTTGATATTTATGGAATGGTATATCAGCATGTTGTACCTGCACACACATCAGTAGCTGGACAATACTACAGGAATGTCCTTAAACATTGCAAGTCAATATCAGGCGCAAAATAACACATTTCCGTGAAGCAGACTGGATGCTGCACCACGATAATGCGCGGCCGCATATTGACAATATTGTTGCTTAAGATCTTGCAAAAAGCAACGTGAAGTGCACCCTTCAGTCTCCCTATGGTCCGGATTTAGCCCCAAGTGACTTTTTTCTATTCCCTAACTTGAAGAAACGCCTTACTGGGAGGCTGAAGGATATCTCAAAAAACGGTTTCCAGTATGTCTTGGAAGACTGGCAGAAACGCTGCGACAAGTGCATCACATTCAGGGGAGACCATTTTGAGAAGGGCCATCAAAATTATGAGGATGAGTAAAGGTACGAAATATGGATTATAATATATTATAATATTCCGAAATATGGACACTGGCAAAGAACCAACGCAAACAGCTAGAATCGGCAGAGATGAGATTTTTGAGAAGTGTGACAGGTATAAAAGAATAGACAACGTAAAAAACGAAAAAAAATAAGAGAAGAACTTGGGATTTTTAATTTAAACAGTAAAATAATAAAGAAATAAAATGAATGGAAAAATCATATTTTAAGAATGGCCGCGGAACGAGTTCCAAGAAGAGTTTTATATTATATGCCGAAGGGAAAGAGAGATGTGGGACGGCCAGCTCTACGCTGGAAGGATCAGCAGGCTCTTGAAGAGAACGGAACGGGTCACAGGGCCCAATACTTGAAGAAGAAGAAGAAGAAGAAGAAGAAGAAGAAGAAGAACAAGAAGAAGAAGAAGAAGATGATGATGATGATGATGATGATGATGATGATGATGATGATGATGATGATGATGATGATGATGATGATGATGATGATGATGATGATGATGATGATGATGATGATGATGATGATGATGATGATGATGATGATGATGATGATGATGATGATGATGATGATGATGATGATGATGATGATGATGATGATGATGATGATGATGATGATGATGATGAGTAAAGATACGTTGTCAAAAATAATTGTGATCATTCTTTATTGAACAGCCCTCGTGAATTGGTGGAAATTTATCGTTCCTTCACACTAGCGGTGTACAGGTATAGATTTGGGATAGAGTCAAACTGAAAAATTCAATGCCACGGACGGGATTTGAACCATGGATCTCCTGGTTTCCGTCCAGTCACTCTTATCCATTGAGCTACTATGGCCAACGTGCCGTCATGACATTAAATTCTCCAACTGACTTACATATTTTCCCGGTAAACCACTAGGTGCTCTTGTATTCGAGATACACCGTTTGTGGCGACTTACTATTGCAAGTACCTACTTGAGGCCCAGAATTCTTCGTTAAACTCTTATCATTTAAGTGAATTGATGGCAATTAATCGCTCCTTCACAGTAGCCCTATACAGGCTATGGTTTTGGATGGTTAGGGTCAAACTATAAAATTCAATGCCACGGCTGGGATTTGAACCATGGATATCCTGGTTTCAGTGCATCTATATTTTATTTATAGATAAATCTACTGAGCATTTATTTCTCTGCATTTACGTTTCCCTCCTACGGAATTATTTCACTTAAATCACACGTAATGAATCTACTGTTAATACACAACATATTAATACTTTATTTTCTATGTGTGGGAATAACGAAGAACAATGAACTCACATACAATGGGATAAATGGAGCAACGGAAACATAATCGAACATAACACCTTAATTTGGCATGGCGGATCCGGGTTCGTTCCCTGGTACCAAGTGTTATTTTACCCCGCTTAGAAGGCTGACCAGGAGTGACTTTGCTCCATGATGCCCATTAAGTAGTTATCCTGATGGAAAGATGGCGTCTTTGAAAGGAGAAGTAGTCGCCTGACGGTTTGCAGAGTCGGTGTGCGGTGTCCTAATGCCCTATTCCTCTACTCCTCCGTGGTATGCAAGTAGAGGTTGAAGCGTGCGGTCGAAAAGTGTACCCCCTGCATATGTAGGATAGAGGCTCTTTAAATTTGTATAAATAATATTATAAAACTGTGATACCAGCAAACAGATGGCATGCAATTTTTCCCTATTTAATTACTCAGAGAACATGATTGAATAAGAAATAATTTAACTTACATATAATATATTAAAGATATTCGGAACAACTTACAAAGCCCTTATCATTCTCCCGTAGTCGCTTGTCATCTGTTTCCTACCTGGCCTGCTCCGTTTTAAAATACAAATTGCTTGTTCTCTGCTATTCCATTATATTAGGGGCTCCCAGAATACCCATAACACTTCCATTCAATTTAATAGAAATTCACGGCTAATACTGAATTTTATTCTTCTGTTCCATACTTTGTCCCTCTCAAACAATTTACTTTGGCAAACTTTATCGTGCAACATAGGTCAAGTTCAGACCTCGCTAACCCCTGCGTAATGATTAGGACGTACGTTTAAGTATGAATGTGCCATATTGTCTCTATGCTTAACCTATTTCTAATAACATATTATAAAAATCAAGCAAATTGGACATGCAAATTGTATTAAGCATACATACACACATATATATATATATATATATATATATATATATATATATATATATATATATTACTTAATACTTTCCCTCTTATTTTAACCCCAAATTTGTATTTAAATGCGATAGCTGGCACTCTTTGTATCGAATATTAATGTGACGAATAATTAAACGTTTTTACACACCGGGGGAAAACATTCGTCTGAATACTGTTATGTAGTGAACTTAGCCAATGTTTGACTCGCGGTACATTTTCGTTGTGTCTAAAATTGACAGTTCCCTCAGGAGCTAATAATAATTGCTGTAACGAACTATCTTTCTGAGATCTATTCAAATAACATTTCTTTAAGTTTCTGCCTCTTTTTAGCAATGGAAGTGATTTTCAATCATAAGCTGGAATTTTTATTTTTTGCTACTACTTTATTTGAGCATCATAATTGGAATTACGTATTCTGAGTAAGGATAATAACTTAATTTGTTTGTCGTTCAAAGAGTTCTTATAGGAACGTGTATGTATTTATAAGTATATTTTTTCATTTTAGTGGGATCACTATATAAAACACTTATTAGAATCATCCCATCCTATCCCTTCCTAACGAACGCTGCCCCCGTATGGGGACATGCAGCCAAAACGCACATTAAGAGATTGCAAATAATGCAAAATAGAATACTTCGTATTATTACCAGGCTACCACCACTCGCACCGGCATACCAACTCCACGAGGAGTTAAAAATGCATTCCATCGAGCAATTCATTAAAAGGCTCAGCTTCAATCTACTCGAGAAGAACATAAACCGCAATCAACTAATACGGGCACTAGGGGAATATGACACAACACACGATAAACACGCAAGACCACTGTCTCTTTTTGAAAGAACAATTAATCTTGGGGAGCCAGAGGTAGACCTACAACAATTTCTGGAAGACCTAGTTAACCGTCCCTACAATTGAATAGGTATGCTCCCGCGGAGTGCGCACTCTAAAATATCGACCAAGCAGGTACATGGACTATGAGAAGGTTTTCACACACTTTAACGATGCTGAGGGCAGATAATTAAAACTGACAATTAAAGGCAAATGCCAATAATTCAAACTAGATTTATATTTATATTTAGGTTTAGCAAGATAGCAGTAAGATATAATAGACTATTACTGACGTGCTTGCAAGTATTACCTGCAGTGACAATGAAACACCTAAACTTAAGACACAGCGCTACGGTGTGATAAATTACCCTAAGCTTCCCAACAAATAACACCTGGAATCCTATCAAATACCATCTAAAATAGGTAATGGATCAGGCTGGGCTTCATGTCAAGCCTGTATCCCTGCATCAGAAATCCACTCAGCTGAATCGCACTGAGAGTCAGCTAAGATCACCTCCTGGGATGCGCGGGTGCTTTAGTCGGTACCGCAGCACATTTCTCCTTCCCAATCCGGTGGAGGCTTTTTAGTGGAGTAGTACCCTTGAGGTGAAGCCCACCTACCCCAATGTGCCCTCCAACACAGTGGAAATTCATAAATGTATTTTTCCTCCACCCGAAAAAAGTGGGATCTTCCTCTTTGAATTTCCCAAGTTCCTCTTACTCTTCATAACCGGCAAATGTCAGTGCAATTTTTTCGAAAGTTATTTTTTGGGCATTTCGGTTTATATATTACCCATCTCATTATCTTAAGTGTTTTTATTATCATAAGTGTGTAAATATCATTTTAAAATTTTATTTTCTTAGTCTATTGCGTCCTTATTTCCCCTTTCATTTTACCTCTTCATCTGACTGTACACTGTAGTTTTGTAGTGCGTAATATTTGGTAATGTACTAGGCATATAGCGATACTTATTTTGAGTTGTGGAAATACTGGTAACAGTTTATTACGAGGCTTGCAAAACATGCAATAACTATGTTAATTCCATATGGAAAGGTATCTTGATCTACGTTCAAAGTTTCAGCATATGTTCTCTATTAGCCTTAGACCATCTCTAAGGTTTGTTTATTATTAACGGAATGTCATTGTGAGCAGCAACTTGGGAGCACATTATAACCACAAACACTTTATGGATAATACCTAATATAACATAATTCAGCGATTATTTATTGGAAACTAATTTGAAGTGGCGACATCGCTCACCCATTTAGTGTCAATCTATATCAAATATGCTGGATGTCGTCCTTGCTGCTGCATGACAGGCTTTGAGTTGCAAGCAATAGTACGGGGTGTAACACGTAGGAAATCCTGTTTATTTGGTCGAAAGGACAAAATGATTGAGCGAAAGGCGTTAGTAGTAACTCGCCCTGATGTGTTTTTCTCAGGGCTTAGCGTGATTACAACCTATGCACATCTACAGGATCCACAGCCATAACATAGCCGTAGCTATTGAGTCCAATATTAACTTTTACAACACACAGCAAACAAATAGCATCTTTAGTTCCATTTTGCCTTAGTTTCATCCAACAGTTAGAACGCCTAGCTGAGTATACAGGCCCAAAAGATCTAGCTGTTGACGTGTCATTAAAATCCACTCACGCACTCACTCACTCACTCACTCACTCACTCACTCACTTGCTCGCTCATTCACTCACTTGCTCGCTCATTCACTCACTCAATCAATCACTAAATCACTCACTCACTCGCCCACACACTCACTGATTATACATATGGATTGCGTGTCAATTATGTTACCGGATAGTGCTACATTTTAAAAAGAGTAATTGTAATGTGCATTTTATTCTCTTTGAATGAAGAATAAGTGAAGAGCGCTCTAAAACTAATTAACTGATGCAAAACAATTAACACCATAAATCTAGGTAGTGAAGCTTTACTTGAAACAAATATATCATGTTATTTTCAGTCTGAACAGGTTCTAGTGCATAGGAATTTTTTCACACTGCTCTCTTACACTTCTCTTTTTCTCAAATGTTTAAAGCTCAAATCTGATATTTCAGAACACAGCTTCGCCAGCTATAGTGTCGTTTTATACGCTCATACTTCTCGTAGTGATCGCCTCTAACGTAGAGTGCGGAAAACCCTCATAACAGTGTTAAATTAATTAGGTTCTAATTGGAGCTTTGAGTTTTCTTATCCTCAGGTGAATGGTTGCGGGAAATGGGTTTTGGTGGTTGTTGGCTACTCAGTCGTATTAATAACACTTTGTTTGTTGCAGAATGATTTTGTTTAATTCCTACTAAGTTTGCTTATGGACTTGGATCCTAATATAAATTCAACTTAACTTGAAACCCTGGATTACTTGTTTAAAGTTACTTCCGCGTAGTTTCTATTTCTTCTTTATACGGCGACTACTTTGCTCTAATAAACTTCTAATGCTGCTTCCACTTACGCTGGTTGCGCTACTCTTAACTTCCCTACATTTCAGACTTATAAATCTTCGCTTCTCTTCTTAATGCGCATGAACACGTCCTTGCTGTCGTAGTATCACCTTTTAAGTAAGTTTTTCTTACTTCACGATTCAGCTCGAACCTTATTCTGACCCCCTCTCTAACTTTATCACATGACCAAACTAGCTCACCCTTCTGAAATGTTACATTATTACTGGTTTCTCATTTACTTTGAATTTTCGCATTGGTTTGCAAAACTCATCTAACCCATTCATGTTCAGCCCATCCTGAGTTGGGGCACGCCTACCCTGAGTTGTTTGTAACGGTATACATCGTTATCAAATCAGCGAAGTAAGTCCCTTTAGCGTTCATGCTCAACTGCATTTTGAAAGCCCTTTGTCCCAACACATTCCTGGCTGTAAATGTTCTACAGTTCTCAGACATTGAACTTTCCCAAGCACAAAGAAGGTAACGGTCCTTCCTTCCTGTCTCTCCGACGTGTACAGATTTATACAAGAACATTAAACGTTCTTGCCTGGATGCTAGTATAAATGTTATATTAAATTATATTATTCCCTTCTTATTCTTTAAGACAACTTCTATTTTAATGGTTGCTCTATCCATTCTAATTTCATATTATTATAAAAAGATTTCTATATTAGTTTAGCAAATCATTTGTATTAATTTATCTTAGTTTTTAATTATCTGATTTCGATTAATTCACCGCCTCCTAATCGCTGCCTGATACTGCGGTTACAAGGGGTAGCGTGCCTGACTTCGCTTCGAAGAGCGCCCCAGTTCGATTCTCGGCTTAAGAGAGTTAATTAGATAAGGTTTTTCTTCACTATTTTTCCTTTCTCTGAAAAGGCGAATGTCCGGTAACTCTAAACTTTATGAACCCTTGACTCATTTGAGCATAATTTCACCCATTTCATTCATAGTCCGATTTGAAGATGTTAACTTCTATAAAAAATGAAAGAAAAAAGGAACACTCGTCCTAAAACGACTATGCACACCGAAATGTGTTGTACAAGGAGTAGTAAGCATTCTATAAATGACAATACAAAGGTCGTGTGGAAAGTCTTGAATCAATCTTCTGCAGGCGTCGTTTTGTCATATTCTATATGAACTCAGAATACTTCCCGTTCGTCCTTTAGTTTCAGTTACTTCGCTAAAACTCTGTCACTTACAGTTCGGTCATTCAAGCCCTTAGGAGATTTGTTGTAGCCGCTGCTCTATGCCACGTACTTCCTATCGATCAATAAGCAAGTCTTAATTGGCTGCAGGCCTAATGAAGCATCAATGCTGCTGGTTAATCCTGGAGTACTAAAAGCTATATTAGCTAAACATCACTTTAACAAGCACTGTACTGCTTTACCTGCATTTACAGCGCTCTTGATTCCCTACGGAGAAATGGACGACAAGGCTCTTAGTTATGGGACCACATTTTGTCTTTATGCTTTAGCACAGGCATAAAATAAAAGCTCAAAGGATGCGTCCGTTCTACAACAGACAGTGCAACGCTACATGAAGTATTAATTCCATTGTGTAGGGGGGAAACTATCACACAGTATCCGAGTCTTGATGAACTTATTATGTTTCACATATCGTGTAATGTAGTACAAAGTCACAAACCATATATTTACACTATTTGTAGTCCTTAATTAGTATTTACTTTAATCACTATATAGCAAACGCCCGCCTCGATAGCGTAGATGGTAGCATGTTTGCCTCACGTTCAAGAGGTCACGAGTTGGAATCTCGGTCAGGGTGAGTTACCTGGATAAGGTTTTTTCCGGAGTTTTCCCTTATGCTGAAAGAAGAATGTCGGATAACTCTAAGCTCCATGAACCCCGGACGCATTGGGCATCATTTAACCCATTTCATTCATCGTCCGATATGACTTAACGTTGGAGGACGTAAATTCCAAAAAACAAACAAAACATAGCACATGCAATTTTTAGCTGATGAATAATTCTACAAGCAATGAACAGTATACTTTAAAAGCAGTATCCTATATGCTATGAGCAGTATTAATATATTCACTGGAGTACTTTGGTTTGAAACCTGAGCTAATAAGATGTTTACATTATTTTCATAATAGCTATTGTCTGGAGACAGTGACACACTGCACACTGTGTTATATAAATAACTATTTGCTTATCTTTACCATCCATTTGGTTTTTATGGCAAATTTAGGTCATTTTGGTTAGCTTGCTGATGGCTGAATTTAGTAAGTAACATATCTGCATTAATATTTTGTATTCATAATGAATATATCTGGCAGATATTCAATTCAGCTAATTGTGCCTGGAATTTCTATTAATTTATGAATTACCTAGCTGAGCTATATTTCCTCGAGAAGTGCACCTATGATCTTAAGTGTAGGTCATACATTAAACCACCTTGCATATCTAATTTTTGACACATCAGTGCTGGAAAGGAAAACGCTTAAGAATTGTTTAAGTGTGGTTGAAATTTATAGTACAGAGCTATTGTCAAACTTAAAGTACTGTCTAGAAGATCCTATAATGAAGCCATGATCTATCCATGGTTTTAACTATACATAGTTATGTTTAAGAAAAGCTGAGAGAATAAACTACATAAAAAGCCGCAGAAACCGGGAATAATAACTCATATATGAAATTAGTTTTAAGTACAGGCCAAAATTAAAGTTCGCCACAAATGTTATTGATGCAAATAGCCCTAACTGATATGTAACACTCCAATCAAATTAATTTTGAAACGAAATTAATCATACTACTTAAATTTAAATGACCACTGGGAATACTGAACCTATATTACGTTAGAGAGTAATTGGATTTAAAGGAAAAACATTTTTATTTTATATGTAGCCTAATATGTTTATGTCAATAAATTTGTTCCGCCAATGGAACTGAACTAGAGGGAAGCGCGCGATTTGCGGCCAAAAAGACATTAAATGGGAGCAGACTCTGGAGACTAGCTGTTTGTTTTTACGAAAGAGAAGCCCGTGGGTGCAGGGTTGTAACCGTTTCACAACTGTGAAACTTACATAAGTCAACTCAGACAGTTAACAAGCGATTATGGGACTGTATGAAGCTGATGATTTCTGTAAGGTAAATATATTAGTACAGGCTAAAGTACTTAATGTATAATAATGGTAAACTCCGTTGTTGAAAAAAGTCCAATTAGTTTCAGCTATTGAAGGCTTACATAGCTTTCTGTTGTCGATAGTTGGGTTTAAGGTAACAAGCTTTCCTTATGACATTCATGCTTTTACGGGCTTCTGGTACAGTTTAATAAATAGCTATTAAAACCATGAAATACAAATCTCCAGTCCTCATTTATATCAGCATCAATCAGTTATTTAAGAAATGGCTCATCATCCTTTGGCACTCTAATTATTTACCTTTTCATAAAATAATGCTTGTCAGCATTAGTTTTTGAAATAAACTATTTAGGATAAATAAAATTGCTGGATAAGTTCATTTGTTGTGGTTATATTAATAAGCAGTAAGCATTTCAGGCCTGGGGAAGAGTATTCCTTAGTTAAAATAGGTACTAACACGCATTAGGTAAAAATGGTTTCCCCAACGGTGTTTTTCCTTTGGAGGTCATAAAGGGTAGAGATGGAATGCCTTGATACCTTATTAGTACACTTCCAAAGGCCTACTTTAGCCTAATTAGCGCACTGCGAGATATAGGTTGAGATAGTTTTAACAACATTTCCCCACTTATCTAAGTAAGTTCTGATCAATAATCATGGTTATCATTTTCCTGTTTTGGCCCAAAAATAAGTAGGTACCTTTGGTAAGTTCATAAAATTTGTCCTTTATATTTTAGAAAAGTTGGACGGGAGTTTCATAAATATAATTGCCATTAATATGCAAATAAAGCATCTTATACACTTAAAATTGTGTTTGGCTAACACGTTCCTGGTATACTCTATTATAAACTCCTGAAACTGTTTTCCGAAAATGTAACGCAACTTTTCATTAGAGGTTAAAGCAGCTTAAGGTGCTCCTCAAGGACATGCAGAAGATTTCGATTTTGAAAATTAAGTCATGCTTTGGTATTGTTAAACTGGTAGATGCTCTTCGCTAATTACGTGGTGCTAACTACGGAAAGTAAAAGATCAAAATGCTGGACCATAATAACAACTGTTGATATTTTCTGAATCTGATAAGGAATAATGATAAATTAACGGCTCAAAGCAGAGCATAGATCTCACAAACAATTAGTAAAATATTCTACAGTTAATGATGTAAACAACCATTAGGAATGTGCCAATAAGTATTAGAACAAAAACAAATCCTCCCAGATTGGATCAGTAATATTTCAAACCTTAAACCATAGGAATATTAAGAAAGGTTTTCTACTCTTGAATGCATATTTTAAACAATATGGAATATGATGCTAAGTATTAAACCACAAAGTATATATTGAATGAAACAAAAGTTTACCATATACTGCTCTATTTATCGCTAAATCGTTATCTCAATGCAAACGAACAATGCACCTCACGTTTACACGAATACAACACCTCGATACGTCTTAGCAATGTCTGTTTATGTGCTTTTAGCATGCACCTTTTGTGCTGCCGATAATCTGTCCGACTTACATACGAGCCCACTTCTTATACGGGGGCTACACACCGATTCTGAGCGCAACTCCGATATTCATACGTGAACAGCTTTGCTCCCGATTGCACAATTCGCGGATTCCTTAATATCGGCCACACTTCGCTCAAAGCACCACACAGCTTTCACTTAGTGTACTACTGTGCCTCCTGGCATACCTACAGGGCTCGGTAGATGTTTCTGGGACTGGAAAGCTGTGGAAGTGCCACCTAGAAAGTCTTTTTGCGTAGTATTAACAGAGTTCCACCAGCCAATACACAGCGATGCGATACTTCTACTCCCACTTCCTCGCGATTGCGACTAATTTGCCCAACTCGAATCCTCCCCATCAAAACAGTTTCGCATTCCCCAATGTTCCAATATGATAGTTTTATTTTTTTCCCCTTTCTAACGCTTTCAAGCATTAAACTCCAGATGAAGCTTTAGAGTGAAACTTCAGATGTTGTGTCAGTGCAATTTTATATGCCGAAGTTTAGCGGACCGCAGTGTTTATAATATATAGTGCGACTAGTAATGGTGTTCATTTTCAAGTGAGTATTACACTGTTACGTTGGTAAAGCGTGAATAATTCTGTTCAGAATATAATAATTGAGTGGTAAAATTGGAGCGTTTTAAGTGGAATAATGAGAAGCACGACGAATTTTTTGAAACAATTGGTTCTGAAACTGTAAACCTATGTATGTATGGGATGGACTCTATGGTGATCAAGCATAAGGAAAGTGCAGCTTTGGAAATATTCACATTGGCATTAAACAAGTGGCGATAATGTACCGAGATAGACAAAATGTTGATAAATACGAAAACCTGATGCAGAATAGAAAAGTATATGAAAAACAATTACTATTAAAACGGACAATCAGGTGTAGAGCATATAAATGTACTGAAGGGCTGTCCTAGTAGCAAAGGAACCAAGATACAGCTGAAGGGTGTCCCAAGGTATATTTGTTTCAGATCTTAATAAATCAAATCTGGATCTATACTATACAGCAGGTATGTGTAATCTAACGCAAAATAGAATAATCCTGGGCACGATAAAGAGAGAGACAGGGACACTCTTAGGCTGCTGATTGATATAGGTATCTTCATGTTCCTTATGGAGACTGTTCTCGGCAGGAACGTGTCTGCTTCTCATCTGCTATATGTCTACAACATAATTGTTCTAGTATGAGATAGATGATATAAAGTTTTCAAGAGGAAGCCACCGTTCCCTACTATCCTTATTTTGCTTCTTGCTTGAAACCTGTGTACATTAACTTTCAACTCCTGTCGTTACTTTAAAGTATATTTAGTTTTGATCTTTGCTTAGTACTCTGAAAACTATAATTCAAAACTAACTGCAACATGCCCAAGTCTACTGACATATGGGAATAAAGTTGAGTCTCCTTTAAAAGGCTGCACACAAGAAAACCCTTGGGAGAAAGAGAAGATTTTTGTTGCTTCTTTTACACTTCTCAGGATTACCTTTGTTTCCTTAATGGAAATGTTCACTTCCAGGAGCGTGCCACATAAAGATCACTCGATAATTAAAGTGTATCACTTCACTTCACATTTTTCAATCACGCGTTCCTTTGGTGCATCTCTCCGCAGTGTTATTAATCTTATATGGGCATTATAGACCATAACTGCACATAATATTCTACATCAATGATATACTCTCTTACTCCTATGAAGTAACTATCGTCCACATCCAGGAAGAAACGTCGATTCTAAATGGGAATAGAAAGGGTAGTACAATGATTGCTTTAAATGGAGAGAAAGCATTATCCCATAAAAGCCCACTAACAGGTCATTTGATGAAATATATACAGGCAAAAAGATCTTATGCGTTTAACTGACGTGCCTATTTCATCCCAAAGGATAATCTCCATACAGGTTAAGAAAACTCTCTCCATGAAGGCTTAGCCTATGTACTTCAATAGTAACACCTTTCAGTATGGGTAAAATGGGGATATACAAAAATGAATAGACAGGGACGGAACACTATATGCTGGTCCTAAAATTCTAGGCTTTACATGAAAACACGGGATATAAATAAATATACCAGATTATGTATAACGGCGTAACAACCACAGTGGGCCAAAGCCTGCCAACCCGATTGTCAGCCTCACTCCCACATACGTTAGGTAGTGATGGGCGATCATCACACAGATTCGGGGTGGAGATGTGGTCAGCGTCTCGGCAACCCCAGCCAGAATGTTCGCTTACACAACCAGCGTTCCTCCCTTTTCAGTTGCTGAGTGCCCACCGGTCCTATACCCTGCAGGGTGCGGATCGATCCCATGAGCATGCCGTGGCAGGAACCAAAGCGTTATGCCTTAGTCCACTACGCCACGGCGCAGCATTGCTTATATATACATATTGACTCGGTCCGTGTAGGATAGGACCAATAATTAATAATGATGATGATCATCATCATCATCATCCCGGACCAGAAGATCAGTGGTTCAAATCCCGGCTATGGCATTGAATTTTTCAGTCTGGCTGTACCCCTTCATAGTTCGTCCTACACACGGCTAGTGTGAAAGAACAATTAATTTCCATTAATTGTACCTAATAGTGGTCCGAACCATAAAGCCCGGGCCTTAAAGTACTTACAGCATAGTAATTCGCCATTAAAGGTAGTTGTCTCATGTGTTAATGAGAACTCCTGGTGGTTTACCTGGAGAAACACCAGTCAGTTGGAGAATTTAATGTCATGCCGGCATGTTGGCCATACTAGCTCAAATGGTTCGAGCGGCTGGAGGGAAACCAGAAGACGGTGGTTCAAATCCCGGCTATGGCACTGAATTTTTCAGTCTGGCTCTACCCTTTCATAATCGCATTATATAGTTTAGATTGTGAAAAGATATCTGGACAGTACAAGTTTCTGACCGTTCTTGGACTGGCTGAAACAAGACCTGTATGCAACGAAATTTTCGACATAGACTATACCTAAATGTACTAGTATGGAAGCATCTGGAAAGAAGACAGAACTTACCAGAAACTGGTACTCTTTGTTCCTGCATGCAAAACATAGCAAAAGGTATTTGAAATAATTCGTACCACTTGCATAAGAAGTCCGAAGAAGTCAATTCAATATCCCAGCTAGATATGACTTAAAGCTGTAGTATGAAAATTAGGGGGAATAAAATCGTCCGGGTGAAAACTTAGTAGTCGACGGTCTACGTTTCATGATGTAAGTAATAAAAGAATTGTCTACTTCCCTAAAACATTTAGCTGCACCAGGGGATTTATTACAAAAAACAACGAAATATTTTCGCCGCAGATAGAACAGTTGGATACAATTGAAGTGGACGGTGCTTTCTTGAATTAAGCGTGCTTCTCTGACAGCAATTTCCGATACTACGGCAGTACTATACATCTTCACATTTTCTACAGAAACGTTCCTTTTGCTACGCTGCTCACGTGTAAATAACAATCTACCAGTTTCTCATAACTTTCTTCCCCAGTTCATAATGTTCACATCAGAGGTCGAAGGTTTGCCTCAGTCAGTCCAAAAACACCGAAAAACTCATATTGAGGTGTTTATGTCGCCATCCGTGAAGATTATAACCTAATGTAGCAATCGTATCAGTTTAGGCAATGTTTTGGTTACTATTATAAATGTTAGTTATATCATTTTAATCTCTATGTGAGATGCAATAAAAGTTTAGACTTACTTTTATAATATGTGTGTAGTGTTTAACGCCCGCGTTTACTACATACGGCACCGCAGGCGGTGACACTGATGATGCATGAGATGAAGATGGAGCACCGGTGGAATGAGATGGCGTGGGAAACAGGAGGTCCCGGAGAAAACCCGCCCCAACGCCGTGTTGCCACCATGAATCTCATTTTGCGGTCGCCTGGGATCGAACCCGGGCCGCCTTGGTGAGGGCCAAGTTGTCTAACCACTGAGCCACGGCTTGGCCTTATTTTATAAGAATAAATAAAATTTTTCTAACTTATTGTAAGTGGTGTTGATTTTCATTGTAGAGGCTATAGTTAAACGGATTTCACCCAAATAAAACAAATGAATAATTCAGTTCTACACACACACACACACACACACACACACACACACACACACATGTATATATATCACTCAGTTTCACTCATTATGTGGTAAACATGAAATCAAATCAAGGTGCATTATTATTGTGGGTTATGAGAATTACGAGTGCCCTTAAACGTTCAAAGTGTGCGGCACATTTACTGTAATTTTGAATTGAAGGTAGACAAAGCTGCTGCTATCTACAAATCCGACATACGGCAATTTTCACTGAACCGCATTTGAGAAACATCACGCGCGTCAAAAGATTCAATGTTTGGAATAATGTTCCGATTAAGATTTCACTTCTTGCCTTAGAAGAAAGTAAACAACTGACGAGGAGAGAAAGAAAGCGAATAGATTCCCCAGCTTGGATAATTGCACTTAGGGTGACGTGATTTACTCAGATTATTTTCTGGGATGTAAATATACTGGAGGTGTTGTAATCTTAAAGACCCCCTTGGCTTTCAACGTTTTATCTCTCGTTCCGAATGTGTTGAATTTTCTGAGATTCAATTTCATTTTATTTACTTTATAGATTTATTCCTTAAAGCGAAACAGCTGCGTGCTTCGGTATCTATGCTGCCACGTCAGTTTCTAATACTATATCAGCACAGTAAAGTTTCATACTGATGACTGCAGGAAGGGTAACATTATATAAATGTTTCAACCCCTCTGCTGACAGAATATACTCTCTAAGAGCAGCTGCTGTCAAAAGAAATAATGAAATTTGTTTCTGTTGGGTACCAGTTTCATAAGTGTGCAGGTCCTAATGTATTTTACAGCACAAGTACTTTGTGGAACTGGCCACAACTCCCTTAATAGAATAACCGGGATTATTCGAATAAAACCCAATCTCGAGGACAGACACCGAAGTAATTAAATTGAAATACGTGCTGTATTTCCAGGTATTGCTTATCCTTTAAACGTGTATTGTAATAAATACTTTCATGTGTATTATGTATGTAGTCTTATTAGACTACGTGTCCTTTGAGATAGACATATTTTCGTCAGCTTTTAAATCAACAGGAACGCAGCATTACTTTTAATTGATAAGTTCTGAGTTTATGAAAGGGAGTTGGCGTTATCTTATTTCATTAGTAATACACATACCGTGGTAAAATTTCATAAACGTTTAACTTAAACTGTCCAAAACAAATTTTCATTAAAAACGCTGTAGATTGCTTATTAGTAAGACTCGCACATGGAGACTGGTGCCTATCTCCTCTCCGCTTGCTAGAAAACAGTGGTTTAGTATAATAATATGTAACATAAAAATAATATAAATCCCTGTCGCGACAGTCCTAAGATGGTCAAGGCCGACCAACCCGACTGCCGACCTCACGCCCACTTATGCACCGCAGAGATAGGCGATCATCCAATCGATACGGGGAGGAGATGAGGTCAGCATCTCAGCATCCCCAAGCCCGAACGTTGGTTTTCGTGACCAGGGCCGCTTACCTAGCTTAAGCCTCTCACTTTCTTCACTATGCTGAGAGGGCACCGGTCCTATACCCGAGACCTAAGATCCGCACCCCATGGATGGGATCGAACCCGGGCCGGTTTCCGTTGGCAGGGACCAAGGCATGCTGCCTTAACCCGCTACGCCACGGCGCAGGATAGAAAGTAACATAACCTTAAATGATCTGCGAGGCCTGCCAATTAGAGAAAAACTGGACTATAAATTACACAGTTGAACTAAAAATAAAGACAAATCTCTGAACATTGGTATTTTACAGACAATTTTTGTTGAATTTCAACATGAAGAAAGGTACGATTACATACCTTTAGATCCTTAAATACAGACATTTTATACAGAACAACTATATGAAAATGTAAAATGGCGCGAAGATGTATTGTAAATATTCCATTTACTCTGAAAAGGAATGCTGTTTGAGGCAAGGAGAGAAGATTATACTATGTTAAAAATAATGCTAAGTTAGCAAAATATCACCCAAAATTAAGAGGAAATCTAAAGAACGTAGTGTATCTAATGAACAGGACGAACGCTTACTGCTATCACAGGCACTGGGTTTCGTTCAAACCGCCAAATGGAACTCGATTCTGCTTTTGTTTACATGTTTAGGAAAGGTAAACAATTCAATAAAGGTCACAGTTTCAGAACCCTTCTCCTGTCGGAGTTTCCAGCAGATCTCTCCTGGAATATAGTATCTTATATGTACACACGGCGCAAATATAACTCCGGAAGTAGCTAATGCGCTTGCTAGCTGTAAAGTAATACAATACATGTCAGACTATTTCAGTCCTGATGTAAATGTTTGGGAACGAAGAGAGAGAGCAAAACTGATACAAGTGACCGATAGGCTGTTGTTTTGGCCAGGGATGGTATG
Source organism: Mantis religiosa (assembly GCA_030765055.1). Classification (NCBI taxonomy): domain Eukaryota; kingdom Metazoa; phylum Arthropoda; class Insecta; order Mantodea; family Mantidae; genus Mantis; species Mantis religiosa. The sequence continues at coordinate 164,661,607 of CM060948.1, read as the reverse complement.
CAAATAAGGCTAACGCCTATTACCTTCGCTGAACCAATCAGCCCCCTAACGGTCATCTCTCTAAGGCTATCTCTATCTCTCTCTTCCCTCCCAGACGTTTACATCAGGATTGAAGTAATCGGACATAGAGTATAGACAGGTTTCTTATATATCTCAAAATTATTACAAAAATAGCTGCAAAAATGAAAGACTTGCCTATAAACGTACGTCAAAGTCACAGTGAAAGCATAGCGTTGGAAATTAAGAAAGCTTTGTATTACAAGGACTTTTGATTGCACATTTGTTTGATAAACTATGAACCTTTCTGGCCAGATCCAGAGCCAAAGAGGAGAGGGTAATTCTTGTACTGTCTGGAAAACGGATGATAAGTATCGTGACCTTTCCCAATTTATTTAAAAGAAGTGGAGCGGCTAAAACAATAGCAGAGTATGCGTGAGTTAGAAATCTAACAGAGAAGGACATGATTATGACACCTAACACCGGAAGTGAAACTTGCGCGCTACCTTTATGAAAATGAAGATGAAGAAATATCTGCGAAATTTGGATACAGACATCATATTGTGACAAAAGACGAAACACGGAACTTCCCTTCGAATATCTTGATTTGTCAGCGAAATTGTTATTGTAATTACAACTTACAATCATCCTCTTCTTTACAAAAACACAAACCTCAAAATGTCTCTTCAGAGTGTCTTTATATTTATTTAAAACGTACCAACTAGTGCTACAAGCAGTCTCTGTGAAGTACTCACAGGAGCTCTTTGCCATTTCTAAACACAGTAACTCTGATATTCACTGCTGTGCCGCTTCACTACCTGATCCACTGACCGCCGATTCCTCACCGAGGAGCCGCTTTCGTGGACACAACTCAAAACCTGTAACACTCCTTACTATATACATTAAACACTATACTGTACTTCTTATGCCTAGCATCACTCTCATGTAGCATGTGCGCAGTAATAATACAGCTCACCTCTAGACGTCAGCAAGTGGTTGTCCTTAAAGGTGCAATAATGTTTCACGGCAGTTTTCCTTCACCCTTCATGACGTCAGCTAACGGGCTATCTCATGGCAGATTGTATCTCCGATTCTTCCCACTAGGAACAGCAATGGCGGCTAAACTGCCAGACTCGATTCCTCCCCTAAACAATTGCTTCACTTCTCCAGTGTGTATAAGTATGCCTGACTAATACAAATTTTTAAAAGTGTCTATGTGCGTATATTTAAGAAGTATGCGAATGCGCAACACTTTGAAAGTGCAATCAGAGGTGCTTTCAGAAGGAAACGTTTAGAACCTTTTAGAGAAGTTCAAATGACAATTCATATCAAGGAAATGTGAAATAAAATTACTGAAGTTAGTGGTTATATTTCCTGGTGGTTCCACTTCAACTACCATTCATACACCAAAGGTCTATCGTCATGCAATTTGGATGGATAAATCTATCTGTTGCTTAGTAATATATTTGCTTCGTTCTCATTTTCCTTTGGAATTGCATGACCTAATGAAATTGAACCACTTTGCTATATCGATGTATCTGAAGGCTTGGTTTCTAATCATTTGTGCCTCAAGGATTGTAATTTTTGAAGATACTCATATTCTACAGACGAGTAAATAGAAGTGTACCTAAAACATCTCTAAAAATATATTTGCACTATTTGTTGTTTCATTGAATATTTAATTGGTTTCTTATCTTTTGGTGACGAAACTCTATCTGCAGAGATCTTAAATTATTAAAAACTTGAGGGACAAGGCCAACATGACCCGCCTAAACACGTTGAGCTGAAATACACACAATTCTTCTCTCCAAAAAGTTATTTTATAACACAAAATGTGTGTGTTCAGTTTCTGTAGTATTAACCTTCCTCGAAGCCACCTTCAAAATCACCCTAATGTGTGGCGTCTATGAAAAAATAAGAGTTTAATACATAAAGATTTAACTCATGATAGAGAATGTGATGTTTCCTTAATTTAGTCTTATAATGAGAGTTATATGATAACCCATAATGAGCATAGAAACAATTGTTTTGAAAATTGTCGAAGAATTCAGAGTAAAGTTCCTGATGCTAAAATGTCAATTCTTGTACACTCCAAAGGAGTGCGAATTATATGACATAGATATACTGGCTTATACTTAGCATTCTAATACAATAAATTATATGATATAGAGATGACGTTTGATACCACACCTTCCTCAGTAAATTGCAGTTCTAATAGTTGCAAAATCAAAGACATTAATGTCTCTTCAGCGATCTGTAGATCATTTCCATTTATCGTTATATACCTTTTGGGAAAGATTGTATGCAAAAGGTGCAATTTAAGGGTGTTTTCCTTTGCATTTTATAACATTGGCGCTTTAACCTACACATATGAATTCCATGGAAGATAACTCCCATGTGTATGTCAATACAGTCACGATGATGTTTGCGGGAATAGGAAACGTAAATTCTCTTCAAATACTGTATGTTTGTTTTCGCTAGAAGAGCTAGGGAGTGTAGCCTCGGTTAAAAATTCTGTCAGTACTGTTCTTCCTAGAAGGTTTCATCAATCCTCCTTTACTGCTAATTCCACGGAGTTTACCTGAAATCAGACCTGTAGCGTGTCCTTCTCAAATTCAAATTATTTCATGTATTAGTTTTGCGTCGTATGAAGCACTATTAAAACAATTCAGTAGGGAAGTTGTACACTAAGAACTGTAAACGTCTAACTAGCTATTGAATTTCCACTTTCACTGAACTCTTTTAATGCATACCTAAGAGCAACAGGAAAACTGCACTATAGAGTAATTTTTTGAATAGAAAAACCTTTGGGCAGTGCGGTAACACTAGTCAGGAAATGATGGAAGGAAATATTTTATGGTCTCTTTTGGTTCCCTATTATGAAATACATGAACGTTCCAAAAACAAAAAACCTTCTAACTTCCAGTAAATTGTGGTAAATATTTCCTAAATGCTACAAAATTAGCAACTACTACATCAGCCTCAGTACATGGTAAATGTTACAGCCAAATTTATCACTAGTTACATTTGTTTCCATAGTTCGGCAGGTTTTGGCGTGTTGTGGTTTTACCAATCGACAGTACAAGAATTCAGGAAATTTAAAATTTAGGAAACACCACGAAACTAATTCTGGTCATATTAAATCATCTACGTTTTTCACTTGCATTGTTTGACAGTAAACTTTTCATCGTAAAAGGAGACAAGCAAAAAGGAAGAGTGAATTTCTACTACAAGGAATTTCTGTCAATGGTCTGTTATTTCAAAAAGTATTCCAAAATTTGCATAATGTTAAGTATAGTAATGTAAGGCGAATAGTGATATGTGTCACATTCTATACAGTAACTATGAACGTAGTTGGAAGGATAGGAGTACAGTTGGTAGAGCGAAATGCTAGAGCAAGGTAGGAGCTAGAATAGGGATAAGTAGAGATAAATAGAGACAACACACGGTTCCATAAAATACCAGTTTACTATCACCCTGTGATTTGATCTCAATACAAGTCACTCACCAAGTCTTGAAGACACATGGTGTGAAACGGTGTTAACAGATACATTATTATTTTACAGACCCACCATAATTGTGATCTGGCGCTTGCGTGCCCGTATGTCACGGTTCCCGGAATCGTAAATGCACCATCTGCCCGTAGTCGGTATGGGGAAATAGGAAACTCGTGTCGTACGTTCAAACACATGTGCAATCTGACAGCTGCTGATCTAATTACTCAGCAGAAGTTGCGAATAAAATGAGCCACAAAAGTGAGCCCTGGATCCTAATATTCAAGAAGTTGGTATTTTCCTAAGTACTATTCAAACATACATGTGACAATACACACATGACAGACTGTGGGCATATTAGGAAAGCACTCAATACCTTCACTTTTATAATTAGTAAAATAAACAAATAGCCGTTTTACAAACATTTACATTTACCGTATATAAATTGTTTAGTATCAGAGATGTGCAAGAATTCTACTGTTAGATGTATAATATCTACACATAATAAAACTAAATGTAAAATTTATATGACAAATTTCTGTTTTAAATAAAAACTAATTACCTTCTATTATGTGTAACGGGCAATGAAAGTGCGTGTATGGACACAAAGGCATTTTGTGACAAACCGTGAGTGACTTACCCTTTCGGAGAAAAAAATGTCCAAAGCGAATGCTATGTCCCATTTCGGCGGAAGGCCGCTATCCTTCATACAGAAAAATGCTGGTTATATCCCATTTTTTAAAATGTAGTGTGTAAATGTTTATAATAATTCGCAAGTGAAGCTATTGAGAAAGCAAATGAAAATTACATTCTGTAATCTCTTGGAAATCACTTTTATTTGGGAAACAGTGAGAGGTGAACTTTACTAAATGAAAAATGCAGATCTCTTTAACATATGCACTGTATGCTAATTATGTGGAATGTGAGTATTCCAAAACATTGAGCATCATCTTTGGAATATAATATGATGCTCATGTTTCTCTTTATATGGTCAAAGGAGTATGCGGTATCAAATCTGGCATATATTATTATAAAGTAGCTGAAATTTCCGTTAATCTTCAGCATATTTCTTTCTATGTTTGTACAACTAATTGTTGTGAAAATGCTCCAGCCAAATAAATATATAGGAAAATGCAAACTTTTTTATGAACAGTTGATGGAATATTTATCAGTAGGCTGCTGGCTTCTCAAGGAGTTTAGTTCAAGATGTCCATACGCAAAGCATTTGATACGTCGTACACAATGTCAACAGGTGGCTATGACGTGTAGACATGAAAGGATCACCATCACGTGATCGCTGCTAGCGCAGTCCATTGAATAAACAACTAAGGCATGGCAATGCTATCGATTGGGAAATAGATAAAGCCTCATGTTTACATATTACCTATTAGCTTATAGAATATATAGTACAAACATTGCATACTATTCAGACCAACTGTATGCAATGCTTATTTTAGTTATACAATATTTACGGTACAATGTGAACGCAATTACCGCCTTAGAACGCATTTGTACATTTTAATATGCCTATTATACCTTTTCAACAATCTAATAATGTAACAGATAATATAAAAGGTAGTAGCTTTTATCTTTAAAAATATAGATAATCCTCTAAAAGATGTAGATGTTTATTCTCAGTTGCTGAATGTTTTGTGTTGCATTATTTGTCCACACTAACAAGTACATGGTTATATGCAGAAATACAATATGCTTAAATCACGACGCAATTGGAAAATACAGCAATATATCAAGAAATTTGGTTCGTAAAATGTTCAATTTTTTCAGTTAACATCCTCTATCTTGAACCAATTTTTCGGAAGCTACTGAAACTTACAAGTTAGACAAAAATATAGAAGAGTTTCTGTAAGCCTGTTTTGAAATATGTGAATCCATACCACCTAAATTGACATTACTTGTGGAGTAAATGAAACCTCATTTTTTTAATTTTACAGTGGAATAGAAAAAAAGTTTGTTTTCGTTTGTCTCAAGTGACAAGGATGGAAAAAGAAATTAATTTCCATGCTTCGGCACTACTTTTAGCTAATGTTAGGAAACATATGACTGTAAAAACATCAATAATTTGATTGTAGGATATTTTATGTAGCTAAATATTACATATATGATGTATTTGCATCACTTACAGTAAGCGTTCTATTCAATTATAAGAGAAATTTCCCAATATGGGGTTAAATTTCTAAACATTCGGATAAGAATTAACGTTTTGAAAGAGAACCGACATCAGTGGGAGCAGGAGTTGCTATGGGTAACACATTAGGCACAGAAAGAACTATATTTGTAATATACTGTCTGCTTCGAATTCGTATTCATCATATCTATCAGGGGCCCAAATGACCTTGTTGTCGACGGGCCCTTAAACACCACTCACTCACTCACTCACTCATATCTATCAGGTTCTATCCATATTTCATGCTACGTGTTACCCTGACCATAACTATTCTATGCAAAGATTCAAAAGGCCAGAAATTAAACTTGCAATCTACACGATGAGATAATTGAGCACACAGTGCAGCAATACACAGCGAGGGAATACCTTTACCACTTCCTGTGTTTCGCAACTTAGCAAAGCAGTTTTCAAGGATAAGAACTTCACACTTTCGCACACTTTTAGAACCTTCGTGCCAAGCACCACCCTGAAATTACTGTGACAGGTACTGTGGTATGAATTATTACTTCCTAAAACATTAGTTAACAGTTTAACTGCAAATACTCGAAAACGAAACTCAATTTTTCGAGGTGGGAATATGAAATTAATGCTTCTTTTAATGAGATCGGTTGAACAGCCCAACTTCCAATGGATTGTAGCGCGGAATGTGGGTACAGCAGCTGATACGAACGCGTGGTGCTAACCGGTTCCATTGAATGATTTAAAATCCACAGACTACATTGAAGCACGGTACAGAAGCGAAAAGTCTATCTGGATCCATACAGAGCTACTTTCATTTCGGTACTTTCAGGTTTAAAGCACCAGCTAATGATTTGGTTGTGCCATCGCTATATTACACTACTTCTGCCACAAGTGAAAGAGAGTGTTGCTTCCCCTGTTGGTTGTACAAAGACTACTGGAGAGCGAGAATAGCGTACCCTAACATATCTAGGTAGAGTCTGTTTAGTTAACTCGTGTGCACGTCGACCGCTGCCTTTGACGAACCCTTATAATCGTTTTACAACACTGACCCTCCTTCTCCCAGACCTTTCTGCAAGGTTGTCACCTTTCTCGATAAGTCATGGGAATCGTACGAGGTTTCGTCTAAATGAATTATCTTATGTCCATTACTGCAAAACTTCCTTAGTTTTGATATATATATCGCCAAGCTACAATTCTACTGTATTCCATAATAACCCTTAACTTACTTAAAGTACGGTATTTGAAACCCAGCTCCTTTAGGAGACCACGCGAAGTGCCGTGCCCATAAGGAAAATCACAAATTTCTTGCAAATGTGCAACCAATTCGTCTAAGGTGGGCGCTCTCCATTTTGCATATAATCTATAAATTTCTCGACGAATTACATCGCATGTGAAATTATCTACTTTAGAGAAACGTTTCCTTTTGTTTTCACACTTGATCGGCGTCTTTGGTATTCCTTTCGTTACAATGTTTCCTACTGTATTTCTGTGAATACCCAGAATTTAACATCAGGTTAATTGCACGACCCCTTACCAAGATTATTTTTCAGCACGCATTTATATGTGTTCAAAACAAGCGCTTGAATTTTCTTAGAAACAGTTCCCGTTATAACTTTGTTTTCTGAGGCTTTTCCAGTAATATAACTCGGCCCAGTTATTCACACTATTCTCATCACTTTGATTATTGTCACTTGACTGAAAGTTATCTACTATTTCATTTGCATTTATCACTGCATTTCCCTCCCACGGTCTCCACATCGTGACACACAACAAATTTCTGCACGTAATGAAACATATCAACTGGAAGTTGGAACTTTGGCGACTGAGACTCCACGTGGAGTAGGCATGCAACTGTCACTTCGAGAAAATCAGGGTAGCTATTGGTCCTCAACGACAGTGTTCCATTTCTGAAGTTTGGAGATAGATTTATGACGGTCATTGGTGGGCAGGGGCGGGGTAGTTTCCTTTGAGGGGCCAACTGCACTCGCGTTCACTAGACAGACTCTAAGTCTGGTTGTGATCTGCATTTTGAAGAACTTTCGAGGAGCAAGAAACCTTATAAAAGTGAGAGAGGTAGGTGCATTTAAAGCTATTGACGAAAATAAAAATACCTCTTGATGAGGTTATCTATGTCAAATTTCCTTCGACGTTGCTAAGCATTGATTAGTGCAACATACGGCTGTAAATATATTGGAGAGTATTTCAGAACGTATTGCTTTGTTGTATGGTCACACCATGTTAATTTACCACCTTTTAATTCTGCAGTTGCTTTTTATTTGCCTTTAAGGTGCGGCAAGCTGAGAAATGGGAAACTAAACCCTGTAGAGTAAATTTAATATTTTTTATTCAAAGTAAGTTGACCCAGAAGAGAGTAAAGTTTGTCTTTGCACATTTTGCTGTTATTCTAAAGTCATAAAGTCATAGAAAGACAATAAGATTCTGGGACGACCAAGCCAAACAAAGGAGATTTAGTGTGGACTTCAAGCGAGCAAAGAACTCTATGGCTGAATTTCGCCTGGATTTTCTTACCACATTGTAGTTCGAGTATGCCATTATATATATATATATATATATATCACCCTTGGTCCCATTTTGCTTTGCATCCTCCAAAAGTAAGTCTTATCAAACGATTAAGAAAATGAGTGAAATAATGCTCAGATGAGCCCAGGGCCCATATTGGCTATAGTTACCCGACATACGTCTTTCAGGATAAGGATCCCCCACGTAAAATCCTTATTTAATATAACTCACCAACCCAAAGCCTTTTTAATGGCAGGCGGACACGCTACCACGCGCTGCTTAGCCAGTCACTTTTGGTGAGGTTGTATGGTTGTAGAGTGTTATAACGGGAGAATGAACTGAGTCACATTAATGCGTATTTAAAGCTTCGAGCGCACTTAGGATTGAGAAACCAAAGAGACGTAAGAGGCCTTATTTACATATCCTTCACTTTCAAAAGTTTCCTATTGTAATATCCCACTGTTTTAGTCTTTTAATGTCAGTATTTTAACTTCAAATCGACAATTAAGTATAACACTATAGTTCCGATTCCGGAGACCAACACTTTGGAATAGAAATTCATGCATGTGTATAGGATATAAAATTTGACGTTTGGGCTACTTAATACGAGGGTGGGTCAAAAAGTAATGCCTCGTATTGTTTTTCCTTAAATAAATATGTTATGTGAAAACTTTGAATTTGGCGAAATTCCTCAAACCTTCTTCTCTAACCTAATGCAGTAGTAACTTCCTCAGTCAACAAGTGGCCGCCCTGCATCCTCTTGCAAAATGGCTGACATCGAAATTCGTATTAGACAGGGTTCTGTGATTGAATTTTTGACTGCGGAAGCCGAAACGCCAATTGGCATTCATGAAAGGCTAAAAAATGTGTATGGTGGATGTCAGCACTGTTAGACGATGGGTTCGTCGCTGTAACGAAGCTGAAGGGCAAATACCATTGGTTGATGAAGAGCGAAGCGGCAGGCTCGTGACTGCAGTGACTCCATGCAACATTCAGCGAGTCGATGACATTCGTGGTGATCACCGGGTAACAACAGGTGAATTGTGTCGCATGAACTCCCTCAGTAAAGGCAGTGTGATGACGATTATTGAACAACTGGGTTACTCAAAAGTTTGTTCACGTTTGGTACCAAGAATGTTAACCGCCCAAAACAAAGAAACAAGGAAAACAATAGCCTCCCAACACTTGCAGCGCTTCAATTTGGAGGGAGAGGAGTTTCTGGAAAAAATTGGTACTGGAGACGAAACGTGGGTTCATTTTTTTGAACCTGAATCAAGGAGGCAGTCAATGGAATGGCATCACACAACGTCACCGTGGAAAAAGTAATTCAAAACTCAGCGGTCGGCAGGGAAAGTTATGGCGACAGTGTTTTGGGATGCAGAGGGTGTACTTATGATTGATTTTTTGGAGCAGGGATGCATAATAAATTCTGTCCAATACATCAGAACTCTCAAAAAGCTGAAAGCACGTCTTCGCCGAGTTTGTCCAACAAAAACTATGGCAGGTATTCTTTTGCATGACAATGAAAGATCACACACCAGCCGTTACACCACTGCGGAAATTGAGAAATTGGGATGGCAAGTCTTACCTCACCCCCCATACAGCCCTGACCTAGCACAATCATACTTCCGTCTGTTCGGGCCGCTAAAGGAAGCTCATCGTGCGATTTATTTTGAAGATGAGGAGGCCGTGAAAACGTCCGTGCGTCAATAGCTTAGGAAACAAGACCGTGTCTTTTACCACAATGGAATACCCGCCCTAGTTAAAAGGTGGACCTAAACTGTGGAAAAGAACGGAGATTATATTGCATAGTGACAAATTAATCGTCAGTGTTGTAGTTTTCAAGCTATGTAAATTTGATTCAAGTTTCTTGGCAATTAAAAGAGAGAAAATAGGAGGAATTACTTTTTGACCCATCCTGCCAAAATATGGCAGAATTTCCTTCTCGTTTTTTCTACACATATTCTGATACAAACTTTGGTTGGTTCTGATGAGTTTTAGAATCGCCTATTAAGAACTCGCTTTGCGCTTGTTGCGAATTCCTAATGACGATAGCTTTTATTAGAATTTACAGCAAATATTAGAAAATCACAAAAGCTGGTGTTGAGTTCTCCAAAACTTCTGTCTCACAATTGAGGAGCAGTTTAAAAAAACGCTTAAAATCACTAGGTTTTAGCCAAGCCCGATATATGCACTATAATATTCAAAGGAAAAATCGACAAATGCAATAAATTTACTCACAAATGTCGTAGCACGTTGTTGGCAATATGGACTAGACTGGCATGACATATTGCTGTATATATCATGTTACTCATTATCGTAACAACATTTACCAGTGGGAAACAGTGATAAAAACAGACTTCATTGTATTCAGAGCAGCTACAGCTTACTTTCAGTTAAGTATTCACCTGATACTGTTGTGTTAGTGTGAAGCACTGCAAGCTAAATCGAAATGAATTATGATTTGTGTAGTTCTGTCAATAGCATACAGGTCGAGGAATGTTCCGGAAGGAGAAAATCGCGATTCAAGAAGAGATTACCACGGCCTCAAAGCAAATTAAAAGGTGTAAAATGGAACCTGTTATTAAATGCACACGTGATCTTGAGGTTTCGCCTTCAAACGATAATGGAGAAAAGGAATGCAAAGATGCTGAGCTGCTATGACGATATTTCCCAGTTCTACCGTCATTTGATATCATTAAATAAACCAGACTAGGATAAGTTTCTGTTAAAATTTGTTGAATATTTCTTCACCTCAGCACAGAGTAGTGAACACCAAGAATGCAAAAAGTAGAAAATAGTGACGGTGAAGTATAAGATTAGAAAAAGGAATGCTGAAGTAGAGCCCGTTTGTGCTGTCACTTTTCAGGAAGTTTCTTATATGTCAAAGGATAGATTATTCTATCTAGCAAGTAGGTTTCATGAAGGAGGAAAGTTGGCAAGGAAAGAAGTTAATGGAGCAGAACATGAAAGGGGCTTAAGGCCCTAACTATTGCCATTGAGGATAATATAACAAAATAAAAATGCAGAGAGAGCCATCCTGGTAGGAGGAAGTCTTCGAGAGGTTATTTGCCTTCAGATTTCACCGTGAATAAACGCAATCAAGATATTCTGTGAAGAAAGACAAGGTTTTTGACTCCTAAGGACAGAGCTCCTTATCAAAATAAAATCATGTATTTTACAAACATTTCATGCAATTAATTAACTATATGTATTAGTTATATTAAACTGTAAAATATTTATTTATTCCTTATGAAGTTAATAAAAAGTTAAAACAGTGAAGTATAACAATTATTGTGAAATATATTTTGTACAGCAATGCAGATATGTAATAAGGAGCGAATTTAGCATTTTGAAATCAGAAATTTAGCATTTTGATTTTTACATTTAGCATTTCATAGCATTTGTGCATTTTAGATTTACCATTTTATAGCATTTAAAAGGTTTAATTTGAGTTAATTTTTGAATGATGAACTTAACATTATTTATATGAGATCTAAAACACATTTATGAAGCAGTGAGTTAAAAGTAAATAAAGTGTCAATTTATTTTACATTAATACAGGCTAAAGCAATTCACAGAAATATAGAAAAAGCTGATACAGACTAAAGCTTACTGCATAACACAAAAACAGAAATGCATACTGATGTAAAATAAGCCCAATAAAATGAAAATGCCCAAAATTAGCCTGGTACTTACTGACGTGACCTACGCATAGAATGAATGAAAGTTGCGCGTAAAACCGAACAGGACAATGAAAATCGGAACTTTGGCAACTGAGAACTTCTATGGAATGAACACATGTTCATCACTTCCCTAAAATTAGGATTTCTATTGATTTTCAGAGACAAGGACTGAAATTTTCGTTAACTGGGTTGTGAAGATAGATTTATGACAGTCATTAGGCGTGGTGGGAGGGGTCTGTTTTGTAAAACAACTGAACTCGCTTCAGTATCAAACATACCTCATATGGGCAATGGTAGAACAATAGGCTACTTTAACGAGAAGGGCTGCTTTCCACATTCCAAAAGAGCGGTCACTTACTTTATATTTTTCTATACATGTAAATGTTCCACACTCTTCAGTTAACTTTTCCAGAAGAAAAAGCATTGGGAAAAAATAATTACTTCGGAAAATCTTCGATTTCCCATTTATATCGCATTTTGAGTCAATTTCGCTCTTTATCGCGCTATATCGCATTTGCGAAAAATCACCACCTCTGAGTACAATATATTTAAATAAACACATTATTCATTTCTATAAAATCTAGAAATCACATAAAAATCAGCGTTTTGAAACGTGTGCATCTAAAATAAAATAGAAAAACTCATTTTATGAAAACAGCATGTGTTGTATTTATTGAGTTTTAAAAAATGCTCCTCAATTTGGAGGTAGCAGACAATGAACGATTTTGAACTTACTCAGAATCATTACAAAAGGAACGTTTCAATATATATAATGTCGCGGCAAGGGGCATTAAAGTTTCGGTGCAAATAGATAACAGCCGGCGGATAGTGTTTCAGGGTAACAAAGAACTTGCATAAGCAGTTAACGATAGCGCGGCTAATGTTCACAAAGAGCCGGCAAATAAAGATAGCTAAGATAAAGGACTTGTCGGCACAGATAGGATTTCACGTTTGGAAGGTTCTAGTGATATCGTGATCGACAGAGAAAAGTTGGTTTCTTATTTGTACTCGAAACCTCTTGAATTTATGAATGAGATATATAAACGATTGTGACACGCCAGCGGACAGTTGTAAGACAGTGAGGCGAGCAGTAAACAGCTGTAAAGTGTTGTTGTTGTAGTAACGAGAGCTGTTTGTTATTGTCATCGACCTTGGTAGATTGTGTTGTATATGTGATGTAATGTTGTTACGTGAGAAGTGAACAGTGTATTTCTACGGAAATAAAGAACCTTTAGAATTTCGGTAAATTGGACTTTTAATTCTACGAACCCACATTCACAATATATAGACACAGAGAGAGAGAGAGAGAGAGAGAGAGAGAGAGAGAGAGAGAGAGAGAGAGAGAGAGAGAGAGAGAGAGAGAGAGAGGGAGTGCGAGAAAGAGAATCTCTCTATTTGCAAAGTAGCAGTCTAATCCAGATTGTATCTTACTGAGATGTACTCTTTTGTAGTCTTAAGTTTTGTCTACTTCTTACAGTTTAAGAGATATGCTCATAAAATTCAACTTATACATTTTACTTCACATAAAGGATATCTTAACACTAGTTATCCACCATCGGTCTTTTAACCGCTTCTTAGCTTGAAATGTCCTATCTCAATTAAAATTGTTACGCTACATTATTGTCAGGTTGGGAATTTTTTCTAACTTATAACATGGATCATATATAGAAAATTATTTTCAGTCTGTTGAAGTAATTCTACTTCTTTTTACGATATATACTTAAAACCGCCAAAAGGTCTTCTTGATAAAGACATGTATACATCATAATAAAGTGTAGATAACATTATTTAGCAGAAGTAATCTTTAGCGCCACATAGAGCGTCGATGCATTCTGGTTTTGGGACGGAGGTCATGTATGCGGTTGAAATTCGAACTCATTACGCAAAAATACGATTGAGAGCTATGTATTCGAATTATTCATGATGCAGTTCGGCTTTTACGATGAAGAGTAGGCATGCCTCAAATACCACCACCACCAACACCACCACCACCTCCACCACCGCCACCACCGCCACCGTCATCGCCACCGCCAGTAATAGCAGTTGCAGTAGTAGTCGTGGTAGTAGTCGTTGGTGGTGACAGCGGCAGCGACAGCATTAATGGTAAAATTATTTTATTAATGATATTGTTACTGTTTATTTTCATAATCCTTAGTTTTTCAAGTTATGTCACCTATTTATTATGATGAAATGACCAATATAAGTGTACGAAATCTATTGCGTTACAGAAGCTAAACTTGACACAACAGAAAATCTCAGAAATAGAATATTTTACGGAAACAAGCAGTATTTTCTGAACCTGATATACCGTTGTAGCCTCACAGGAGAATACACCAAGAAAGGCTTCCTCATCCGATGTAGGCTAAACATTACTTGGTAGCATGGTAATAAGATTGGACAGTACATGAATTTGGGTCACTTCGTGAGGTGAAATTGCTTAGAAAAACATATTGAAAGATATCGAAGGTCAATGCTCAATGAGTTATGTTACTAAGGAGAGTGCATGGCTTCTATTCATAAATGCAACACGAATAAAATTTTTCCAAAGGGTTGCTTTGTTTCTTGTTGAGAACTAAAATATAATACAAAATTATGATTGTTCTATTTAAAATCCTCAGGTTAGTTACCTTATGCACCAGAGGGGTCACATGGAAGTATTTTAGATTTTTGCTAGAATAAGATTTGAAATCCTTGGAGTCTTTTTTTATTAATTTAAGCTTATTCACGTGTAAAATATCATGTGGACTTCCCTGCCTTCCCCTGAATGGCAAGGGGTTACAATGAGCTCTGCAGGTGACATTATGTTATATTTAGAAATATGTTGAGTGCAGTTGATATATGTATACTGGGAGAACATTACATATCCGGTGTAGAGCGTGTAAACGTGAGGGATAGATGGGGAAACCTCTATATAATTGTAATATAATGAAGTATGTAATAAAGCGTTTATTAATTCTACTTGGACAGAAGTTGGTTTTACTAATGAATTTAATGATGCAGCACTAAAATTAGTTTAACCGTTAAATGCGTGGTTGGGTTATTATATCCATGGATAATTTGAACCCGTGTATGCTTTGCACATAAAAGTAAAATATTAAAAGCTCCATTTAACGGATTTCTTTTCATCAAATAAAAAGATTCAAAAGATGATGCACTAACTTTAGTCTGTAATGGCGTAATTTGGTTAAAAATCCTTTCGCATATTTGAAATAAGCTGAACTTGAACACAAGTTTGGAATACATATTAAACTTTCCTTTATGCTTTTGACGTTTAGGCTTTTCACAAAGGCATACATATGTAGTCTCTTCCCCCAAAACGTTTCTTTATTTCCTTAGTGCTTTAAAAGATGTATTTTCGTTTATGTCTTGACAATAATGTTTGGGTGGAATACAATAATTCTACCTAAAGTTTCTTTTAGAGAAACTTAACATGGTTTAGCAAATACTAAATAGTTGGATACGCGGTCCTGGAAGCCAGTTCGACTACTCACATATATCTGCAATGTTAAGCTCTTGCAATCCACGAACCAAGAGCTATTGGCGGGAGTGATACGGAGCTGAAACATATACAGAAACGATTCCGGACAAGAATTCGACATATAAATAGAGGGATTCAATGAATCCGAAAAACGGCTTACGTATTGATGCAAGTTCTTTTCGCTCCCGCCTCGGTAGCGTAGATGGTAGCATGTCTGCCTCACGTTCAAGAGGTCCCGATTTCGAATCTCGTGCAGGGTGAGTTACCAGGATAAGGTTTTTTCCGGGGTTTTCGCTTATCCTAAAATGCGAATGTCGGGTAGCTCTAAATTCCATTGACCCTGGGCCCATTTGACCATCATTTTACCCAATTCATTCACAGTCCGACAAGACTTAACTTTGGAGGACATAAATTACAAATAAAAAAAAGTTCTTTACGCATCGATTATTATGCACTGGAAAAGGTTGCTGCACGCATTGGTCGCTAGTTTGATGCAGCTTATGTTTACGTTATAAATTTTGAAGCAGTGTGGCCTATCCTAAGGGCAGAGCAAAGAGTTCCGTCAAAGTGTATGCGTGGATATGTATGGGAGTAAGGATGGTTCTAGTGACACTGGAATGCAAGTTTCAGACTGGTTAAATGACTGCTCCTTTTTATCATCAGATCAATCGCGAAGTTGCCAACCAATATATCACTGTTCAGAGTTACCGTATGTCAAATGCCTATTACGCGATAACACTTAATTCATTATTTACGTAGGAACAGATAGATATACCTTTTCTCTTCGGTTGTGGTCTGCCTTTGCCCAAGACAGAACTAGTTGTGTCTTTCTTAATGAACCGCCAGCCCAGTTGTGTTCCTCACTGCAGCTGCGTTCGACTTTCACCTCTCGAAGCCTGCCTTTATTCACACCAAAATTCCTTTTGTAAATATTTTGTCCATTGTGATTATTAGTCTTGGTCATGCCATTATTAAGAGTCCAAACAATGCCTTTTAAAACAGACTCCAGTGTTATCCACTTCGAATCCCTGCTAAGAACCCGCCTTCACCCATCACTTTTGTTACACTCCTCACCCCAAATGCACCTGCTCGCGTTTTAACAAATATACCATGTTCCTTTGAAATCCATTACGATTTTTTTTATTAATTGCATCCCTTATTTTCGGTATAAGTATCTTTTAAAACAATTGTGCTATAAATGCTAAGATACTAACATTGCAGGTTATTTTACTGTAGATAGATAAATTTATAACATCATCGTGAACTGCCATGTGGTACTGTACCCCCTTACCCCTCCAGAGAGCAGAACACCTCTCAGACCGTTTCTGGTCAGAGGATTACAGTAGCTTTCGCGCGTAAATTTAACTTCAACTGTAAACAGGATCCAAAATTGATTCCCCAAGTTCCCACGACTGTGAGACTGTCATTGTACAACTTAACATGTGCATTATATGATCCGTCATCATTATACTAGTAGCATCTCAATTTGAATTCTGTAATATTGTAGTCTTGCATAAACTAAAGCATAAAAAATATAAATGTGTGATATATTGCATACATTTAAATGACTACCTTGCAGAAATGAAACGTACTTGCCCGTATTGATAAACAGTTGCACTTTTTCTATATATCATATAATGCCTGGAACCAAAGGAGGCACATTTACATATGCAGTCCTCCGTTGGTTAGAGGTAGCATACTGGCCTCTTGTTCCTGTAAATCGCATTCCAACTCGTCCTATGACAGTAGATTAACATTAGAATGTCACTACGGAGGGAATTAGCTACTTAGGGCATCACGCCGGGCCCATTACACCTATGCCACCAAATGGGACAGCCCCGGAGGAAGGATGAGGCGAGAGGAGACAGAGGGCGGCCGTCCCAAGGAGCGACGACAGTGCAGAGGGCAGGAACTCTACAGTTTACTTAGAGAGAGACTTCCCCCTACAGGCCAGTACAACGGACAAGCTTCCCAAATGCGGGAGGGCAACGAGCCCAGTAGCCGAGCCCTGAAGGTCCCTGGCTGGCGGTCCCGAAATGGTCCCAGCAGAGGAACGGATACCAGCAACCGACCTATCGGAGGAGGAAGTAGTTTACCTCAGAGCATATCATCCCGCCATGCACCGCCAAGACTATGCCCTCACTTCTACCCTGAAAGAGTGTGTGTGTATGTAGTGTTTAACGCCCGCTTTTACTACATACGGCACCGCAGGCGCTGACACTGATGATACATGAGATAAAGATGGAGCATCGGTGGAATGAGATGGCGGGGGAATCCGGAGGTCCCGGAGGAAACCCGCCCAACGCCGTGTTGTCTACCACAAATATCACTTTGCGGTCGCCTGGGATCGAACCCGGGCCACCTTGGTGAGAGCCAAGCGGTCTAACCACTGAGCCACGGGGCGGCCTTACCCTGCAAGAGACCACCAGATGAGAGATGATGTGAAATGATAACGGAATTTAAAGTAAGGGATAGGAAATTAGGGGGATGTACATAACCTACCCAGCATTTGCTTAGTGACCCGAGAAAACCCCCGAAAAAAGCCATGGGTCAGGCAGGCCATTGGTCACGGGAATTGGACTGGGACAGTGGATACTTTCAGTCGTAAAACTCTTTAATATGGTTTCCTTCGGAAGGGAAGTTAAGGCATTGGTGCTGTGTTGAAAGTGTAAGGCAAATGAAAGAACCTCAAGCCTGCTAATGAAGCCTCTGAGCTAAATGAGGTAATGTTTTCATGCCCAATGTAGAATAGGACGCCTAAGAACCTTAATAGTTAAGCAGCATCTACAGATAAACATATTTTTCCTTACATGGAAGCTTAAGAAGCGAGTAAATATTACTCTAATCGGAATCTGAAAGAGTATCGATTCTGCCAAGTGGGTTCTCTTCTTCCTCATGGTCCCTGCTGGTTTCAGCGAAGTTGAATACTATTTGTGGAACAATGGCATCACAGAGACCGTTTGCCTACTACTACGTGGCATATAAATGACTTCTGGCGTGGGAAATTTAACCCATTCTCAAGGAACTCTCTGAAATCACTTTAGTTGATTTCTTTATTTATAGCAACGCGCTTTTATACAACTCTGTACACGTGGAAATCTCAGCAATGTGTTGCCAGTCTCTTCCCCAGCGGCATCTACAACAAACATATTGAACTTTTGTTTACGTTCCTTGATTTCTCTTGAAATATCAGTTTATTTCTCCCCATGTCCGTTGCGTATGCGAACCCTTTGGCATCGATCCAATCGATAACATCCTATTTCACCAAAGTTTGGTGAGAATGCTCTGCAAATTCACACTTCGCTGGTATGGTTTGTCCATTATTAACACTTGTTTGAACAAAAGGTGGGAATGGTTTGCGGAAGAGGTATAATCAGATACAAATCTTAGTGACAGCTACAAAATAAGGTTTCCAACAGATCAGGAGGTGATGATTTAAAAGCTACAGCGTTTGCTTTCGGTCGCTCATAACTTTATGGTAACCTCAAGGAATGCTAAAATGACATCGATTTTTTTTTTGATTGATAGGTTGATTTATTGGTGCTGGGTTTCTTCTCTGGTCATTTCCTCGACTGGTCATCTGATATTAATTATATAAAACATGCTGTAAAGGCAGGTCTGAGGACAATGTGACGAGAGGCAATACCAGTATATTGTAAACTAATTTCAGTGCATTAGAATATAAAAAACCATTCATTTTCAGTGTCCACCGATGAGACTGTTTCCGCTATACACGCACCTTGAATTTCGTTGCTTAACTCCGTTCTCACCTCTTGGGTTTAGTTGACTGATCCATAAGTTCACAAACCTTGGATTTCACTCCTACATTGATGCTGAAGCTTTGTCTCCCTGCTTGTACCTGCATATCTTTTTGATGGGATGAGTACGATGTTATCCCTAAGCTATCGTATGTTATGTTTCGCTAGGTCTGTGTTTTGAAAAGATCACAGAGCATTCTTTCGGTGGTACTTTTCTCAACCCATATGTTACAGTATTTATACACTTATACAGTATATATATATATATATATATATATATATATATATATATATATATATATATATGCCAAAATGCATGTTGTAGAATGTGTGGGAAATTCAACAAGTATCTGTACACCTTTATAGACTGCACCACATCTTTCATACCTTCATCTCTAAATCTTGCCTTATGAACTGGAGGACCCGTGCAAGTATTTCCCTGCTCTGTCTATGTAAAACATTATAATTGTAGTTATAAATAATACCACATAAAATAAGCATTACGTGAACAACTAAATGAAAAATAATGTCGATACAAACTCTATGTTTTCAAAGTAAACCAAGGTATTACATCGCATTCAACAAACATGCAAAATATAAAACATTCATTGCGCCGGCATCTGGATTAACAGTAAAGACACAACTATCCACTTTTTGCGTTTCCTATAATACGCATTTATTAACTTCATAAAAACTTGAAATATGTTTGGAACACTTCATTTTACCTCTCTTAACGACTTCTATTTTAGGTACTCCACCTAAATACACCAGGCAGACACCATTTTAAGGGAACTGTATGTTCCAATGCTAACAATTTTTCTATGGTTTTCTGCATATGGGCCTCTTCTTGCTGTTAACTATGCTAATAATAATGAACATGCACATTAATGCAAATATTAAAATTAAAATATTTATTTTTCTGTAGGTTCTACAGGCTGTTGCCAATAATTCTTACGCTTATTTTAATTCATTGTTATTTTTCAATGAGTTAACAGTTTTATGTTTGCATTCTTGTGTTCCTCTTCCGTTGTTGTTTACATTTTGACCTAAACTAAGGAGGAAGTTAAAGAAGTTTCATAACAATCATGCGCCGGAGCTTCGGGAAATAATTGTTTTTGGAAGAATTCAGGTACTCAGTAGCTTTCCAAATCCAGATATTATCTGTCAATGGACGGATACCTTCTTTGGGGACATTTTAATAGCAATGTACATTAAGATTGTTCACTGAAAATTTTACAGACAATATTTAATACTACTTCAAATGAAGTTTCGCAAAGATAAAAAGCCGGTAGTTATTTCAGGCTGACAGATCTTTATCGCAGAAGTAAAAGTCACTTGCAATACATTATTATCAAAAAATAAAAAGCTTTTCTTGCTTAAATGTCGCGTAACTGCTAAGTTATATATGGCTTAACATAAAGGACATTTGGTGTCAAATGTAAAAAATGTGTAACTGCATTATGCTATATTTGTGTGTATTGTTGTTGAACTGTATTGTATTGTAATGTATTGTTGTCATTGAATCATATTCCGCAGGGTGTATTGTATTATCTAATTGAATGATAAGGCATTTTGGTGTACGACTTTCACTGAATCACGTTGCAACTGGCCATATTATTTTCTTTCAATCATGATGTATACTGGTGTATTGCTTTCAGTGGATTTTATGCTCTTGGGTGTACTATTTTCATTTAATCATATCACGTTTAGGTGTATCTTTTTTCATAGAATCATATAGCATTTGGATGTAATGTTCCACTTGGGCATAGTGAAGTGGTGTGTATTTTTTTATTGGATTATGTTGTATACTTCTGTATTCTTAACATCTTCCGTGCCTTTTGAAGCCGGGGAGGGTCAGCTTCCTATACCCTTTCTGATCGGAATACAGAATCAGGAACTGAATATGAAACCAACCATATCAGGTGATAGCAAAACACAAACTATGTTGGTGTTACAATTTTAGCAAATAGGAGTGAATGTCCTGAAATGTTATTTTATACATTTTTTAACCTTTCAGTTCCAAACTGGTATATTGGAGCTCCTACGACTAGATTCGCCAGTCGCTTTGGCAAATTGTAGTTTGTAGCTTTCGTCCTACATTTTCTTTTAATTTTGATGTATTTTGTTGTTTGGTTCTCACGTTGAGCTGCAACGAATAGCTGCACATTTAAAACGCTTTTAGGAGTGAAATGAAATGTGTAGTGTTTAACGCCCGCTTTTACTACATACGGCACCGCAGGCGGTAACACTGATGATACATGAGATGAAGATGGAGCACCGGTGGAATGAGATGGCGGGGGAAACCGGAGGTCCCGGAGAAAACCCGTCCCAGCGCCGTGTTGTCCATCCTAAGCTTTTAGGAGTGTAGACTGTCTATGGTTTTTGGTAAAACCTCACTGGCTATTGATTTTCTAGCTTTTGTTCATTTAAGAGATAATCAGCTTTAAAGTCTACTTGTTGGAATACTATCTCAACATATGAAGCTGCTTTGTTTGTGATCAATGGTGAATATGTTGCTTTAATTCTTATGAAGCTGTCACTACTTTGGAACGGGATTTTTTGGTGATGATATCTGCTCATTTGGTGTTTCAAAATAGTCTAGTTATCATTTGATCTTGCTTTTGATGTAAATTTCATGATAATTCTCATGTACACTAGCATAATGTTCGGGGACTTAGAAGCAAAAGAGGCTGGCTCATACTTTATATTAACATCAGTGCCACTTCTTCAATTCTCAGAAAATAAGGTTGCTGTTTAACTTTTATTTTGGTACGTTTACTTCGGCATTTCGCAAAACAAAACACATCGTTACGCAAACGAAAGGCACTTTCTTAGCTGTTTTACAAGAATTACTGATTTTTCATCCACTTGTTGCCATCACTAACAATCAAACTTAATTTTTACTGGTCCAAGTTACACATTACATAATCTCATTTTTAAAACTACAAATCATAAAACATTCACATCCTTTCATTTACATGTTGCGTCGTTTCATGATTCACTGAATTTAAAAAAAAGTATTTTCTTACTTATTCTAACCTGTCCAAATTGATTCTTAAACCACATATTTAAACACTTTGCAAATCTAGGGGCCAAACCAAAACAACCTTTACAGATTTTATGTAAGTTAGTTGCCCGCCTTGGCAGCGTGGTGGTAGCATGTCTGCCTCAAGTTCAAAAGGTCCCGAGTTCGAATCTCGGTCAGGGTGAGTTACTTGGATAAGGTTTTTTCCGGGGTTTTCCTTATCCTGAAAGACAGATGTCGAGTAACTCTAAGCTCTAAGGACCCTGGACTATTTGAGCATCATTTCATCCATCCCATTCATCGTCCGATATGATTTACCGTTGGAGGACGTAAATTACAAAAAAAAAAAAAAAAAAAAAAAAAATCATCAT
The DNA here is from genome assembly GCA_030765055.1 of Mantis religiosa. Lineage (NCBI taxonomy): Eukaryota > Metazoa > Arthropoda > Insecta > Mantodea > Mantidae > Mantis > Mantis religiosa. The sequence continues at coordinate 164,639,132 of CM060948.1, read as the reverse complement.
CATCACCATTATCGCCTGCCTCGGTAGCGTAGATGGTAGCTTGTCTGCCTCACCTTCAAGAGGCCCCTAGTTCGAATCTCGGTCAGAGTGAGTAACCTGGATAAAATTTATCCTGCAAGACGAATTTAGGGTAACTCTAAGGTCTATGGACCCTGGGCTCATTTGAGCATCATTTCACCCATTCCATTCATCATTCAGTATGACTTAACGTTGGACGACATAAGCTAGAAATAAATAAATAAATAAATAAATAAATAAATAAATAAATAAATAAATAAATAAATAAATAAATAAATAAATAAATAAATAAATAAATAAATAAATAAATAAATAAATAAATAAATAAATAAATAAATAATAAATAAATACATTATTATTATTATTATTATTATTATTATTATTATTATTATTATTATTATTATTATTATTATTATTATTATTATTATTATTATTATTATTATTATTATTATTATTATTATTATTATTATTATTATTATTATTATTATTATTATTATTATTATTATTATTATTATTATTATTATTATTATTATTATTATTATTATTATTATTATTATTATTATTATTATTATTATTATTATTATTATTATTATTATTATTATTATTATTATTATTATTATTATTATTATTATTATTATTATTATTATTATTATTATTATTATTATTATTATTATTATTATTATTATTATTATTATTATTATTATTATTATTATTATTATTATGATTATTATTATGATTATTATTATTATGATTATTATTATTATGATTATTATTATTATGATTATTATTATTATGATTATTATTATTATTATTATTATTATGATTATGATTATTATTATGATTATTATTATTATGATTATTATTATGATTATTATTATTATTATTATTATTATTATTATTATTATTATTATTATTATTATTATTATTATTATTATTATTATTATTATTATTATTATTATTATTATTATTATTATTATTATTATTATTATTATTTTTAATATTATTATTATTATTATTATTATTATTATTATTATTATTATTATTATTATTATTATTATTATTATTATTATTATTATTATTATTATTATTATTATTATTATTATTATTATTATTATTATTATTATTATTATTATTATTATTATTATTATTATTATTATTATTATTATTATTATTATTATTATTATTATTATTATTATTATTATTATTATTATTATTATTATTATTATTATTATTATTATTATTATTATTATTATTATTATTATTATTATTATTATTATTATTATTATTATTATTATTATTATTATTATTATTATTATTATTATTATTATTATTATTTTTATTATTATTATTATTATTATTATTATTATTATTATTATTATTATTATTATTATTATTATTATTATTATTATTATTATTATTATTATTATTATTATTATTATTATTATTATTATTATTATTATTATTATTATTATTATTATTATTATTATTATTATTATTATTATTATTATTATTATTATTATTATTTTTTTTTTTTATTATTATTATTATTATTATTATTATTATTATTATTATTATTATTATTATTATTATTATTATTATTATTATTATTATTATTATTATTATTATTATTATTATTATTATTATTATTATTATTATTATTATTATTATTATTATTATTATTATTATTATTATTATTATTATTATTATTATCATTATTATTATTATCATTATTATTATTATCATTATTATTATCATCATTATTATTATCATTATCATTATCATCATTATCATTATCATCATTATCATTATCATCATTATCATTATTATTATTATTATTATTATTATTATTATTATTATTATTATTATTATTATTATTATTATTATTATTATTATTATTATTATTATTATTATTATTATTATTATTATTATTATTATTATTATTATTATTATTATTATTATTATTATTATTATTATTATTATTATTATTATTATTATTATTATTATTATTATTATTATTATTATTATTATTATTATTATTATTATTATTATTATTATTATTATTATTATTATTATTATTATTATTATTATTATCATTATTATTATTATCATTATTATTATTATCATTATTATTATTATAATTATTATTATCATTATCATTATTATCATTATCATTATCATTATTATCATTATTATTATTATTATTATTATTATTATTATTATTATTATTATTATTATTATTATTATTATTATTATTATTATTATTATTATTATTATTATTATTATTATTATTATTATTATTATTATTATTATTATTATTATTATTATTATTATTATTATTATTATTATTATTATTATTATTATTATTATTATTATTATTATTATTATTATTGGAACTACTATTTTTACCTGTAGTATCACTGTCCATATTACAGGTCGCTTTTGACCGCACAGTTGCTCGTCCTTAAACACACGCAACACACGCACACACACACACTATACGCACAATTATCTTCATACCCGTTACCATTAGTATTAAAATTGACGTAAATTCAATATGTGTGAAAACTTTCTCCTTGTTTTAAGGTTAGACAACGGCAACTTTTTATCTCATTCTATTTTCATCTACCCAGAAGCTGAACGTTTTGTAGGTTCTAAAGGTGCCTTATAGAGGCCTTAGGTTTCCTCACTTTCCTATCAGTGATATTCGTTTCAAACTCTACTTCTTTCCCCTATAAAATAATTTTACAACCGGCAGCGGCTGAGGAGATGCTGTTCTTTTGGCCCCTCTAGCAAATTCTGAGCATTTGTTTCCGCCATATTGAATCAAGTAGGATCTACCAATTTCACCTATTTTATGCTTTCGCTCTTTGTTTTCCCTTCGTAGACCTACAGTTTAATACAGCTGTACCTCATAAAATCTAAATAAGTAAACCTATATAGATGACTAATAAACAATTACACTAACTAAAATGTAGGCGTTAGGAAGATCACACAAAACGTCAATCTGAAAACAAACAAGGCGGCAAATGCGTTACCGTATGATGCCAATGATACAAATTACTGGTACCAGTATTTAACTAGAAGATATGTGTACCATTACAATTTGTGAAGTTACCCCAAACAATTAGTCAATCAAATTTACGTACCAGGATGTTTGGAATGTCCACCCTTGTCTGCCTTGCTGCAACATATCAAGGTTACAATAGGACTTTTAGGTCTTTTTGTGTTATAATCAGAGTCCAAAACAGTGCTTTTAGTAAGTAAAGCGCATTTCGAGTTAAGTGAGGTATGCATGGACTTTAATGTTAACATATGTGAAGGGAAGCTACAGCCTGATAACAAGAATTTAATTGCTCCTGTTAGTCGATCTATAAATACTGGACTTAAGTTGTAGGTAACGTAATATACGAGCTTCTAACCGTGCTACCGAGCCTGTACCTACTGGATTTGGTAAGAGAAGTTTCCGGCACCCCATCTGTAAATGTGCAATTCGCAAAGGAACTTTAACAACTACTTCATACATAAATTTGTCCGTATAGTTGAGTAAGCCGCCGATATGTATAGCCACTCTGTGAAGCCAATGCCTAAAGTTATATGAAACAGTCTTGTATAACGTAGGAGTATTGTCTTTACAATATATGAAGCAACATCCTTAACAAGAAGTAGCACATCATCATATTTACAACCTTTGGTCCTAAAAGACGCGTTGGATTATAAAAAGCCGTTTAAATGTTTTTATTAAATGTTTTATCGAGAGGCTTGGATGTCAGCAGAAGTTGCTCAGCAGCACAGGCCACAGAATAGCCCGCCTCGGTAGCGTAGGTGGTAGCACGTCTGCCTCAGAGTTCAAGAGGTCCCAGGTTCGAATCTCGGGCAGCGTGAGCTACCTGTATAAGGTTTATCCGCGGTTTTCCCTTATCCTTCAAGATGAATGTCGGGTAACTCTAAGCTCCACTGACCCTGGACTCATTTGAGCATCATTTCACCCAATTCATTCACTGTCCGATATGACTTAACGTTGGAGGATGTAAATTAAAAAAAAAAAACAGAATAGTTAGGGCTATATATACGCCTCTAGCGTCTGTTTCGTGAAGAAATCCTGATTTGTTTGCTATTTAGAGTTAACGTCGTTTTCAATAAATTCGATGAATAAGATTTCTATGCAGAAAATATGCATTATTCACTTATTGTAATGAAATTAAATGTCATTACATCTTCATAGCTAAGTAAGCAAGCCGTGAACAACTCTTCAGTTGTGTTGATGATATTTGGTGAAACACAGTATTAGTCTCTTCATCTCGCGTTACGTTACTCCACTGTTTCATTGCATACCAGTCTATCAGCCTCTCTAAACGTGTATTCAAGCATGTTAAACAGGAACACACTATCTACCATCGCCACAAACATTACGGTACCTAGGAAGATCAACTGATCGGCGATTCTCCACTAAGCTCACAAAGGAAATTGAATGGTATATAAACGTCCTTCTAAGAGCACCCGACATTAGGTGATCAGTGTATGGCTTACCTAATTGCAAACGCGTGAGAATTCCGTGATGTGGAGTTATAACAACGAGTCTTTCCAATCGACACATTGTTCATACTATTGTACAGTTTGCTACACAGGAGATATTACAATCCTAGCGTTTAATACTTCACTTTTCCATCTTAAACTGGCTGAGAATTGGGATTGCAGTCAAAAACTTTAAGTTCAGGGATATATTAGTTTTTTTCCCTCTCACATCACTTTATCGAGCTATATTTTGATCACTAAGAATTTCTCCTTCGGCCGAGGTAATGTATTTATAGCGATTTCATGTCGCTTACACATAAGATACTCTTTTAAACATAATGAACTTAAACGAAGAAGTAGAGTAGTCAGACAGTATTTGCTTACTTAATTGGTTTCTTATGTCATTTCTCCCAACTTCAGTAAGGACTTCAATTGATTATAAATAGTTAAAAACAGTTTGTCTTAGGGTGTTAGGGAAGGTGTAGAAATTAAAAATTAATAATCTGCAATGCAGGAGCTCTCTCTGAAAAAGAAAGAAAGGAAATATCAAAGAAGCACAGCTGCAAAATGAAGAGATATAGCTAAAGAAGGACATATAATCGACAGTGCTGTTGCATGGCCGTTTTGTCTAAAGCAGTGTTGCTTAAGTATTAAAGTAAATAGTGCAGCTACAAACATAAATGTAGCTGTGACATTTATGATTGGAAGGCTTCCTATTTGATGCATATGTGTATCGTATTAAGATAAATAAGATTTTCTCCCAGAAAAAGCTTCTTCGTTTTCAGCTACATTATCACATCACCAAAATGCAGCAGAAGTATATTCCAGCAAATAAGTAATGAATTAGGCAAAAATCATAAATAGCTCTCCAGTTGCCATAACAGACAAACTAAATAAAGTGTTATTCCACGTCGCCTTACAGTCTTCACATCTAATCGGCAATGGTTATGAGATCATTACAATTTACACCCGAAAACAATAACCAGCCTTGCTTTATACCAAGTTTAAATAGCAGTCATACAGAAAACGCACATTATTTTAATAACTTTTATCACATGTTTTGCATATATATAGAGACCGTCCAAAAACATAAACAAAATGGGTGAGGCATCTACAGGTCTGCATGGAAATGATGAAGATTAATCCACTCTTCAGATAAAAGAAAAGTAGTAGGGGAGTTTCGCAAATCATTTATATACTCGATTCATATCTGTATAAAATGGATAATTTTCTATGGTAATTGAAATAACCCAAAGGTAAGTATTAAATCCTTGCTTAACTGTAGCACGAAACTAACTACAACCTATCCTCTTACGCCTTTCCTTCTCCTTCCTCTTTCCTTAACACATTCGTGTTGTTAAGCGAGGAGTACAGAAGGGCTCAAATCAAGTTACAAGTGCCCTCCTCCATTGATTAATTGCAACAGACTTAACGAAGTATCGGTTAATGAAGGTGGCTGCAAAAGCTGTACGGAACAAAATAAGAACAAGCCCTAGACAGAATAGTTTGCAAATATCTGACCGAAAATCCACATCTTTAACACACCTTATATTCTTCAAGATACGGGTATATGGAACAAAAAAACATCTGATCTGAAGAAACCTTCAACTTTCTTTCTCGTCAAGATTATAAGTTTACGTATTTTTAAACATTACACAACAGCGATTACCTTGGAAGATTACTGTTCCGTATTATCGAACAGATTTGAAAGAGGCAGTTTCCAGGGTTATGAAAGAACTTTGTTGAAATTTGTGGTTAGTGAGTAGAATACAGAATAACCCGTTTTTGCCGCAAGAGGACGGACTATACGTAACAATAATGTACGAGAAACAATATGTTTTGTTGCATCATAATAAGCAGTTGATATACTGTGAAACAATTTGAGTGTAAAATAGGACATTGTTAAACAAATACGTCTAAGATCTAGTTTTCCGGGGTGGGTGAGGAGGAATGTAACTTACGGATCTTAAAGAAATAAGAGCCTCCTTCTTGTTTATTTTTTCTGTATTGCTGTTCTCAAGGCAAGATGACGTAAATGGAGTTTCGAAACAGCATTCGGATGTGAAAAATTTTATGATGAAGTGGAAACCAAAGATCTCCGATAGAAGAATGTAAGAAAGGGATGATAAAACCATATAAATTATTAATGAGCAATTGGGAATAAATGATATATGAAATAAAGTTCAAAAGAAATATTGTAATACGAATAACGTGCAAATGAAATAAATATAAGGAAAAAGTTGCCTTCAGTTAGAACGGGCAGACGAAGCCGGATACGTAAATAATAGGACAATGGAAGCCAAAAATTCCAGCGCCACCACGGAGCCTCACACAATAGCGAGGTTTAAGGAAAATATGTAGAGGCAGGATGTTGTACCGTTATGACGCCAAAGGGTCATACAACTTTAGGGGGTGGGCCCGTGACTGCTGCACAGTTGACGGTGAATGGAAATGATCAGTAAAATAAATTGGTAGAAATAAACTCCCCCAATAAAATGTAGCGTAAACCACGTGAAACAGGGAACAAATAGAAAAAGGGTGGAGATAGACAAATAAATCTAGGAAGAAGCTGAGTGCAGGGCGAGGTGAGAAGCGGCACTCGGTTGGTTACAACGAAAGGGAGAAGACATGTTAGTTTAATATCTGATGGCGAGGTAATAGTGGAGTTAGATTTCAAACGTGGTGGGATTAAATATTCTCAAACTGATAAGGCGACACAACGAGAGTGAGAGCAAGTAAGAAAAGCCGAGCAGCTAGACAAGTAGGACCTGTGGGAGTAAACAATCAACATGAAATTGAAGCAGCACCTTTCACTGGCTGGTGATAACTGCTGGACCCTGGGAGAGTACTCTTGCTCACCGACACGTAATCCTTAACCATCCTGCCATACCACACCAAGAGAATTCCCACACCAAAGAGTGGCTTTAAAGAACATTGGCAATGTTGCTCTCCTTTCTACTGTCATGCTTGAATAATAGATCATCCTGATCTATATTGTATAAAATGAGGACAGCGTTTAGAATGCACTCAGTATACATGAAAGGTTGAATAAACAATAATGTCATCGTTATAGTCTATACAGTTTGAAATTTTGAAGCCTTTGTTCACAAAAAGCAACATTTATTTTAAATGTGTCCTTGACTGTTTTTATTTCTGACCGTCGTATGTATGGATTTTGCTTTTGAGGGAGTGAGTGAGTGTGTGGTGTTTTAGGGCCCGTCGACAACAAGGTCATTTGGGCCCGACTTTTTAACTGAGTGCACAGTCTTATATATGCTTCTCACTTCCGCAAAACTGGTTATGCCCAATTATTTATAATATCATTATTAATTTTCATTAAAATTTGTTATACTATGAATTTAAAGTTTTTTACCTTCCTCTATCCTTATAGTATTTAAAATTAGCGCATTCTTTCATTTTTTGAAAATCCTTTCATTGTCTATTATATCCAGAGTTTTGCAACTGGTCGTTTCATATCGAATTGGGGATACCATGCGCTATGCACGACTATTTTCAATTTCATTTCGATATGGAAGTTTAGAGGGTTTAATTATTATATTTCATTTTTTTCCATAACATATTACATTCTTATTGAAATACTGAGTTGGGTACACAAATGATGTTCCATATGCACTATGTACTATTGTATATATGTGAGATGAGACTCTCTTATTATACATACATGATATTCAAACGGAAGAATCACTATGCCTTTGGGTAATGGTATCGCTCGCAGCTTTCTTCATCATGGTCAATAGATCTATTTTCGACTACTTCTTGTGAGGTTTTCCTAACACGTAACGTAATTTTTGTTTGTGCTGTACTTTATTTTGGATACTCCTTAATTGTTATATTTCTCAGGGTGATGCTACATTGAGCATCAATAAACGCCTAATTTTTTGCTATTAAGGCGTTATGTACTACCAAAAATACAATGTTTCACCTTGACACCTTATTAATATTCACGGAAACCTACGAACTAAAATCAAAAGGACCCAAGAACGATTAAGCTAATTATTCGTAATACAGATACAAAAAAATTATTGCTTGAAAAATGGAAATGTATTTTCAAAGGACTAACTAGGTAATATAGAGAGGGTTGGCGTATGGATCCTGCCTTTTTCCATAAATAAAATATATTATGTTATTTCATCAATGGTACGTGGGACTTCATACATTCCTGAAGCACAGTTTACTTTAAAATGCCTACCTAATTTGAATATTGGAAGAAAGTTATTTAAAAATACATACTATGCAAATTGCATTTTTCAGTATGAAAATTAGCCTAGGTGTACATTCAGAATATAGCTTGTGACACGCATTAGAAATAGTTGTACATCATACCAGAGATTAAAACGAAGAAAACGCAGTTTTTGCAAATAACATTGCGTATATTTGTCTGCTATAAGCAAAATGTGAAAGTGAAATAAGGCACTCTACCCATATCAGTCTATGAGATTCCATATATGAAATATGGGAAAACTCTGTGTGGAATACTGGCATTTCTTTTGTGGTATAACTGGACTGTGTGCCGTTTGAGAAGACTGTTTTTCCTCTGCGTTCTATAACACATCTGTGAAATTCCCATACACGTTGCGGAGTAGAATATTCCATATTTTTAATCTGCAGTTCCAGGTAGGTATGATATACGGCATTTCCTATTTTACATTTTAAGAGAGAAAATATGAATAGTGTTACATGACGGTTTTGGGGGGTTGATAGGAATTGCGAGAGGTGCAAAGGTACAGGGTTTGAAACCCGGTGCCGAGATCATATGCTACACGACAAAACTACCATGTGTTGTAGGGGTTTAAAAGGTCAGGGGTTTTAACCTTTAACCGCATGTAACTGGGAGCGTTGCTATGGATAAGGTAGAGCAGAAAAAAGATTTATTCAAAATGAACTAAGTAACTGTATTTCAGAGATGCCTGGCGTTTCTACAGAGCACTTCCTGGATCTGGATGAGATCAGGGGCGCTTTAGTAACATTTAAATACATATTAACATAATGCAACTGTACCTTTAGAGGTGCGTTGTTTGTATGGCTGAAACTTTTGCAACTGGCAGATGTACGGTCTGGTGCACCCTGCTGGCGATCATACTCGTCGTAGCACTTTAAAATAATCTCTTGTTAATGTTTATAGAGACCATCAGCAAGTCCTCTCTCAAATCTCTCTGTCAAGTCCCACGGGTGCTAACTTAACCAAGCTTAAGTAGGGGTCCTACCCAAAAGCCAACTGAGCGATTCCCACACTAACTGTTAATTTCCTCCCAACTATTGCACTATATTTTGAAATCATTGTTTACATCATTGAGGACATGTTTAGACCTGTTACAGACCCCCTAAGCAGTATTTCCCTTGCTCTGCAGCATGTGTGATTCATTGTTTCCAACATGGAGAACATATTGAGACCTGTTACTGGCCAACTAAACATTATTTCCCTTGATCAGCGTGATGTGTGATTCATTGTTAACAACATGGAGAACATGTTGAGACCTGTTACTGGCCACCTAAGCATTATTTCCTTTGACCAGCAGGATGTGTGGTTCACCAGTCCAAAGTACATGTTTGCCAGTCAGCAGAATTTAAGCTTAATCATTAACAAAAAGCTTTGCTCAAACTCAAGGCATTGGAAGTAAATGTTACATAATGACTATTATAGTAATTTCCAGATGTTTCTCGGCCTATACAAGCAACAATATCCTATAGTGATCAAAGCTTTTTGACAATATTTTACAATTTACGTATTTTTCGGGTATCGCATAATAATAATAATAATAATAATAATAATAATAATAATAATAATAATAATAATAATAATAATAATAATAATAATAATAATAATAATAATAATAATAATAATAATAATAATAATAATAATAATAATAATAATAATAATAATAATAATAATAATAATAATAATAATAATAATAATAATAATAATAATAATAATAATAATAATAATAATAATAATAATAATAATAATAATAATAATAATAATAATAATAATAATAATAATAATAATAATAATAATAATAATAATAATAATAATAATAATAATAATAATAATAATAATAATAATAATAATAATAATAATAATAATAATAATAATAATAATAATAATAATAATAATAATAATAATAATAATAATAATAATAATAATAATAATAATAATAATAATAATAATAATAATAATAATAATAATAATAATAATAATAATAATAATAATAATAATAATAATAATAATAATAATAATAATAATAATAATAATAATAATAATAATAATAATAATAATAATAATAATAATAATAATAATAATAATAATAATAATAATAATAATAATAATAATAATAATAATAATAATAATAATAATAATAATAATAATAATAATAATAATAATAATAATAATAATAATGATAATAATAATGATAATGATAATAATGATAATAATGATGATAATGATGATAATGATGATAATGATAATGATGATAATGATAATGATGATGATAATGATAATGATGATGATGATAATGATAATGATAATGATAATGATAATGATAATGATAATGATAATAATAATGATAATGATAATGATAATGATAATGATAATGATAATAATAATAATAATAATAATAATAATAATAATAATAATAATAATAATAATAATAATAATAATAATAATAATAATAATAATAATAATAATAATAATAATAATAATAATAATAATAATAATAATAATAATAATAATAATAATAATAATAATAATAATAATAATAATAATAATAATAATAATAATACGACAGTCGTTGTAATAATGGAATTTATGAATGTGTGCAATTGTATAAATTTCCTATATCCTGAATTAAAATAATCAAAATTTTAGTAAATTACGTTTTAATATATACATTTCCTAATTTCCATTTGGAAGTCCATACATTGAAAATGTTATTTTAGATATGCGATTTCATATGTGTAATATGAATTACGTATAAGATTGCCTATAATAAATATGAGATAAGGAATTCAATATAAATATAATTGTAGAAACCGGTATTTTCTTCACAACTGGCAAAATCGCTTCTGAACATAAGGAACTAAACGTTTCCAAGTGGGGGAGAAAACGCGAAGAAACTTCCCCCAAACTTTTGTTTGCTTGTGAGAGAGTTTAGAAAATGCTAGTGTTGAATCCATGGAAAACTCTAATGTACCTGATTGCCAAATGCTGTATGCTTTAGAGCATCTGTTTACATCTAATGCATTACGCACAGAGATAAGCATGGCTTAGATAAAGATCGGTCCGGATGAAGGCTGGTAAGAGGCGAAATATAATTGAATTCGCCCTCACGCGTGAACTGTTTGCCTACCGCTCCTTTTCTCTCTTGGGTAGAAAGTTTCTTTTTAAACTTCGTTAATTGTATGATAGAAAGTTGCTACCGGTGTGTTAAGGGGTGTCAGTGACCTAAGTGCAGATGCTTGTGCTCAAATCTTACGATAACGTTGTGCACAACGCTATATCTATATTTTCTGAATTTGCAGATTAACAATTTTTTAGTTAATAACAGAAATATCTTATTACTTGCTTAGTTTTAGTACTGTGGAACACTCTTGTTTTCTTCCTCCCACAGTGCGGGACGGTTTGTTGAGGGGAGTAAAGTAGAGCGTCAGCGAATACCAAATTGCTCTCACGAAACTAAAAGTAACTGTAAGAATCAGTCAGGTATATATACAAATGTTCACTCGTTGTATCTACCACAAAGGATATCATAGACAGAAAATAATGGAAGCTTAAATAAGTTAAATTTAAATTTAAATGCTCATCCTTGTATTTCCCAATAATCATTGTTCACTACAATGTATAGCTTAGTTGGAAGCAAGGCTAATAACACCCAATTATCTGAGAGCAGTTCAGGTATTTAAATATGATCACATGAAGCGAAAGTGGATGGTCGGTATTGTCAGGCGTCGTTCATTTTTCAGTTCAGTTTTGACCGCGTAGAGAATACTGAGTATTAAATTTTGATGTGTTTAGTGCAAAACTATTAGACGAAGAGAAAAGAATATAATGCACTGAAATGTGTGCATATTGAGGTGCCAATTATCAAAATATACCCACTTATATCCCAAGAGACTCTGTATAACATTGTATACAATATGCACATATAAACACAGACACAAAAGTTTAGCTAAGTTGCTGTGTTGAGAGCTGCTACCTCTCTCTATATTTAAAGCGGTAAAACTATACCTAATATTGTTCTATCTGCGATTGCTTACACATACGAAATAAAACAACGCGCGACTCGTCACATATTTCACACAAGAAAATAACAGCATAACTATTAATGAAGTTTACTTTAGATGATCAATGAATCTGCTTGTTAGTGGACTTTAATGTTTTCCTCGTTTTGTTGCAATGTTGTTTTGTTTCTTCTTTTTTTTTAAACTACAGATCGCAATTTATAGAGGGGGATCATTTAACTTGAGACAGTAAAATATCTCCGAAACTAAGCACTGTAGAAAGAAATGTCTTGAATAAATGTCGCTTGATATTATGGGGGAAAGTAAACGTCACAATTATGTATTTCAAATGGGAAGGTGTTTGTCCTTGAGCGCTACTAGGCAAGCAACCAATGGGAATCCTGCGGTGTTGTCGTATTGCATTCCCCCTAAGTGGTGTGTGACGAGCGCCAACCTAATCAATCTGTATGAAGTACTATTCGGGCTAAGACAAAAATTCAGATTTCGCCAAAACTGATCCACGTTGAAGATAGCGAGTAATGTATCAAACATAACCATGAAAACCTCATATTTTTAGCTCAAGTAGTTTTTCTAATAAAATAAATAAAACACTATTACCTGTATTATAACAATAAATCGCGACATAGGCACTGTATGAATATCATTATTGGTTGGCATGTACGTGTGTACGCATATTTTGTAATTATTTAGAACTGAAACGTAAATGTTTGATATAACTTGATAAAAGAATTACTTTGAATAAACCAATTGGAGCGAGAGGAAACAATAAATTTCCTGCTGCCCTTTCAAAAGGTGTCTGGTCAAATTATATCTTTGTTTATGATTGGTTCGTAATCTCTATTTATTCTAGAGAGTTCAAAGTGGCTGGTATGTATGTATGTATATATACTTTGCATTACTCAGAACTGAAATTTAAATTACTGCATGACGTGACAAAAGAATTACTGTGAATAAATCAAGGTGTTAAATTCGAGAAAGAACAATCGCTTCATTTCCTGTTAGCCTGTGGAATGCTGTATGCTTATGTTTATGAATGAATGATGGATAAGAAGTGTTTATTTACTCTGGAGAGTCCAGGTCAGTTGTTCTTTACACAACAGTAGAGTAAGAGTTAAATAGTGCCATGGCTTCTTGCGGTGAATTTAGTGGCGAGTCAAAAAGGCAATTATTCTGAAGTTAGGCTCGAAGTATTGTTTTTGAGGTGTACACGTTCTTAAAATATTGGGCAATGAGGGATATAGAAATCAGTAGTTTTCAAAAATGCTCAACGGCTTACTGCTGAAGCGTGTGATGTAGATAAAACAAGTGTGTCCCGCATTTGGATTAGAGAAACAGGTAATTCATAAACTATAACTATAGTTATAGTATTTAAAAATATACATAATTTGCGAAAATGCTTTTTCCAATTTTGACTTTGGCAACTGCATTATTGTAAAAGTTTGTAAAATATAATTTACTTAAATTTACGTGTGCGCCAAGCAGACCTGCATGTTATATGAGTGTGCGAGAGACAGGGAAATATAAAAAGGGTGGGGTAACAAGCTGGCAACGCTGTGTGTGGTACGGCATCTGATTAGCTGGACTCCAGAACTCTTTCCACTTGAAACACATAATTGTCGTCCTTTACTTGGAGTACGTTGTGAAGGTCATTTTAGGGTAAATTCAATTTTTAAAATGGGGACCTATCTGTTTATTGTTTTCTCTTTCCTCATAAAAAACGAAATGATTTTTGTATAAAGCACTTTGTAATTTTCAACGACAAAAATGCTGAATGGTCGTGTACGGAGAGCGCTGCACCATCCGTGGATGGCCATTTGAGGATCAAGTAACTCATCGTAATTGGGAAACTAGATTTAAATTGGGTTCCTTATTCCTCATTAGAAAACAAGAATGCTTTTATAAACCATTTTCTTCATAGTTCACGGGTCTCTCACTAGGCAACTAAACACTGAAAAGAGGTAGCTACATAGGGTGTCACCGCGTACCTTAGTATACCAAATGTTAACATGATACCCGCCTACCTCAATGATTTTCCAATTCTGTGAATGAGTGATTGATGTGTCCATAAAAGCAAGCATTTCTTTTTAACACTGGTACAAGTACTTTGTATACGCACATTCATATTGTCAGGTGTCGCTGGTGCTTTTCAATACCCTTCCTCCTTGAGATAATTTCATAAAAAAATGCCTGGTGATAAAAGATCAGGAGATCGAGCTCGCCAATTAATGGGACCTGTGCGTCCTCTCCAACGATCATGGTAATTGTTACTTAATTCCCTAGCAGTACGTGCATATTCTGAAGGGCAACCATCATGCTGGTACCATATTTGTGACCTGTAATACACTAATGATAGATACAAGGAAACTGTCCTAGCGTGTAAAGTGAAAACGGATGCAATGTCTCATTCCCTCCTACTACGCTGCACTGTGTTGAACGGCGCAACCGTTCAGAATTTTCGTCTTCATTTACCCTGCTGTAGGAATAATTGCCAAGTGCTTTATAGAAGAGATATTTAGTTATTTTATGAGTGAGAAAACAAAATAAAAATGGTAGGTTCCCATTTAAAAAATGAATTGATCCTAAAATGACCATTACAACGTCCTCCAAATAAAATACGACTAATGGCATTTACTTATCCCCATAACATCAAGGGACCTTTATTCAAGACATTTCTTTCTACAGCGCTTAGTTTCGGAAATATTGTAGTGCCTTAAGTTAAATGGTACAACTTGTATTATAGTTAATAGCTTAAAATAACTTATGATTAACATTCATACGCCTTACCTAAATCTACCTAACATTAGTCCACTCACTATCATGCGTTTTTCATATACTTGGAGGAACCTTTACCAAAATACTATGGCGTTTTTAATTCTAATATTCAATGTCTCACAGAAAAAACTTCAAATGAAAGCTGAATTATACATAATTTCATTTAAAACACTTTCTTAAATTGTTCAATAAGAAAAACTCTCCTACGCACATTTACATCACTGAATGCTTTGAGAAAAACCGGCCCGCCTCTGTAGCGTGGTGGTAGCGTGTCTACCTCACGTTCAAGAGGTCCCGAGTTCGAATCTCGGTCAGGGTGAGTTACCTGGATAAGGTTTTTTCCAGGGTTTTCCCTTATCCTGAAAAAGGAATGTCGGGTTACTCTAAGCTCTACGGACCCTGGGCTCATTTGAGCATCATTTCACCCATTCCATTCATCGTCCGATATGACTTAACGTTGGAGGACGTAAATTACAAAAAAGGTACACTTGCATATGCATCAACAAGTACTGTTTTGTTTAAGTGCATATTAAGTAAAAATTTGACATGCAATATTCTACTACACCGTCATTCAAACTTGAAAGGAGTTGATTCCGTTTAGCTGTTTACAGCACATGTTTCACTGATACACAAAGCAACTCTGAAACACGCTAGAAAACGAACACCCATGCAACTCTCCGTCAAGTGGAGTTCTTCCACACACTTACTAAGGGAAATAACTCTGATTCAAGGGTCTTTTCCAAAGATCAATTAAAGTTTTCTTAACCCTCTTTACTGATACATTTATGGTGTAAATGATCAGTGTTCTCCTGTGTTTGCGTGTGCGTGAGTGTGTGTATGCGCGCGCATGTGTGTGTAAACTTCAGTTCATGGGGAAAAGCGGGAATAAACACGAAAATAAATACCTCCACACGAGGTATTTCTTGCAGTCGAAAAAAAAAAACCGGCCAAATAGCCCACCTCCGGCACTTCACTCGTACGTCATTACGTCCTTCTGTCTAATATATCAGGTTCCTATTTTTAAAATAGGGCGGTTACATTTCCTTATATTGAAGCACTTCACACTCTGCTGTTGGGCCAGGCCTTCTTTATCTACGTTTCTGTGGTGTTCCGCAGTCGTCAAATAGAGATTCAGACAATTTGAGGATTTTGACCATCAAAATCCAGAAGTAAGGAGATTGAATATTACTTAAGAACTTGAGTGAATCTCTGTTAGAGCCACATCTCAGAAGACGGCTCTATATTCCTAATCTCCACGAAATACTGGATCACTGAAATACTGGAATAGTGGAAGAGGAAGTTGCTGCCCCAGAAAGTGCTAAGGTTCCAAGCGACATGCCTGATAACAGAAAGGTATGTTTCAGCAATTTATCCTTTAAGAAATGGAAATTGTTTTACAACTGCACGAAAAAATTATCCAGTTCGCCTGTAGTGCAGCAGTAACGTGTGCTTTACGTGTTCTGTATCAACTAAATGAAAAGTGGAACTGATGAATATAATTTTCCCAGACTTCCTCTTATTGTTTATCTTTGTTTCAATATATTTGGGGTTCAATAAGTCAGCTTACTTAGTTATCTTCTCTCATAGCTAATAATTATAGCTCAAGTCAATAAGCAAATCAATATGGGGTGAAAATTAATTATTTATTTTCGGTCGTGAGTTTCTGTAACATATTATTACAGATAACAATGTGGGTACCTAAGCAACTGCATAAAATATTACGAATGTGAGTTTTACTATTTCCTAATTATTAAGTTGAAGTACAAAGCACTCCCGCAGTCTTGAGGAGATTCAGGGATGAAATGGTGATAACAATTACATAGATAACTATATTAAATACCCATATGGGTTTAACTTGGAGATGCGAAGCCGGCGTGAAGTGGCGATAACAATTACATAATTATAATAAATTCTCATGTGTGCTTATCTTAGATATGAGTAGCTGTGTATGGTTGGGAATACGAGTAGAGTAGTCACCACTGAAGAGCGGCATAACGACCCTGATTCCTAGATAAGCGTGACCTCCGGAAGAATTAAAGCCAAAGTGACTCAAACTTGAATGACCCACGACAGTCAAAAAAGGCAGTTTTAAATACTGCTACTTCCAGCATGGCGTCCTAGTGCCAAATTGGCATTCCCACGTTTCAAAAGAAGCTACGTAAACGTTTCCCAGGCATATCTCAGCACATTCTTATTTCTCAACGCATCCTATTTGCAATTCGACGGTTTTCTCCAGGTTCTCCGGTTTCGACTGACATTCAATCCACCAAATTCTCCATCATCACCTTTCTTTTCACTCATATTGTCCTCACTTCATACCATCTCCTTTCTCAAACATACACAAGTTTTCAAGCTGAACACTCCCGCTTATCCAAAGCTTGTCTGCTCTTCAAGTGGTGTTCTCCTAGATCACTAGAATTAAGCGCTTAAGAATGTGCAAATGAGTCATGTCACAGGATTACGTCATAGATAATAACGTTCTAATATCTGATATTTCCACGCATTCCTCAACCACACACGTGACAATATCGTTGTCCCTGCTAAGGGCTTATATTCCTTATAGACCTGCATATTAATATATGATGTTCTAAAATCGAAACGGCTTTCTGATCAACACATTACAAATGAATTTAATTCTATCGTACTGTGTTGTACAGTGCATTCACTTAATCTGGTTGTGTTAGAGCCGATATCGGAGTTCCTACAAGGTGATAGTACAGTGAACAACGCGGACAACGTTTATTATATTGACTGGGAATACTGCTGTACATTTTCCATTATGAGGTGGAGGCCGCAGAGCCAACATTCTGACTTTAGTTTTGTTCATCAACACCATTACGACGACAGATTTATAGTATAACGGATGTGCACAACTGTTGTTACGTCCATGTTGTTCATTTCTGCAATCCCATCTCTAGTTCCGTATTAATGCGAGGGTGGGGCAAAAAGTAATGCCTCCTATTTTTTTCTCTTTTAATTGCCTAAAAAATTGAATCCAATTTACATAGCTTCAAAACTACAACATTGACGATTAATTTGTCACTATTCAATATAATCTCCGTCCATTTCCACAGTTTTGGTCCACCTTTTAACTAGGGCATGCTCTTGCTTCCTAAGCCATTGACGCACGGACGTTCCCACAGCCTCCTCATCTTCAAAATGAATCCCACGATGAGCTTCCTTTAGTGACCCGAACAGATGGAAGTCTTATGGTGGCAGGTCAGGGCTGTATGGGGGGTGAGGTAAGACTTGCCATCCCAATTTCTCAATTTCTGCAGTGGTGTAACGGCTGGTTTGGAGTTGCATTGTCATACAAAGAAAGAACATCCGCCACAGTTTTTGTAGGGCGAACTCGACGAAGACGTGCTCTCAGCTTTTTGAGGGTTCCGACGTATTGGACGGAATTTATTGTGCATCCCTGCTCCAAAACATCAATCATAAGCACACCCTCTGCATCCCAAAATACTGTCGCCATAACTTTCCCTGCTGACCGCCGAATTTTGATTCTTTTTTCTGCGGTGACGTTGTGTGGTGCCATCCCATTGACTGCCTCTTTGATTCAGGTTCAAAAAATAACGCACGTTTCGTCTCCAGTAAACATTTTTTTTTTCAGAAACTCCTCTCCCTCCAAACTGAAGCGCATCAAGTGTTCGGAGGCTATTGTTTTCCTTGTTTCTTTGTTTTAGGCGGTTAATATTCTTGGTATAAAACGTGAACAAACTTTTGATTAACTTATTTGTTGAATAATCGTCATCACACTGCCTTTACTAAGGGAGGTAATGCAACACAATTCACCTGTTGTTACCCGGTGATCACCACAAATGATGTCATCGACTCGCTGAATGTTGCATCGAGTCACTGCAGTCACCGGCCTGCCGCTTTGCTTTTCCGAATAAAAGAGGTTTCCATGTAATAGGCATTGACGGCTTTTAAGCTGAGAAAGATGTTCCTATTTGGATGTAGCTAGCACGAGTTCTCTCGATTAAAATTAGGGAAGTACTGTGAAAAAGTAAATACTATGGGAATAGATCATATTTTATTCGGGAACTTGCTCACGCATTAAGAGTAAACAAGACCGAATGCATATGTTCAAAACAGAACAGCCTGTTGAGCATTACTTCAGCGGTTTGAACTGAATAGTCCCTCCCTTCTATAACTTGGCACACATACATACACACAAATTCGGTGGAACAGGTTTTCTCCGATTTATCGCATTGGTCGCCATGATAGAAGAGGAAGGTAAGAATGGCTGGACACCTATTGAGTATTCTTCCCCAAATCAATGAACATAGGTAGTAATTTTCCAGATAAGATACATTCTGTGCGTAATATTTTGTTTTCACATTTCCATGTACTTGTATTTGAATATGTGATCTTCTCCAGGTAGTGAGACTGTCAAATCTATGGAATGCAATATCGAAGTGTTGAAAAATCTTGTCAAAGGTAAAATGTATTAACTAGGACTTTCTAGGAACTTGTTCGTAATCCTGAATTAATCTATACCATTAGCAGATGTTACAATTTTAATCTGAATTACTTTGAGTGAGAGCGATGATCTTGTCAGTGCTTTTCATGATAAAAACAAAGGGAGCTGTAGTTTCGGAGGAATATTTGGAACTTACCCAACATAGTTTATGCTTGCCTGACATTTATTTCCAAAAATATGATTTTATTCTCATTGACTTCCAGAATGTGCGTGATAAAGCGTGGTCAGACGTCAATGGACATAGTTGTAAAATAAAAATGCCTCATGGGATCTAGATATGCGAAAATCTTAATCGCAGCTATTAAACTGGACGCTTACCGGATCAACAGGTTGCCGTTCGGCTGCATGCTGGAAGAGTGTACGGAGTAGTCGATTTCAAATTAATATCCGTTCACGCCTCAGATGTTCAATCCTTCCTATTTGCTTCATAAAGTCGATAGCATTTATTAATATTTCCTTCCTTTATCTATGTAATAGTTCATTACGCAGCTTCGTAAATGTAGCAGACATGATTATAAATAGCACAATTATAAAATAAACATTATTTACTCTTCTCTTTGAAAACACAACCATAAATGTAATTTTTCGATTCAGACTATATGTGTTGCCCGATGCGAGTAAGAAATGGCTTAAGCCGAGTAATCTAAGCGTGAGTAGTATCTTGAACAAAACTGAACATTCCACAAATTTTGCGTGCACCGTGGAAGCTCATATTTCCCAGAACATATAAATAATATAATAAACAACAAGACCATTATCAAAGTTAAGTACCTGACCTAAAAATCGACGTTATTTTACCGCTGCCTGCGATGAATCAGGCACGCTTCGTCAGCTACATGGCCAAGAGGAACGTCAAGCTACCATGGTAACTGAATTTTCTAGCAAGTGTGGTGTTAAAAGATATCCCAGTACTGAAATTATTCCCCATATCTCCCATGTCCCTATGCATGCTAACAATGTGTAATATCTTTCGAAAAGCACTTTGATTGTTATTTTAATTGTTGCAGGCTTACTTCATTAAGCTCTAACTGACGTAGAAGTATTATCTGATATAAATTACTGACGCATGCAATCGATCTTATTAGTTAAGGTGAATTACTTATAAGGTCATTGCATTCAAGCCCACGTGTGCAAAATCCCGTCAATAAATGAACATCTAATATATGTATATTACATCCATTTGTAAAATTAACAGCAATTTCAGCCAGAATAGTTGTTCACCAATGTGAGGTAACGGAATGAGGGCACTTCCACATATCAGGATGGCATTATCCATGACCTCTTTTCAAAAAGTGAGACTCGGATTGCAATTACATAAAAATATTTTATTAGACGTAGATAAAGATTTGCAGAGCTATAAACTTTTAAAGAAATACTGAATAACTCTATTATCAATGTAATTTATATGAGGTGTATGCCGTTGCACAGCGCGGAGTATTTGAACTTACGATGTAGTGAGGGAAGCGACTGGACGCATTTTAGCGCTTCAGCAAGTGAACGAGACAAAATAAATAATTGCAGGGTTTTAAAAACTGTGTCCAGTGGAAAATAATTGCGAAGTTGAGCAGGAGGAGAAAAGCCAGCTATATGAAGAATAAACTACAAAGTTAATCCTGAACAACTGCTGAAAGATAGAAAGATTGAAACAGAGGAAATACCACTTGAAATGTTAAGATAAATGTTACTGTACATATGTGGAAAAAAATGTTTAAAGTGGGGGATTGCCTTGTGTGGAGAAACCTAACCGTAACCATCACTGATTGATTTATTGGTTCATTGATTGACTGATTGATTCATTCAGTATTATCATACTTAGCTCCTCTCTTTCTTTCACGGCTTGCCTTCCTAGTAAGAAGCACCTGATCATGAGCGACTGGGGTCACATCTCATTTGAAGAGCAGACAAACTTTGGCTAAGAAAGAGTGCGCAGCCTGAAAACTGGTATAAGTTTGAGGAAGGAGATAGTATGAAGTGAGGACAAAACGGTAAAGGGAAAAATGATGATGGAGAATTTTGTGGAATGAATGACAATCAAAGCCGGAGAATCTAGAGGAAAACAGTCCAGAAGCGTGCTTTGCCATTCACAAATACTACAGTCCTCCGAAATCAAATCCGGGCCAGCCTGTGGGAGGTAAGTGGTCTATCTCCTCAGCCACGGTGCCACCTAATATTTAACTCAAGCTCCCAAAAGAGTATAAACTTTAATTTTGAATAACATATGGTGCAGAAAATTTGAAATTTAGCTTTTATTTATCCACACCGTCAATTTTATTTATATTTATTTCCTTATTTATTTATCGATTTATCTATCTATTTATCTATATATTTAACTATCTATTTATCTATTTATTTATATTTTAGCTATCTATTTATCTTTTATGTGTCTATTTATTTGTTTGTTTGTCCGTTTGTTTGTTCGTTTGTTCGTTTCTTCGTTTCTTCGTTTCTTCGTTCGTTCGTTTGTTTGTTTGTCTGTTTGTCTGTTTGTTTGTCTGTCTGTTTGTTTGTCTATCTGTCTGTTTGTTTGTCTGTCGTCTGTCTGTCTGTCTGTCTGTCTGTCTGTCTGTCTGTCTGTCTGTCTGTCTGTCTGTCTGTCTCTCTGTCTGTCTGTCTGTCTGTCTGTCTGCCTGCCTGTCTGTCTGTCTGTCTAACTGTTTGTTTGTTTGTGTGTGTCTGTCTGTCTGCTTGTCTGCCTGTCTGTCTGTTTGTTTGTTTGTTTGTGTGTTTGTATGTGTGTCTGTTTGTCTGTTTGTTTGTCTGTTTGTTTGTCTGTATGTTTGTTTGTCTGTCTGTCTGTCTTTCGGTCTGTCTGTCTATCTGTCTCTCTGTCTGTCTGTCTGTCTGTCTGTCTGTTTGTTTAGTTTTTTGTTTGCTTGCTTGTTCGTTTGTTTGTTTGTTCGTTCATTCGTTCATTCCTTCCTTCGTTTGTTTGTTTGTTGGTTCGTTCGTTCATTCGTTCATTCATTCATTCATTTATTGTAATTTACATCCTCTAACTCTAAGTAATATCGGTCGATGGATGAAATGGTTGAAATGATTCTCAAATGAGCCCAGGGTAACTCACACTGACCGAGATACGAACTCGGTACCCCGGAACGTGAGACAGAGACGCTACCATCTACGCCATCGAGACGGGCATACTCTTTAATTGGTCACATTAGTGTCACATACTACATTAGACGTAAAATTATATTATAATTTTTCTCAGACACTTGTTTATCAGGCTTGAATTCCTTTTCAAATTCTTAAATATAAATCAAGGTACTACCGATTTTACTTCTTGAGGGTGTTATTTTAAGGACTTTTACGCCGGCAAATTCCATTGCACTCCACTCAGATCTGAACCTGCTATCCGGGAACTAGAGACTCGTATGTTACTCCTAGAACAAGGAAGACCATATAAGGCAAATTGGAAGTAACATTGGACTAAAATGACTATATAGTCTAGTTAATTAGTATTAAAAATGTCTTTGTATTGCATAAAATAATCTAATATGAATTCTGTGGAGGCTCATAAAAGTAATCATTACCCCAGACTGGGCCGCACCAAAGCGGTTCAGATTCGATCCCAGACGGTGGCATCTTCTCCGACTGCTCCGGTTTCCCCCCCTAATTCCACCGGTGCTCCATCTTTTTTTCTTGTTTTATCTTTGTCAACGCCTGTAGCGCCGCATGTAGTAAAAGCGTGCTCTATACATCACAAAGAAAAAAATTACCTCATTGTAGTTATTGAGCTGCAAGAGAGCCTTTTACATTTTTCTGTCACTCCTAAATTAAACACTTTATTTCAAAGGCAGCGAATATCAGTGGAGTAACAATGGTGGAGATCATTGAATGATGGATGTTGTTACCACTCAAGTTGGGAAGGTAATTTTGGGAACATAAGCTCCCACATCTGATATATTAGATAATATATCACGTCAGAGGCAACTTACGGAACTTCTTTCCCAACGTATATCGTTGTTTACAGTGTAGTGTTTGTTACATCCATTAATAATTCATCTGGTTCCACGGTTTACCTCATGTGAGGCAAGTATTTCAACTCCCTAGGTACATAAACTATAATACTTGAAAACGTATCTCGTTACCTGTAAAGATAAAGGTGAAACCTCAAGTTGTTTTCTTGGAAGAAAGTAAACAACTCCAAATTAGATTCAGAGAGTTCACGTACAGTATGTGTTACAGAATTTCAATCTGATTACTTTCTCATTTATTACACACATATAAATAACAATGAAGAAATAACACTAGTTAGAAGTGTAATAACTAATTCCGGAATTTTAGGTAGAATACTCCTGTACGGACCCTACCCTCTGTATTGCCGTGGCTCCTTGGGTTGGCCGCCCTCTGTCTCCTTCGCCCCATCCTTCCTCTCGGGGTGTCACTTGGGGGCATAGGACCAATGGGCCCAGTGTAGTGGCCTACGTACCAGTCCCCTCCGCAATGAACTCCTAATTCCTTCATTTTAGGTTTCTTATATGTTTAAAATAGTTTTTTTTTTGGGGGGGGGTTTCTTGATTAAAATAGGGTTCTTAAGTATTTTGTTTGTTTATCAGTACATGTATTTATAATTTTCCTTTTCTGCTACTTATTTGTAAGATTTATTCATGTACCTATTTCACCAAATTCTACATTGTCAAAGATATTCATTTAAGAACGCTCAAAATAGAGTTTACTGTCTGCTTTCTAGGTAATTTTTGGCATTGCAGTAGATAGTTATATACAAACCCAAATTTTCTGGAGTAAATGATTTCTATTAGTACGCAGGACATTCTTGTATGACGAAAGCGTTCTTTCAATGGAACATGATGTCATCGCACCGTAGACCATTGATGCCGGTGTAGCAGGTTCTAGGGGCAGCTTTCCTGTCTACTTTTTCTCCCTGCAAAACTGAGTTTATGATTTCCATGGATTTTCCTAAACAATCTTCTGAAAATTTGAAAAAAGTGCCCCTCCCAGTGGTCCATGTTTTCGTTTTCTCGAAGCACTATCAACGATATCTAGAGCATCTTTCTGTGGCAAAGATGTACTTTCCAAATAGAGAATAGCTATTGGTATGAAACCAAAGTGCCTGTTAATATACGAAAGGGAAACTGCAAGGGTCAGGCACTCGAGTGATCTCTTAGCTTTGGCAATGGAGGAAAGTCTGTTTCATCTAGATACTTCATTGACGCCATTTTGAATGCCCTTTAAGTGATTGGCACAGTAAACGGCAGCAGACAGCCCAGTTCCCCAGCGCGTAAATGTCGCCTATGGTGGAAGAGGGGCTGCCGGTAATTTCTCTTCGAACAATTGTATACTGTTCGGGCTTTTAAGAAAACTTGCTTGACCGAAGAGCATCGGAGGAGCAGAATTCGAAGCTTGGCTTGCGTGATTTATCCGTACATTTTTCTTTACTGATGATACCGAAATTAAGAGATGCAATGCATAAAGAATCGTAATGGATTTCAAAGATATGTTTATCTGTTATGAAACGCGTGCAGTGCAGTTGAGTTGAGTAGCATTGGGTTAATTGGTTGATTTAACAGTTTTCTTAGCAAATGGTTCTAAAGGGATAGCACTTGACTCCGTTTGAATAGGTATTCCTCGGACCCTTAATAATGGCATGATCGAGACTAATAATCACAAAGGACAAAATAGTAACAAAGGAGTTTTGTGTGCAAATAAAAGGCTTCATGAAGTGAAAGTGACCCACGCAGCTGTGTGGGAATACAGTCCGCGGCTGGCGGCCGATTAAAACAGTCATCTGATTTCTGCCTTGGACGAAGGGGACAAGAATTAAGTATTATCGCGTACTGAGTATACTACATACGGTCACACTAAACAGTGAAATATTGATAAACGTGGTAAGCAACTTCGAGTTTGATGTAAGGATAAAAAGAATCAGTCATTAAATCAGTTTGAAATGGGCATTCCAGTGTCATTAGAACATTTCTTACTCATACACATCCATGCATACCCTGAGAGTACCTCATTGCTCTACCCTGTGCTACACATATCTGTTTATTCGCTTCATTGATATGAATGTAATTTAAGGATATATTTAACTTGTTTTATTCATTTACACACCAATACCTTCCAAATTTACTTTGAAAATCGGAAAATGGAGTTCTTTGTTTCGAAAGGCAATGTAGCTGTTTAGGCTATTTTAGGTTAAAACCTAAAAATCAGGGCCCTAGCTATAACAATAACACTGTATTCTGTTCGAGTGGAGGGAACAGGCACACTCTGTGTTGTCTCTTTCTCTGTTCGATCCTGTCCCTCTCATACAAACTGCTGCTTTTACAACCCCCTATCTGCTAGGTCCATCTGCTAATTGGCTTCACCTGTTAACTCATTTCTCCAGAGTGCGGAATTAAGCCGCTTATCTGGATTGTTCCAGTTAAGTAAACAATAATAATGAAGCTGCTGTTTGGTTCGGGAAATGCTTTAAATTTCGGTACTTTAGCAATTTTATACAAATATACAGTATTGTCAGGTAATGTCGACCGTGCTTATGTGTTACTGAAGCCGAGGGTGCCGTTTTGAAGCTCTCTGACATTATTTCTCCAGACCAAAAGCAATTCCGCACTGATTTATCAACATCCAAGTTGATTCTAACCGATTTCACACATTTCCCGCCACACAGATCCATGTGAAGCATGCTTCTGGAAAATAAGAGTTGTCCACATTCTATACTGCGCCCAAAGACGCTGATATTCCTACTGTAATATATAGCGTACGTTCTAATGAGTCACTGGATTTGTCGTCACAGGAAAATACTATAAATCCTATATTTTTTCCTGGAAAACTTTAATACCTATGAATCAAGAGCTATCCGAGTCATCTCTACTGCTTCTAGTATTATCTAGCACATTCACTCCTGTCGCTATCATTGCCAATCTCTCTCTTTGGCCATTTATTAGACCTAATCTCTGTGCTCGGAGTTTTATAGCTAGCCTGGTTGCTCCGGGTGACAATTCCATTTTCCAGCTTCTTGTACAAACGTTACCATTTTCAGTATTCAATTCTGTATGTATACCGAATATTACTAAATGTACTATGTGCATTTTATTATTATTTCGATTATCAAATTCTTATTTCCTGTTATTTCTTAGTGTGTATATTATCCTCTCATTATATCATAGCTTCAGTATTTTTTACTATAGTTACTGTTGTTCCCTGTAACAGTGTTCGTTATAACATTTATTTACTTAAAGCAGGCATTGCCTTCTACAGCTTCAAAAGTAAATAGCTCAACGCTAACGTATCGCATCGCAGGTACTGGCAGGCTGTGTTAGCCCGAAGATTGTTGCTGTGTGCCCACCCAGGATAGGGTTTATCCACAGACAGGATTTTTGTTTCGGGATGGTTTAGGATGGCTGTTTTTGTTTGAGGATGGTGGATTGATTTCGAAGTAGTTTAGTACTCCTCTAAGGACAGAATACTTTCCTTTAGCACTCTGGTGTTGAAGGATTTGTTTTGATTTTGAATGGGTTTTTATTAATCTTGAGAGCAACAACTCTTGGTAGATTATGGGAGCTCAGCTTCTGCTGCTGCTGGAATTGCTCCGTGGTTACCTCGGATGCACGCAAGCCATGCGGGGGACCCGGAATAGTCGGCGACGACGTCTGGTTGAATCATAACGTGTAGGATTAGAATTAAGGAAGATCCGAATTGGATTACCCTAAAACCATCCACTAGCCTTCTGGGGGATTTCCCATTTTCTCAAAGTCCGCAGGCAAATTCTGGAGTGCCTTATTTTCTACCACGAGCTCTCTATCCATCGATTCCTTACATCTGTTTCAGGGAGGAAACAGATTAAAGGAAATTCGACATGTATCTGCAGAACGCTGTTATGTGTTGTATTAAAATATTCGCACTTGCTGTTTGGCGGGCTGCTGAGATCCACTTTCCTGTGAGTGGCTCATGTCTCTGGGATCCTCGGAACTTCAAGAGGAAACCGATCTTACGCGTGTTTGCCAACGACAAAATGTGCTGCATGTGAAATCATTAGGACATCATCTATACTACCCATCCTCCTTACCAAGCCACCCTTTATGTGTCGCCCTCATTGCCCACTCCTGGGAGGTCATGTTAGAAACAAAACAGTGACCTTGAGACCTATATACTTTCTGTTTTAGGACACCCCTTTGCCTGCACAGTCTAACTTCTCTTCCTGTTTCCCAGCTAGACTTAATAAACTGTATAAATTGAAATAGTCTCCAAACTCGTCAATTTTCATCGAACCATAATACTTTTTAAAAACTGCACTTGTATGGAATACTTTACATGTCAATAGTGATTCTGAAGGAGAGGAATTACTTAGAGTCTTTCTGAATAACTAGATTTTGCTGGGTTCAGGATCAATTTAGATACCAAGAATGTTTCTTATACTGTTGTTTAGCAATGAATCCCGAAAATTCATTAACACCGATGAAATTAATGCGGTTTAAAAGTTTTCCTACCTTAGGAAGGTGGTTATTAAAGTTATGGCAGTTTTAAGGTAAACTTAAGTTCTGTAAGCAGAAATTGTTTAGCTTTCCAGTTAAACGTATAAGTATGCTAGTCTTAGATATACCTTCCCTAAGACCTGATAGAATGCCTATAATAGGAACAGTTTTGCTTCCCATTGGGTCTTACTATTTCAGTACAGAGACAATAGGAGCTGCGTTTGTGCTTACCTTTTCGGAATTTCAATACCCAGTAGCTTTGAGTCCATGTACGGTGTGCTGCATCGGATCCCGGGATGTCCGCGTTCATCGAATATTGAATTTTCTAGTTGACCTCCTACTCTATCGGCGCTGTTGCGCACATTTCAGATCAAGGGTTTAATCACAGGGGATTGCTTATAGGGTTTTTGGTGGACAAGTTGGAGTTTGGTCAAGTTTTCTCTTGGTTCTCCGGTGCCTGCACCATTCATTCCATCAAGTGCTCTATCATCAGTTTTACCCTCGTCAATTTCACTTTTTATATCAGCCACTTCTTTAATTTTATATCAGACATCGGGTTGATCACCCTTTCTGAATATACTCTATCGTAGGTGGTAGCGTATACGTGTCACGTTCAGGAGGTTCCGACTTAGAAACTCAGTCAAGGTGAGTTATCTGAATAAGGTTTTCTCTGGGACTTTCTCTTGTCCTTAAAGATAAGAATCCGGAAATCCTAATCCCTATGGACGCTGGGCTCTTTTGAGTACTTTTTCACCCACTGCGTACATCTTCCTATCTGAATGAACGTTAAAAGTTAACCATTAGAACTCTTGCAAGACTCAGAATCCAGGAACTCACTTGTACGTCCTCATACATAAAAGGAGTATAAATCATCTATTGATTACTTTGCGAGTCTCTGTTCCGAGGACATTTCTTTTGTAAGTGCGTTAATTAATTGTTTTTTTCTGTTATTACAACACATTATCATTACACAGCGGATCATTTTGTTAATGTATTTGGACAATAATATATTGAAAATTATTTCCATTGCCGTTTTTGGGAATTCCAACAATAATTAGGAAACACAGGAAAGCAACTAACTTAATACCACAGTTTAATAATATGACAAGGAACAAATGATCAACTTTTTAAATCTGTTTAAAAACTTTGAGCCCCAATCTTCGGTACTTTTTCGACGTTGCCTCCATGTGCTGCAAATGGAGCCGCTATACGCCGTGGCGTTGAGTATAAAAGATTCTGAGCATGCTTCTGAGGAAAGATATGTGTCTATAATAAAATTAATTATGAATTTGTGTTATGTAAATATTAAGGGTTTGTAG
Organism: Mantis religiosa; assembly: GCA_030765055.1. NCBI lineage: Eukaryota > Metazoa > Arthropoda > Insecta > Mantodea > Mantidae > Mantis > Mantis religiosa. The sequence continues at coordinate 164,609,337 of CM060948.1, read as the reverse complement.
GTTTGGCAATATACTATGAGTACATTTAGGCTCAGCGTAAGATGGCAGTAAGTACGCAATTAACGGCGGCTGCTTTGCAGGGAAACCTGTAATTCAGACGGATTCGGAGGAAGACCACTATCTAAGGTTGTCAGATTAGGTATGTCAGACTAGCTTGGGATTCTTGGTATGTGAATTAGAATTATCTAGAAATTTTTGACGGATTTTGAGTGGTAAAGTAGCAAATTTGTAAAAAGTAAAAATGATTTGGCAACTTCTATTAGAAGCTAGGAGCTGCGATCTCAGTGCCATTAACAAAGGGCAGCTTATTAGGAAATTTGAAGTTTAATAGCACATTCTGGACATTACAAGATATTTATGTTCAGATCGCTGGTGTGACAAGACGTTGCTGGTCGACAGATTAGGCGTCATTCTTGACTTAATAGCATGCAATCTTTTGATAGAGGAATGAATACACTGATACAGTAGTTTCCATTGTTTGGCAAATTATATAATAAAGTTTAGATGGTTCATTAAAAGTTTAGATGTCAGAATCTGTGTCATCCTTTCATTGTGTAATACACACACGCATACCTTGAAATAGATGTCCATATTTGGAAAATATAGCTGGACCTAATACCGAATAATAGATCCTCATGACATCATGAAGCAACATTGCTGTTTCAAACTTGGTGCAACAAATCGCCGCCTCACATGCCAGACGAACTTGCAGGCCAGGGAAGCAATGGTACCCGTCGCTTTTCGAAGGCTTGTACTTTCCTCGCTATCATTGTCCTGATGAAATATGGCTTGTGGAGTTGTCTGAAGCAGGGAAGTACCTCGGGCTCTACAACACCTTTAGGTACCGGTTGGTGTTCAAATTTCCCTCAATTTGTAGGAGGCAAGAACGATTGTTATAACCGACGCGCCCCAAAACCAGCATATCTGGTGTTTGTACACTTTTCCTTACAACAGTACAGCTCTCCAGGTTGTCCTCACCACGGTACTGCCGTACGACACTATAGGACACGATAAAGCGAGACTCGTCCCAAAGGACTACTTTTTCCCACTCCGCATCTCAGTGACAGTGTTCCCGTACCCATTGCAGTCGGAGGAGCTTGTGACTTTTGGACAATGGAAGCGGACGTTTTTTCTTTCTTTCTTTTCTAAAACAAATTATGTCCTCCAACGTGAGGTTCTATCGGACGATGAATGAAATGGGTTAAATTATGTTGAAATGAGCCAGGGTCCAAAAGGCTTAGAGTAATTTGACATTCGTCTTTCAGGATAAACCTTATCTAGATAACTGACCTGGACTGGGAATCGAACACGGGACCTCTTGATTGTGAGGCTGGGAGGCTAACCTGTAAGCTACCGAGGCGGGCGAAGCCAAGGTAATGTCATGTATGCAACCAGTCCAACTTGCAAGAGACGGCAATAAGCCGTTGATGCAGAGAATTTTACACCTGCTGCGGTGCTTCAGCGTCGGTTTAATACTGTGGATGAAACTGTATGGTCTGTTATAGCCATGAGGACAAGATGGCGGTCATCCCGTGCTTTGGTTATCTTCTGAGGTTCCATAACCGCTCTTCACTGCGTGCGACCGTCTATCCAACGCTTCCACACACGCAACTGTCTCAGCAGCTTGGCCTGCACGAGCCGTAATGTCATGGTATGACAAACCCACTTCCCGGGGATCTATCATTCTGTCCTGTTTGAAAACAATGACATGCCGATATGGCTCCTTTTGATAAAGACGAGGCACACTGGCACTCGCTTCATTGTTTCCACCTTTTTTTGGCAGCTTTCAATGACTGTACTTGGTGTAACACTGCCCTTGTCGGACTTACACGACAGAGCTCTGCTCGGCCTACGTGTACCCCGTCTCCCTGCAAACTTAATCACTTATTGCTTGTACACTCCCATTTAACCTCATAGATCACAGAGAAAGGTGGGTGCAGTAATACCAAATAAACACGGAATCAATTTAACTTAAAGTTGTCTGGAATTCGTCTTCTAAGAATACGGAAAAAATCTGAGAAGAACCTTATCCGAATAACTTCATAATCTAGTTTAGAAAATGGGACATCCTAAATATGATGCAGACGCACTGTCACAGCTTATATGTATAGTGCTGCTACTTAATACTTCTATTTGATCGGGTTTTAAATGTTTCGAATGCTTTGTTAGGAAACAAAAGTGGACTGATTAAGACATATATTGCAAATTTGTCTATCATTTCATCTATATTTAACTTGAATGGATATTTCTCGAAGAATCTTTTCTTTTCCTTTTGGATTTAATACACTTCAAATTTCTTGATAGGGAAAGAATGAAACGAAGTCAGTGTTTTAGCCTTACAATGCCATCAACCTTTCTATAAAACGCAGTGTGATTTGCTTACTTTAGCGCACCTAAGATTTGTATACTATTATCAAAACCAGTGGGCGAAAAATATGTCAGTTATTTCAGCATTCAGTAATGTTTCATATTCAAGAATGATATTTACCAACGAAAGAGATAATAAATTGAGCAAGAGTGTATACAGCATTACAAACAGCTCCGAGGTAAAGAAGGGCTCGAAAACAAGAAATATTGAAAGGAAGAAATGATATTTGGAGAGCTGAACTGAATTCTCAACAGAAGAACTAAAAACCGAATTTAAAAAGAATAATGAAAAATACCAATGGAGAAGGTGAAAATGGAATATGTGAAGAGCTATGAAAATATGACAATCAATCACTGCATAGCACTTAACGCATATGTGTTAGAAAATTTGGGAAATTCAGAATCATGGTCCTAAGCACTAATGCGTTCTCTTTACAGATTAGGAGACATTAACAGTGCTAAAATTCTAGAGAAATTAACTTCAAAACGATTAAATCCATACTATAATTTGAGGTAAAGGCTTAAGAAATATGTTAAATTTAGTGTACTTTAAGCACAGGAAGCCTTAGAATTAGTCAATCGTATACACATTTAATTTTCGTGATAAAAAGGAAAATTTAAAATTGCGTAGACTTCAATGTAAGAGTAATTTGGCCCTTGTGGATTAAAAGAAAGGCTCTGACCGAGTAAAAAGAAAGAAAAATTAGCAGATAATATATAGTTGAAGCTTTACAAACAATCTAATTTATGTACTTAAAATGATTTATTGAAATAGGGCTTTTGCCATTGATATTGAAAAGGGAAAACATACGAAGAAATTGGAGATTCCCCCAACTTTCTTTTGTACTGCTATCGGTACAATACAAAGCTATAATCAAATGAAATATTAAATAAGGTTAAACAGGCAAATATGTCAATATGCTAACTGGATTGTTATACCGGAATGTCTAACCGTGTTGAATAATCTATTTGATTTAAGAACATGATTCCGTTTCCAATTTACCGAAGAGTCGTATTGTGTACAGGTTAAAAGATAAAACAACTCAAATCTCATTTTGCATATGTGGCTGGATAAAAACAACTTTTTATGTCGTTAATACAGATGCTGTTATTATTGCCGGGTTTCTGCTCTCAGGGTATGTGTGACACTAGTGGAGATAAATGAAGTAACTTTACAGAATTCACCGTATATTCCTGTACACCTAGTTACAATTGCATTAACCGAAATAGAGTGGAAAATCGATAAACACAAAACGCTGCAAATAGAATTAAAGAGTGCAAATATTTTAAAACGCGTTTCGCATTTACCAGCTTGTGTACACTTTGCAACTTCTCCTGGAAATGGCATAACAACCTAATTGTTTCGCTTTCTGTGCCATTCATCTCGAGTAGAAAATATTGCATTTTTACAAAAGTAGAACTGATTTTCTGTCGATAAAATGTAAACAAATTACAATATAATGGCCAAAATAAGCTAAAATTAAATATCAAATATACATGGGGTCTTTCAACAAGAGTCTTATCTTCAACATGTGATAGCTGTCATTGTTACAGCAGTCAGTTTTTTCATGTGGTTACAGTTTTATTGGCAAATAGCCATGGAACGTTACAGCATTCAGCAACGTGAAGAATTTGTTTAAATGTATTATCAAAATGGGTCATCTGTTTGCCAAACCTTCCACGTTTTGCGTGAAGATTACGGTGTGCAAAATTTTATAAGGAGCTATTTTAGCCTCAATTGGATGGTACGGATCTCAGAAACATCTTGTTTCAGCAAGATGGTGCCACATGTCATACCGCTCTCGAAGCAAGTGATCATTTGCAGGAGAAGTTCAGATGTTTCATCATTTCCCTTGGAGGTGATGTTAACTGGCCCCCGAAATATTGTCATTTAACGCCGTTGGATTTATGCTTATAGGGTTATATTAAATCTGATGTTTATTCCAGGAAGCCATAAATATAAACTGGTCTTATGAATAACATCACGCGTGTTATTCGTGAAGTTGGACCTAATTTACGTTCGTCTGTCACTGAAAATTGGGTCAAAGTATACGGGCAACCCAACGAAGTTCCGGAGATCACTTAAATGACGTTGTCTTCCACACGTAATGACATTAATTATGTTACAAAATAATAAAAAGTAAACCTCTATCACTTATAGAACATTCTTTATTTAAGTTCCAAGATAGGACACCCTTCATGAAAGACCCTATACCTAATAGGACAGACTTCAAGGAGGTTTCGAAGTTAAAGAGTAAGCGAAAACTTTACTTACTTTCTACGAAATGAACAATCGGTTTAGTTAGTTAATCATATCTAAAACGTGTATATAAATATTCAGCGAGTTTGTTTATGGTTGCTGAGTTTTATAAAGCACGATAATCCTACATGAGAGACAGTTGAAAAATCGACCTTTTATTTATTGATAATTTCTAATAGATTCCATCGTATATTGGGCTTGAAAGATCGCTTAACTTTATCAGACTTGAGGTTCATTTACACCACGGAACCAATGGATTTACTTCTCCAAAGAAGGAAGACACCCTAAGGAATTTTACGCCCGGAAAGTTTCATCGCTCACCGACTACACGAGCAACAAAATCTTATTATCGATGAATGTAGTGCACGGAATTTTATTTTTCCTTATTTGATATCAACAGAAATCTTTATTACCTGAGTATGACATCAGCCGTGTGAGAGCGAACCTCTCATTGCTTTAAACTCAAGTTTTATATAGACATTTAGATGGCCGGCGAAAAAAGAACCCCGAAGAAATTTCACCTGAGTGACTGGCGGGGATGCTTTAAAAAGACAGTCCACACTAACGTCTAGTTTCACCAGTTTCGTATTTTGTATGAAATGTTTGGCATTCAAAAGTCCAACCTGTGCACACAGGTTAGCTTTCGGCTCAGGAACGAAGAAAAAAGAATAGAGTGCGAGAGACATTAAATGGGGTCCTAAAACCAGATTGAGCATAGGGGCTTACTAACATAAACCACACAGTTCCATGCAGTGGATCGCATACATCAAATGTGTCACAAATGTGTAACAACATTTTTCAAGCATGACAAATTTTGTAACACCAACTATGATGTTGAAGCTTGACAAGGTTTATTGTTTATATTCTTTTTTCTCTCTCTTTCCTTCTTTCTCTCTCTCCCTCCCTTTCTTCCTTCCCACCTTCTCCCCTTATTCCCTTACTCCCTTCCTTCCTTCCTCCCTCCCTCCCTTCCTCCCTCCCTTCCTTCCTCCCTCCCTCCCTTCCTCCCTCCCTTCCTTCCTTCCTTCCTTTCTCCCTTCCTTCCTTCCTTCCTTCCTTCCTACCTTCCTCCCTCCCTCCCTCCCTCCCTCCCTCCCTCCCTCCCTCCCTCCCTCCTTTCCTTTCTCCCTCCCTTCCTTCCTCCCTTCCTTCCTTCCTACCTTCCTTCCTCCCTCCCTCATTTCCTTTCTCCCTCCCTTCCTTCCTCCCTTCCTCCCTTCCTTCCTCCCTTCCTCCCCTCTCCCCCTTTCTCCCTCCCTCCCTCCCTCCATTGCTTCCTTCCTCCCTCCCTTCCTTCCTCCCACCCTTCCTTCCTTCCAACCTTCCTTCCTTCCTTCCTCCCTCCCTTCCTTCCTCCCACCCTTCCTTCCTTCCACCCTTCCTTCCTTCCACCCTTCCTTCCTTCCTTCCTTCCATCCTTCCTCTGTTTCTTTCTTCCTTTCCTTCTTTCTTTTTTAATTTACTTCCTTCAAAGATAAGTCATATCGAATAAGAATGAAATGGAAGAAATGATATTCAAAGGAGCCCATGGTCCATATAGTTTGGAGTTATCGGGAATTCATCCTTCAGGATAAGAGAGAAACGCAGAAGAAACCTCATCTAGATAACTTACCCTGACTGAGATTCGTACTCTGGAGCTCTTGAACATGAGGCATATACGCTACCAGCTGAGCCACATAGACGAGCAGGTTTATTGCTTGAAAACTCGATAAAGCGCAGCTTTTTTCTTTAAAAACGCCAATAAATTACAGAAGTTCCATGATTTTATTTTAGCTAGGTAGATAGGTAGCTGTCCTGTATCGTAGTGTAGTGAGTTATAACGTTGTGCCTTGGTTCCCAGCCATGGAAATCAGCTGGGTTCAATCCCACCCCTAGTGCTCCTCTGTTGGGTATAGTTATCCCCCTTTTCACTTCAAGGAAGTGTCCCTCTGGGCAGTCCGAGTAACAGGCTTAGAACCTCTTGCTTCTGGGTAATAAGCCCACAAATCCTTATTTTTCATGTAATATAATACACCTTGTACTTAGAAGTAAAATTTCGATTAATACGTATTATTTACGATGTATCATCTGAGTTCAAAGTAGCATGTCTTGAAAGAGGTACTCTCCCCCACTTCAATTGGAATAATGTGATAAACATTTGTCCCCTGCTTTACAAATTCGGTTTAATGCAGCCTCCGGTTATAATCAAAATTTGTTGTGGTATTAGAAGGTTTGTAGAAACCAGCGAAAGATTAACTTCATGTAACAATGTAACAGCATGCAGGCTGCTTAATCGCATGACGTGTTGGTTTTACGGAAATAATTTAGAATATCCATATATATATATATATATATATATATATATATATATATATATATATATATATTTCTCTATCACTTTATTATTAAATGATTAATCTTACCATCCAATAGTACAAATATCAGTATTACAATTTTTATAAAGCAGCTATCGCCACTGTCACTATACTTATCCTAAACCTCAATTCTTAGCAAACATATTATACTGGAATTTCTGATACATGCTAAATACATTTAAAACAGTTCTATTAGGGTTTAATATGCTATCAGCTCAGTCTTAAAAACTAATTTTCGTGAAGCATTCCGCTTCAATGTTTATCAGATATTCCCTGGTTACATGCAGATTTGTGTTTGGAGTTTCAGCAATGGAAAAGGGTTTCGCGCCGCAATTCTTGCTCTCCAATAAATTCCGTGGAAAGTCGCTGAATTAAGTTAATATCCTTCCAAGCCCCTCAACATGAAAAACCCAATCCTGTTACTAGCAACGAAAAGCAGAATGTTTCAAGCTGTGCAAGCAAAATCTTTGCCTTTTCATCATGGGAATGCACTGCATATGTTGATGGTGTTAGGGTTTTCTAGTTCCAAATAAACTGAGAAACTTTGTAGATTCATGTGACTAACCGTATTCAGAGTATCAGAAGTTTAAATGTCTTGAAGGTTTTCTGATTTTAATTTATACAGAAAGTAAAAAATACGCACACTGTTTCGGAATTGTTTATAACACTGTACTGGTTACAAGCACACGGAGTGTTTTATAATGCACCTGTCTCTTGGCTAGTGCAGCATGGGTTAACATGGAAGCGAAATGGGAGGTTCTTGCTAATTGTGTGTACTATCATAATCACTAAATATGTAGGAATTCTATTTATCTTTTGTTCCTTTGAAAACAGATTAGAACGTTGCTACTGCACATTAGAAATTTAATAGTGTATATTCATCTAAAATTATATCTAATAGGAAAATTAAATTTGAGAAAGAAATCTCTCTGTCATAAGTTCCAGATACCTATCGGAATTTGCCGGTTTAGTGGACTAAGAAAACCTTGAAAAATGGAAAAATAAATCATGGACTTCCCCTTCATGAATTCGCACCATAACCTATTCAGTTATCTGTGTCGGTATACGGTTTCATTCATATACAATATAACAAACCATTCAACAATGACATCCTGTTTCACATTTAAGGGAGTAGGTTTAACTTCATTACTTCACTAAAACTGCTTACGTTAGGTATACAAAATTGAAACTTTTAATATACGAAATTTCTATAGACAATAATGTGCCGCAGCTGAACCGTTAAAGGTAGACGACGACGACCAAGCAACCAACCGATTGCTCTGGAAGAAAGAATCCGACTAGGTCTCCCCGAGCGTAAACGGTTGAACATCTCTCAAGAGATAATGACACTGTTCTGGAATTTTCTGTATACCCGAACATTCCAGAACTCAACGAAAAGTTCTAGTGACTATGTGGGTCCACGTGTTCGCGAGTGAACGTGATAGTGACTGCGTTTCTCTTACAACATATAATGCTGCGATAGCTATGAAATGTAGTAAGTGCTGCTGCTATGGCAAATAAAATGCAGAAACAGTGGAAAGTGCAGATTCTAAGTAAACTCAATTTAAATAATGAAATTAAAATTACATAGTTTTGTGGTGCCAGATGCGCCACAACCATGTTTGACACTGGATTCAAGTATATATACGGCAAAGAAAAATACAATCGCTAAGAAATCTTAGTACTCTTAGAACGTTAAATGCACGGGATTCCACTCTACTAGTGTAGATTAAGGGTACAATAAACACTCTGGAGGTTTACACCTCACGTACTGCGAATTCCACATATGTTTATTGAGGTTAACAGCCCCAGAGGGACGATATAAATTGAGAGAGTCGCGAGAGGTCACAGGGGGGAGTTAAATAGGCCACAGAGGCGCAAGGAAGTCCGTAAAAATGCAGAGAGTCCTTCATCACCAACACTATGGGTCCAGTATCTATTAGTGTCGATCCTCGCCCTTGAATAAACGACCACACAACGCCGTATAGCATTTAAAATGTGCAAGCATCCAAACTATCGGTGCGATACCATTATATACCATAAGCCTCAAAGATGAATTGGAAATTGAAGGAAGGGAAATGATAGGAAGGTAATCATAATATAAAAGTAACCACCACAGCAGTAGCACCCAGTCCGATGTGCGCCGTCGAAACCATCACCTCCCGAATTCGATTCCGATACGCTGTGTTGGCGCCAAATCAGTTAACACCGTTTTTAAGAAACAAATCGATATTTTGAATAGTAAACTAATATTTGCACAACCAGAAATACTCTTAAAAGCGTCAAATCGGCATTCAGTAATTATTGCATAAAGGACGCACTCTCTATAACATTACACGAATTTTAATATGCTTTATATTCAGAGGACCCATATAAGACAAGCAAATCCAATATCTTGTAAGATATTTTGTTTGTAAAAACAAAGATAACCACACAACATGCTTCTCTTTTACAAATATCAGATACTGAAGTTTGCCCTGTAGTCATCTGACAAAGAGCATACAGAATGCCGAATTATTACTGTGATATTACTTTGGTGATATTATTTTTGTGTGAATATACTGCATAGTTATAATAAACTTGCTAAAGAAAACTGGTCAAAAGGCAGAAAACTTTATGTTCGGAGAACTGAAGAAAAGTCGGAAAGAACGAATGGTGTGAAGTCAAAGAAAAGTGGAAGGTGTTAAATTTGAAGTTTTGTAATGCCAACGTCTTCAATTTCCTCCAATTTATGATAAATATATTCTACATATGAAGCAAATTCTTACGCTCTAGAAAACATTTACATACTGTAAAAATATAAATAAATACACCTTTATGAAACACGGATATTAAGCACTGATGTAAACATTAGAGAACCTTTAATGGATGAAGGGAACGGAAAAATGGTATTTCAAATTTTAGTTCGAAACGTCCGCCCATGAAATAAGTGCACCTGAATTTTCAGAATTAAATGTACCAGAAGACAGGTTTCTTCCTTACAATAGACACTGGGAGTTGAAGTAGAAATGAACACCGTACTGTGCGATTCTTTTAGTTTTATCTATTCATTGTGTCGTGTGTTTACTCTAAACTTAAGTGTGCCCACCTCGGTAGCGTGGTGGTTGCTGGTCTGCCTTACGTTCAAGAGGTCCCGAGTTCGAATCTCGGTCAGGGTGAGTTACCTGGATAAGGTTTTTCCGGGGTTTTCCCTTATCCTGAAATACGAATGTCGGGTAACTCCAAGCTTTATGGACCCTGGGCTCATTTGAGCATCATTTCACCCATTCCATCCAACGTCCGATACGACTTAACGTTGGAGGACGTAAATTACAAGAATAAATTAACTTAAGTGAGTTTACATGAAGCATTTAAAGGAATGATGGATGTGTACATAGTGTGCAAGTCAACGTATCTGACTTGCAAAACCAAGTTATTAATTTTCCTCTGTTGCAACTGTGCGATTTAATCCAAAGCAAGATAAACTGCTAAATGTTTATAGTGCGAAGAGACCCATTTTGTTGTAGAGGCAACATTTCAATGATTTACGTAAGACATTTCACCTGCCGTTAGGTAGCGAGCTCCAAGAAGCTTGACAAAGTAGGGTCTAGCGGAAACTTGTCCTCATAAATCTTCTCCAAGTTTCAAAGTTAGAGTACTGTATTTGCACAGCTCTTGTGACCTCCAAGTTTTATTTCGTGGAAAGGTAGTAGGTCTTTCTTAAAAAGAGCCAAAGGTACTTTCTCCCGTCTGAAAAGAAATTGCAATACCCTTTCTGGTATTTTTGACTCCCGCCAAGGACTATGAGGCCTTTTAGAGCGTTTAAGAAGGAAAAAGTAGTATATTTTTCTGTTATATTTACATTTATGAAGGTGAAAATTACGGTTTAAAAGGAGGGTTGATATACTTAAAGAGATCTGCTGTGTGCCATTAGAAACTATTCTTACATCATTGACAGAGAGCCCGCCTCGGTAGCATAGATGGTCGCGTATCTGCCTCACATTCAAGAGGTCCCGAGTTCGAATCTCGGTCAGGGTAAGTTACCTGTATAAGGGGTTTCCCTTATCCTGAAAGACGAATGTCGGGTAGCTCTAAGCTCCATGGACCCCGGACTAATTTGAGCATCATTTCTCCCATTTCATTCATCGTCTGATATGTCTTAAAGTTGGAGGATGTAAATTACAATTAAAGAAAAACTGACACAGTCCGCACATCCCTTAGCCTTATTTCATTAGTGGTAAAGATTCTTCTATATGCGTAAATTCGAACACAGCGGTAGCTGAAATGTACCGTGCATTCCCTAAGCGACCGAACCGTCCCGCGCCGCCCCGTAATGGGTGCGGGCGGCCGCTCTCCGCCAGAATTACGCCTAAAAGATCGGCAGATAACGTATACGGAACCTTAAACACTGTACTAGTTTATATTATGCTTACCTGAAATCACAGCAGATATTGATATTCTGTCATATATGCTACGTAATTCATTAATAGAATTCCCAGAAATGTGCGCTGCAGCGGAGTCCTGCTGAAACCATCCACGCAATCGTTCATCTCTTGTTATAGTTTCGTAAAAAATTATTTAAAATGCAATTTAACAAAGCTTGTGAATCAACTGTTGTGTCGAAAAATATGGAATCGGTGACTCTATGCGCACTTACTGCACACCATTAGTAATGGACAAATTATCACCAAGAGACAACATAATGTCACTTCGAACACGCACACAGAGCTGTTTCCCTGACCACGGATCCAACTCGACTGACACGGCAGTAGTAGAGTGTTAGTCTCGGGCGGCTGACGCAGCACTCATCACCCAGCCCTAGGCTGTCACGAAGCGGTCCGGTCGCTCAGGATACGCGCGGTACATGCATAAATATCTTGTATTAATAAAAAACAGAAAGCCTCACCTGGGGTAAGTTAAGGACATCCAAGGGAGAATTCAGCACAGCGAAACGTGTGCCCTTTTGTGCCCTAAAAGGTGATGTCCTGGGAGTGAGAGGAGATAGAAGGTGGCTGAATAAGAACTTACGACAGTGCAGAGAGCGTGGTTCTTGCGATTTCCAGATTTGAACTGCCCGGCGGCGTTTAAATCAACCAATTCACCGCCTCCCTTCGGAGTTCCACATTGCAATGGAAGATTTTCAGAGAGCATATTTTATCCCTTTTCCCTTAGCGTGCAACGAATATATTTGCAATTCTGAATCAAACTAGCAAATGAGAAGTGGATTCAAATAAGTATAGAGATGGAATAGGGGAACAGAACCAGCATTTGCGTAACAATGCGAGTAAACCCCGAGAATCCAACAGATCAAGGAAGTTTGCCAGGGAAACTAAACTCAGGTGCTATCTAGAACGAGTCACACGTGGTACGCCACAGTTATCACCTCTCTTGTTACGTTCAGTTGAAGCGGTTGTGTACTGTACTGTGTGCTAAACGTTCAAATAAAACTGAAGCTCATACACATCTTCCCATATGATACCACTGTAAGATACCACTTACAGCTGTTGGTTAAAAGCACCTTGTACAGTTCAGAAATTTTACGATTCATGCATCATCAAGCATTATTCCCGCCTAGCTTCGTGTCTGTTTTCTTTTTCCTTTTTCTTTTTTTTTTTTTTTTTTAGTTTTAATTGACGTCCTGCAACGTTAAGTCATGTCGGACAATGAACGAAATGGGTGAAGTGATGCTCAAATGAGTCTGGGGTCCATGGGGCTTAGAGTTACCCGATATTCGTCTATCAGGATAAGGGAAATCTCGGAAAAACCTTATTCACGTAACTCACCCTAAGCGAGATTTGAGTTCAGAACCTCTTGAACATGAGACAGACACGCTACCATCCACGCTACCTAAGCGTGCTAGCTTCGAGTTTGGCTGGCGTTCCGGCATAAGTACCTAAAATTAAGAATTCTATGCTTGTATATGCTAGGTTAATATTTGTATAACATAAACATTCAAGTTCGTAGCGAGAAAATTATACATGAAAGTCAATATCATCACAATTATATATTGACAGTATATAAACGTAAGAGATTTATATCACACAGGTACAGAAAAGTGTGATAGCTTTGTAAGACCAGAGAGAAATCTACAATTTAGATGTCTGGATCTTATGGTAGCAGCACATTTTCTCCAATACAGTAGGTCATCTAATGGTGTCCGAGGAGGACGTTAGAAGAGCCAGTCATCAGAAAGAGACAATAGCTGTAACGTCAGTGGAATCTCAATTTCGTCATGATGCAATAGCACAACGGATATAACAGCCTAATTTCTCATAGAACGCCTATGTGATCAACCAATCACAATATAATAAGCTACGGCGGAGCATTGCACTAAATGAGTATTGTGAAAAGGACGCACAGATCACTTCAAACTTCTTTATTTTATACTTGAGCATTAGTGCAATGCTAACGTACAACGTCCTCTTTTACACAAATATACTAATTCCACCGTCCCTAGAATGCTTCTGTATCTCTCTTTAGCACACATCAATCTGTGTTGCTAAAAAGCTTTCTGACCTATCATAGGACTACCTCTTACACGGAACTACTCGCCGATTTTGGGCACAACAACTCTCAAATTCGCACATAAACGGTTTCGCTATACCTTCCACAGCCCGTCGATTCCTCAGTATGGATCTGCACTTATTGACTAGTGAAATGCTTCCCGCACTATTCCACTGCTAACAAACTTCTGACTAGCACAACTCTATGTACTGATCGGTCGATTCACAAAACTTTACTATCGACTGATTCGTGAAGTACGCCACCGCGCCCGGTTCTTCCAACAGAGCCCTATTTTCGACTGACGCTCCAAGCTAAAATTACATGCAAAACCTAAAACTTCCACTACTTTCCTGCAGGCCTCACTTCGGCTATATACCTATCACGCTTGGGAGATGCCTCTGGAACAAGAAACTCTCGAATTAGTCTCGAAAAGTCTTTTGCACGGTAATAACACGGCTTGCTTCCTTCTTCTCGATCATTTACTGGCTGTGCTTGAAGGCGTGCCTTTTCCGTTCCGCTGGCCAATATATAGGTGGTCTGAAAGGTTTCCTACTTAATACACACACAAGACATCATTCAGAATGTTTTTATTTTTTATTTTTAAACATAGTCTCCGTGTTACTCTGCACACTTCTCCCAGCGATGCTCCCATCTCTGTAACCCGTCCAATTAGTACTCGGCGTTTTTCTCTGCGAAATAATTGTTCATGAAGGTGATTACCTCTTCATTTGATGAAAATATCTGTCATCCGAGGGCAATTTTCAGATGAGGTAACAAAATGAAGTCGCTTGGGGCTAGATATGTTGAGTCAAGCAGTTCAAACCGTAACTCGTGGATTTTCGCCCTTGCAACCACTGAGGTGTGTGAGACGGTTCGTTGTCTTGGTGAAACAGGATCCTCTTTTTCTTCAAATGTGGCCGTTTTCCCGCATGTGCTGCCCTCAGCTTGTCAAGTAATGATGCGTAGTATACTCCTGCAATAGTTTTACCTTTTTGAAGATAACTGATTCAATAACTCCAGCAATATCCTAAAAGACTGTCTCCATCACTTTCCCAGCCGAAAAATCAGTTTTTGTTTTTTATGGGGCTGCTTTCACCTTTATAGTCCACTGTTTGGACTGTATCTTGGTCTCAAGCGTAAAATGGTGTACCAAAGTTTCATCTACACTATTTAATTGGCACCAAAACTCTGATTTATTGCGCCTAAACTGTACCAACAGAGCGTTGGAAATATTCAGTCGAACACGTTTTTGGTCTAACGTAAGCAAACGCGGCACCCAACACGCGGACAGCTTTCTCATGTCTAAATGTTGATTTAATATGTCACAAACACGTTCCTTTGACAGGTTCATAGCCTCTGCTATCTCCTTCACTTTAATTTGGCGGTCATCTAGCATTATTTGGAGAACTTTGGTGATGTTTTCGTCAGTAGTTGCAGGTTTTGGACGTCCCGAACGTTCATCGTCTCCCAAGCTCTTACGACCACGTTTAAATTCAACTGCACAGCATTTCACTGTGGTAAATGATGGTGCGGATTCCCCATACAGGGAATCCAACTCATCTTTGATTTGCGTAGGCGTATTGCCTTTCAAAAACAAATATTTAACGAGAGCTCAATACTTGATTTTGTCCATGTTCATAAAAACACTCACATCAGCTCACTCAAACGACTTTCATATAACAATTGAGCATCCAAAATGGCTGAACATTTAGTGAGTATCTGTCAGGAGATGAGCAACTCAATTCACTGGCTTTTACTTACGAGTGCTGCCATCTTCATGTTGAGGTGGGAAACTTTTCAGACCACCCTCGTATACCACAAAGCGAGACTGTTCTTCCATTCCTGCTCCTCGTACTACCGAACAGCAATGGCGATGGGTCACGACAAACCCCGAGATCACCGACGTAACAATATTATTCAAAGGATGTACCATATATAACTGGTACCGCTGAACGTTTACTTTAGCCGGGAAGAGGGTACAGATTCATAAGATAACCCTCCATAAACAAAATAATGTACAAGAAACAATAAACTAATTGTTGGAGAATAATCAGGTGACCAACGCAGCATAATTAAGCCTTATAAGACTGCATGGCGATCGTTCTGTCGACTTTCCAACATTTGAGACTTTAAGCCGTGAGCACGGCTAAATCCAGTGCGAAGCCAAAGTGCCTAGTCTAGTACACTGCAGTAGAACTATATCCATTTAATATATATATATATATAACCGTGTCTTAATGATTTACTGTGAAATGCTTGCAACAATTTCATTCATAATATGTTACGTATTGTACATTTGAGGAATACATCACAGTAAACGGATAAATACAAATTAGGCCTTTTGCGGAGTGGTTTGAGACACCACCTTTTTATATATAAAGTGCCTCTTAATATTTTGGGGGTGCATTTTAAGCGGTGTTTCATATTTAGCCAATATAAATGAGGCTTCAGACTGCAGGTGGAAGGATGAGATTAAGGTACTTACCCAGAAGCGTGTTCCTTTGCTTGCCTTCTTCTTTTGGTGAGACAGCAAATTACGTTGCACTTGTTCTATTCAGTATATTTATTATTAAATTATTTATATTATGACTTTGTGGGTTCGTAGAGTTAAAAGTCCAATTTGCCGAAATTCTAAATGTTATTTATTTCCGTAGAAATACACTGTTCAATTCTCACGTAACAACAATACATCACCTATACAACACAATCTTCCAATGTCGATGAGAATAATAAACAGTATTCAGTTTAAAACATCAGCTCTCGTTACAACACTCTCAGCTGTTCTCTGCTTACCTCTCGCGACTCACTCTCGTTTTACGACTGTCCGCTGGCGTGTCACAATCTCTTATATATCTTATTCATAAATTTGAGCGGTTTCCAGAACAAATAAGAAAACAACCTTTCTCTGTCAATTAAGATATCACTAGAACCTTCCACACGTGAAACCCTATCTGTACCGGTAAGTCCTTTATATAAGCTATCTTTATTTGCCGACTTTTTGTGTAAAATAGCCACACTATCCTAGATAACGGCTATGCGAAAACCTTTTATGTGCGTTGCCGCGTCAATATCTTTTGCAACAGCTACGTCACGATTTCAATCATTTCTGCCACAGTATACTTTTAACCTATGCCATTGTTTATCAAATTTGACGAAATACTACAAAAGCTTTAGGCATAATAATGGCTATGAATTCACACAGCTTGTATCTCATTTTAGTAAAATTTTGAAAATGAATGGCAATGATATCAACTTCAAAACTTGGTTAGGTTAAAAATCTGCCTATACTGCGGATATTGCGGACATACGGAGAATAATCCCTAATTGGCGTAAAAGGATATTGCCTGGTACAAGGAGTTCCAAGAATATATTGAACTTTTTTATTTTTTTAGGTTAGACGTATAAATAATCCTGTCACTTCTTTCGAATCGGAAACCCCTTGCTTATAAAGCGATTAGGTTTACAGTTACGCTTTGATAAACTCCTCAGTAAGTAGCGTTATTTATTACATTGCTGTAGCGTCTTCTACGTTTTAGCACAATATAATGCATGACACAAATTACAATAATAACAACAAAAGTAATTAAACGATTAATTTAATAATATAGAATTAATTTTCAAATAAAATAAAGTGGACATTTCAAAAGACAAACACTGCTTTCAGTGGTAGAGCACGTAGTCAGAAATGTTCACTGTTGGAAAACTTGTTTATCCCTGCCAGCTTGTTTAGCCATTTATTATATAGAGCGATCCATATAAACCTGAACCATTTCTATACGCCATAAATTTTTAACCAATAATTGGGCACACGTGCAACTTTGGGAGAATATAATATACAATTGGGAGATTACATTACGCTATTTACATCTCAGAGGAAATGTTGGAAGTGTCCTCCACCAGCATCTATACATGTTTGCACTCGTCTTACCATATTCTCGGAAGTTTTACGGGGAGTATCGTCGCCAATGTTACTTATTTCGGTTCCAATGGAGTCCTTGATAACATCAGTTTCCGTGGCCTATTTTTGTATCTCTATTTTTAGATACCCCTACAAGAAAAAAATCCGGTGAGGTTAGGTCAGGGGATCCGGGAGGCCATAGACCTTTTGAGATTTTTCGATTATCAAAGAAACTGGTTACAAGTTCTATAGTGCCATTAGATATATGGCACGTTGCTCCATTTTGCTGGAAATAACCTTCTCTCAATTTGATATCATCTCCGTAAAAATTCACAGAATATGGTGAGACAAGTGCAAATTTGTATAGATGCTTGTGGACACTTCAAATATTTACTCTGAGACATAAATAGTGTAATGTAATCTCCCAATTGTGTATTATATTCTCCAAAAGTTGCACAGGCGTCCTATTATTGGTTGAAAAGTTATGGCCTATCAAAATGGTTCGGGTTTGTATTGTGATCCGAACGTCGGAACTTCCTATAGAACCGACCAGCAGTAAGGCCAGACGGGAAGCAGTGAGCCCACGCCTACCCATTTGTCTCGTGTCACTAACTGAAGGGATGATTAGGGGAGCGGCGCAAGCCCTGTACCGTCTCTTTCCCCTCCCACCAGAAGTCTCGAAACCTCGGGATAATTGTGCACGCCGCGAATATTCCAGAAACGGCGATCTTCCCTATATAAGGCCTGCAGTTGGCGAGTCAGTCAGTTCTTGGCGAGCAGCCGTGAGGAGCGCCCAGTGAGTGAACGAACTGGAAGACTGTGTACGTGCATCGGAGGAGTGTACGTAATTGCGAGTGCAAAGTGAAACTGTAACGGACGAACTGGTGAATCGTAATTGTGTACATTACGTAATTCTGTGTAATTGGCAAGTGTTCAAATGTAATTCAGTGGAAATAAAGAACATTGTTGAGTTGTGCAATTGGACTTTTAATTTCACGAACCCACAAAGTCACAGTATGGACCGTACTATAGTTCAAGGGAAGACCAATATCCACTTTGGTTATTTTCAAGCTTTCACTTGGAACGTTCTACTGTAATTGATTTGTCTAAAGTAATATCTCTTGAGTGCTCTGTGACGCAATGCAGTGTTATATTTTTCTCTCGGATAGCAATTTAATGACCTGTATAAGGTAGATGAAGCAAGGAAAACAAAGTTATAATTTGAATGTATAATTGTACTTCCTATTTACTTCGTTGTGAGAAAAAAAGTATTACTCTTCCCTCTGCAACTTCTGCTAATGGTTCCCGGATGGTGTTAGTTCACTGGTCTTTGACACGTCACACTTAATTCAAATGATTAGCGTAAAGCTTGCTGGAAGTTTTGTCATCCAGGTAACCTTTTAAAATTCCTTTTATTCTGTAACAGTTTCTACCAGTCAAAATTAAGGTAACCCCGCGGCAAATGCTCAGTTTCTGTCCATTTATATAGTAGTGGGTCAATAACTACTGCTTTCTTGAATACTGTTCTCCCTGCCACGAACCCCTGCACCAAAGAAATCACCTCTAGTGATATTGGTGCAAAGAGCAGCTTAACAATTGTCTTTTCCCATTTAGCTTGTTCTTGAAATAAAATAAAATATTGCAAAGCTTTATAAAGTCAAGTGAACATTGTTTTAAATTATAGATATTGAAATTCTAGCACCATCCTCATAAGAAGTATGAAACAGAATACTAACAATATTTTAATGCAATATTATATAGTCACACAATTTAATGACAATTATACGATGGTTATTTTAATATGAATTCCGAACCAGGTCAATGATATTTAAGGCCTTTTCAACAATATAATGTCATACTAGATAAACTGGAATGCAAAGGTGCTCTGAAACGATATTAAATATTGTCACATATTAGAAATTTAGATAGTTGTGGAGCAGTCGCATTTATAGGCTATATGACAATTTAATTTAGTTCACAGATCTATATGAATAACTGCTAATATGGTGGAGCAAGTTCAGAAAAGAAGTCTACTGGTTAAGTACAAAGCTGCCAAAACTTTTGCGTACTTCTTGTATGATTATATCTTCATAATTGCCCCAACACAGCCATTGTAATGCGTTTCTTATACTGTCACAATATATAAATATATATGTAAGCAATCAACGCGTGTTATTAACGCCTAAAACTGAAAAGGCACAGAACGAATTTAGGAAGAAGCGTTCAATCTATGGCACTAGGCCAATTAATGGCTGAGTTCAGAGGTGCTATCCCGCACGGCTGTAAATTTACGACGTGATCCGCTCATATTTCAAGTGGATATATGGCAGCCCACACTTTCAGTCCAAGGTGCCAAAAATGACTCAGTCCGGCGTCAGCTTGCCTGCTTGCTAATTTTTGTGAATTACATTCATGGATATGACAGAACTGGTGGCAATGCATGGAAATGAAGCCTAGGCCGTAAAAAAAATCAAGCAGTGGAAATATAATCCCTACGGTCTGCGCAAAGTTGTACAAGAAAGCAAGACAATGAGGATATAAGCAAGGAATTAAAAACAACAACCAGTTCTTCAACAAAGAGAAAAAACATAGGAGCAGTTGGATAGGGCATGTGCAAAGTATGCCAGGGGATAGGATACCTTAGATGGCATTGATGTATCAACCTTGAGGAAGAAGATGGATAGGAAGACCAATTAAACGGTGGGCTGAACAGATGTGAGATTGGAACAGCCAGAGACCTAATTCGTGAAAGATGATGACGATGATGATGATGACAATAATGATCTCACATTCGGGTCGCCTACGAACAAACTCGGGCCACTTTGGTGAGAATCGAGGGGTTTAACCTGTCGGCCTATGCGCGGCCATGATGGCCTTTTTTTTTAATTTGCGTCCTCCAACGTTAAGTTATATCGGACTGTGAATGAATTGGATGAACTGATCCCCGAATGGGCCCAGGGTCCATGGAGCTGAGAGCTAACCAACATTCGTCTTTTAGGATAAGGGAAAATCCCAGAAAAACCTTATCCAGGTAACTCACTCTGACCGAGATTCGAACTCGGGAGCTTTTGAAAGTGAGGCAGACATGCTACCATCTACGCTACTGAGGCGGGCTAGCCGTGATGATGATGATGATGATGATGATGACGATAATGAACAGGACATCATAGTTCACTGAATGCAGTAGCGTTGCCATTACACACCTCTCGGCATATATCACATAATTATAAGGTACTGTCTAGTGGACCACGACGTTCTGTTTAGAATTGTAAATCTACTACTTTGAATCCCAAAACAGTTTGTGATGTGCAAGTTTTGGTATCATAATTAGACGTTCTTAGCATTTTAAATAATGTAGGTGAACTACTTGCTTTGGAGACGGTCGAATTGGCAACAGAAATGGCGGTATTATACTGTACTCATTGGAGTTTATTCTGTCTGCCTACAACTAGCACTGTAGTATAGGCTATTCTCACAGATTTTTTAGTACTAAAGCTTATTCTTAATGTATGTTAGACATATTATGTGTTTCAAATGGGAAGGTGTTTGTCCTTGAGTGCTACTAGAGGAGCAGCCAATCGGAGTTCTGCGGTGTTATCAAATTTCATTCCCCCTATGTGATGTGTGACGAGCGGCAAACTAAATCAATCGCTTATAAATACTATTCGCGCTAAGACAGAAATTCAGATTTTGCAAAAACTGTTCCATGAGGAAGGAGAGAGTAATGTACTTAACATAACCGTAAAAATCCATTATTTTAGCTCAAATAGTTTGCTAATACAATTAAATAAAGTAGATAGCATTTATATTATACATTGCGACGTAAGCACTGTAATGAATATCATTATTGGTTGGCATGTATGCGTGAACGTACACTTGAAATTACTCAGAACTGAAACGTAAACATTTGACATGACGTGGTAAAAGAAATATGTACTTTGAATAAGCCAAGGTTTTTGTTAAATTCGACGAGAGGAAAACATTCGCTTCCTGCTGGTCTGGCAGAACGTGTCTGGTCACATCATATCTTTGATTATGAATGGTTCGCAATCTCTATTTACTCCAGTGTTCAAACCACATTTCAGTTTCTCTTCCATGAAAAAGTATATCAGCTGGACAATGAGATGCGATGCAACTTACCCCCTTACTACTGCTAGAACAATCCAATAGAGTTAATGTGGGCTCAAATTATGTTGCATACAGAAATAATATTTTAAACTGAGTGACGTTGAAGACTTATTCACGAAAAATTGACAAGGAACACAACAAGACTGGGAAAACTGCGTGAGACATCAGATAAACTACAAGAAGATGACTTTTGGAAAGAAATAGCACGCAACGAGATTTTGAAGCCTATGATCATAAATTTGCAGTACTCAGACGTTGAAGACAATGACAATGACGAATTATCTCTTAATGTAAGTAACATTGCTATACGGATGCACCGCTGGTATTTTCGTTGGATTAGAAAAATAAGCGATTAATAAACTATAATTAACTTTAAACTAAATATTTAAAACATTTGTGTACGAATATTCATGTTGCAACTGTGATTGCAACAACTGCATTATTATAAAGCTTTGGAAAATTCAGTTTGCTTTCCCTTACGTCTAGCGGCACGAACAATCGCAAGTGTGCGAGAGAGAGAGAGAGAGAGAGAGAGAGAGAGAGAGAGAGAGAGAGAGAGAGAGAGAGAGAGAGGAGGGAGGGAAATATACGAAGAGTGGGGATAAGGAGGAGGCAACGGTGAAGGCTCTAACGCATCTGATTGGTTATAGGCCAGAACTCTTCACATTTGAAACATATAATAGTGAACACTAGTGTACCCAAAATGAAGAAAATAAGTTTATACAAACAACTGCAAGACAGCTAACTCTGAGAAAACTAGCCTGTTAAGCGTTGCTAAAGTCTGCAAACATATGTTTGTGTTTTGGTGCCTTGCATCTGAGTTGTAAACAAATGAAATAGCAACCACAGTCGCTTAAAATTGGATGTATTTGTGGTTAGATGAATTCAGATGGAGTGGATAAAGTCAAGAACAAATTTTTGACAATGTAGACTGTGAAAAAATATTTGCAATGGTTAAGGACATGCGGCTTTTAAGGGGAAAAAGAAGAAAAAAGCAGCTACGAGAAACAAGGTTCGATTCGGAAAACATCGGAAGATTTCGATGACGTTCCGTTCACAATCACGCTTGGGAAGGGCTCACATGGCTAGTGTGAAAGAACAGTTAGTTATATTCAGGACCAAGGACCCGGGCCTCCTTCTACCTGGGTGCGATGTATACTCCGGGGCTCTTTCCATAGGGCAATGGCTGATTTCTTAAACAGCCCCCCCCCCCCGCTGAGCACAACGTCAAGAAGGGATGGAAGTGGATACGCCACTTACGCGCATCAACCCCACAGGGAAGGCTACTGAAAACCTTGGTGGGGCCACCTGGCGGCCTTAACCTGGCCGGAGGTACTCAATTCCCCGTGTGTGTCGGGAAAACACTGCCCCCTCAAGTCTAACCCAATCCGAACAACTCCCATTCTGGGAGGGGCTCGAATGTTCGGCCCGAGGTCCCTCTAGTAACGTCAGAGGTACTACGAGTCCGAAGCGGACGGAAGTGTGAAAGAGCAAATAATTTTTTCCAATATACGCTTTGATATTGTTCTAGCTTCATTTCAAAGCTAAGCGATAGATAGGGAGTTGCCTTGCGGCTTGGCCGTACGCATGGTAGCCGAGCGATAAAACGCGTGTGACACGCAAGTGTACAAACATGAGTTCAACTCCTTTAGGTACATGTTTCTTTTTATTATATTTACTTTAATAGCAATGACTTATGTTTTTCTCACAATAGATAAATAATAATACTTTAAACACATTTATTTATAAAAACGCAAATACTCTTGTCGTTTTCAAAATAAATGCAATATTACTAGAAAATTGCCTTAATATTGGTTGTGCAGACACTAGGTCTCACTCATCTCTTATGAAAGGTGTTGGCATTAAATGAGAAGTACTCTCTCGTGAAAATTTCACTAGGCATTTGATGTCATTCATGCCCCGCAGATGAGGGCAGTAACAGAAGCAAAGCGTTTACACACCCGATACTAAGCTTATTTCCATTTTTATTTAACTTTACATATAGGAATAAAACATTTATTTAATTTAGTTTAAAAACAGAGTAGAGTAATTCAGTTTCTATGTGTGAACATAAATACCATAAAATCAAGTAAATCAATCTTAGCATTTGGAAGTTATATTACAATGTGCCTAATACACATTTCGCATTTTTACAGTTAAAAAATCAAAATTATGTTCGGGATTCGAAATTTTTTAGCTCTAGCTCCTACATACTTGATTATAATCGCTGGGCTATCAGTGCTCGTTTCGTGACTGATATTTGTTTA
Organism: Mantis religiosa; assembly: GCA_030765055.1. Lineage (NCBI taxonomy): Eukaryota > Metazoa > Arthropoda > Insecta > Mantodea > Mantidae > Mantis > Mantis religiosa. Next base: position 164,585,580 of record CM060948.1, on the reverse strand, counting down.
CGAGTAAGTCATGAAACCTAATTTTTCGCCCACTGTAATGTATGCAGAAAAGGTAGGATTCCCTATGTGAATATGCACAACAAACATGAAACAATACACAAGATGTGAACATTCTCATTATTATTATAACTATGAGAGGATTCCGTAGGACGAAGCTAAAGAGTCACTTTCCGTAGCACCATTGTAAAGCGATCGTGGAAACCACGTGGTCTTATACGCTACCAGTCTGCTTATTACTTTTTTTTTCAAAGAGTGTATATTCTAGTAATAACAATATATAGAAGTTTGTAACTTAACTAGTCCGAATTTCGGTGCCACAGCTTCAAAGTTCTGTTAGGTATAATTTTATGCAGCATTTACTATTACATAGTTTTGTGATCAGGCAGCGCAGGAACCATTGGTGTGCGAAACTTAAATGTTGTTATTGGGACGCACTGGCCACGAAAAAGAAACCATTACCCCTTGCTCTTTATCAGTTACCTTGCCTACCTTTCAAGTAATGGGGGTCCGCCTCATAGCGTAAACAAGTGTTGGGAAACAGAAGAAATACCGCAAGAATGGAAGATAGCTAAATTGATATCAATATTTAAGAAAGGGGAAAGAAAAGGACATGAAAATTATAGAGGGTTTAGTTTATTGTGTGCTTCCTACAAAATATATGCCAAAATAATAAGTACTCGGTTAAACAAAATAACAGATGCAATACTCCTAGAAGAACAAACTGGTTTTAGAAAAGGAAGAAGCACCATTAACACTGCTTTTACTCTTAAACAAATGATAGAAAAACGACGAGAACAAAATTTAGGGACGCACTTACTATTTATTCACTATTATAGGGCTTTTGACAAAGTATCACGAATGGTACTGTGGAAAATTTTAAATAATAGAGGCATAACCTTACAACTAATTGAAGTTATAAGAAGTATGTACATTGACAGAAAAATAAAAATAAATAAAAGAGAACCAGTAATAGTTAATGGTGGCGTAAGACAAGGTTGTCCTTTATGAACCGCAGTTTTTAATTTGTATGTTGACGAAATAATAAGGATTTGGTCGAATAAAGTCAATGGAGGCATTAATGTATCTGGAGTTAAATTGAAAACCATGTTGTATGCAGATGATCAAATAATAATGGCCACAAATGATGACATGCAGAAAATGCTGTATAGTCTCGATAAAATTGCTACAGAATATGGAATGAAAATATCAGCAAATAAATCCAAAACCATGGCATTTAAAGGAATTAATCCAGTAAGATCAAAAATAGTGTTAGATAACATAATAATTGAGCAGAAATCACACTTTAAGTATTTAGGATGTAATGTCTCGTACCAAGGGGAGGCTGATATAATAGAGAAAATAAATAAATTTAACTATATAAGAGGCACAATAAGCATAACATTAAAAAATAAAGCAAAAAAGGATATATAATAAAACTATACAAGAAATGGCAATACCAACTCTGATCTATACATCAGAAACATGGGCACTAACAAAAAGAAATAGTACGAGAATACAGTCATCAGAAATGAAATTCATAAGGGCAAGAGCTGGATATACCAAAATTGATAAAAAACGTAGTCAGGATATTAGGACAGACAGAATACCAAAAATAGCCTTAAACTATAAACCCATAGGAAGAATAAACCAGGGAAGACCGAAGAAAAGATGGGCAGAGCAATTTGGAGCCGGAACAGGTGAAACAATCCAAAGCCTTGAGGTAGAAGAAGAAGAAGAAGAAGAAGAAGAAGAAGAAGAAGAAGAAGAAGAAGAAGAAGAAGAAGAAGAAGAAGAAGAAGAAGAAGAAGAAGAAGAAGAAGAAGAAGAAGAAGAAGAAGAAGAAGAAGAAGAAGAAGAAGAAGAAGAAGAAGAAGAAGAAGAAGAAGAAGAAGAAGAAGAAGAAGAAGAAGAAGAAGAAGAAGAAGAAGAAGAAGAAGAAGAAGAAGAAGAAGAAGAAGAAGGAGAAGGAGAAGGAGAAGAAGGAGAAGAAGGAGAAGGAGAAGAAGGAGAAGGAGAAGAAGGAGAAGGAGAAGAAGGAGAAGGAGAAGAAGGAGAAGGAGAAGAAGGAGAAGGAGAAGAAGGAGAAGGAGAAGAAGGAGAAGGAGAAGAAGGAGAAGGAGAAGAAGGAGAAGGAGAAGAAGGAGAAGGAGAAGAAGGAGAAGGAGAAGAAGGAGAAGGAGGAGAAGGAGAAGGAGGAGAAGGGAGAAGGAGGAGAAGGAGAAGGAGGAGAAGGAGAAGGAGGAGAAGGAGAAGGAGG
>CM060948.1:164345424-164582323 GCA_030765055.1 Mantis religiosa | reverse complement strand
AAGAAGAAGAAGAAGAAGAAGAAGAAGAAGAAGAAGAAGAAGAAGAAGAAGAAGAAGAAGAAGAAGAAGAAGAAGAAGAAGAAGAAGAAGAAGAAGAAGAAGAAGAAGAAGAAGAAGAAGAAGAAGAAGAAGAAGAAGAAGAAGAAGAAGAAGAAGAAGAAGAAGAAGAAGAAGAAGAAGAAGAAGAAGAAGAAGAAGAAGAAGAAGAAGAAGAAGAAGAAGAAGAAGAAGAAGAAGAAGAAGAAGAAGAAGAAGAAGAAGAAGAAGAAGAAGAAGAAGAAGAAGAAGAAGAAGAAGAAGAAGAAGAAGAAGAAGAAGAAGAAGAAGAAGAAGAAGAAGAAGAAGAAGAAGAAGAAGAAGAAGAAGAAGAAGAAGAAGAAGAAGAAGAAGAAGAAGAAGAAGAAGAAGAAGAAGAAGAAGAAGAAGAAGAAGAAGAAGAAGAAGAAGAAGAAGAAAACTAATGTCACAGAAAAGTCGAAAACAATGTTTAACAAACTCGCTGAAATAACCTGACCCTATGTCAGAAACCAGTGGCTCATGGAAGTGGCTTAAGAGATGGCTTATGCAGACGATTTGTGGAAGCTGTAGCTTGTATTCACGCTAGCTACCTTAGCTAAAGTCTTGCTTCATTAGGTGAAAACCGTATTTCTTGTTAAAGTGGAACGCATTTTAGCCATGCAGTGTAAGGATTTTCATGGAATTCTCCTTTCCTAAGGCGGTTGGGTATACGTGGAAAGTATTTTGCATTTCATTAAAATTCTAGGTATTTGATATTATTACAGGAGTAATAAAGATAAGTTCGTGACGTTTTTCTAAAGTAAATTTTGTAATTAGATTTTATGTATTTACGCGGAAAATCATAAACCACAGCCAATAGCCGATCTGTGTAAATATGTAGTTGTCAGTACTGATATGCTTTAACCATTTTATAATATTTATCCCCAGAGTTAGCTATTTGTGTTGTAAGTTCAAACTCACCATAGTTCAAGCTCAGTGCGGATTCGCCTATTCTGTGCTTTTGTTTTAAATTTTGGAGATACTTTTGTGTTATTCGGTTAGAGGTTTCGTTAACAATAACTTTCCATATATACTTTGGTTATCTAGTGGCTATAACATCTAATACATTGCTTGTTTACCCACCTTTTCGCCGTTTCTATGTTGTTCTTCGTTTTCCTGTTCATGTCTCTGATTTACGTTACACAGTCAAGCAGGTGTTTACACAGAAGCCAACTCCCACGCCTAAGGCCACACATCACTACAAAGCTGCAAATCAACTGTAGTATGAGGACGGGTAAATAAATACTTCGCTGTTCTAAAAAATAAATATCTCACTTTTTCCAGGAAAATGAATTTTTTTCAGAGAAAAATGACCTTCCACTACCTGGAATCGAACATGAAACTATGGTTCTAGGAGCTGGTATCCAAACCACTAACACCACAGAGCAATTACTTGTTTTGATTTTGAATCCTTGGCGAGTATGTGGATTTTGGATACCCTATACTGTAGCAAATAGGTTTTTATTAGATTTATTAATGGAAATGTGTGTTATGGTACAGTTTCATTCAAAATTTTTATATGCTGTAAGCGTAATATTAGCTAGGTATGGTCAGTATAGTTGCTGTGATGTGCGTACTGATCAGTGATATTTTGTATATTGCAGTTGTCAAATTTGGAGTCAGCCTATTTATTGTCCCTATGTACTTTAATGATATTGTATTTTTCAGAGCTGTGACCTTCTGTACAAATTTTCGGCCAGTGTTCTTCGGCGAGAGCAGTCGAAGCTGGCAATTCTCCGAGGCCTCGAGACGCGCTCTTTCCTGATAATTCCTGCCAGGTCCTCACCTCATGGACCTTGGTTTCTTTTTTGTAGTGTTTGATATACTTTTATTTTCTTTACTTGGTTTTAATTGTAGTAAGGGCCCATGTACCATGGCAGTAGTAGTGAATCAGTTGTAGTTTGAGAAGAATGTATTGCATGGTAGTTATAGTTTAGCATGTGGACATAGTACAAAATGTTGTTGGTAATATAGTGGTCTTGCTTAGTTTACGGGGATCCCCAGAATATTTTCTAAATTTATATATTGGCCGCGCCGTGGCTCAGTGGTTAGACCGCTTGGCTCTCACCAAGGCGGCCCGGGTTCGATCCCAGGCGACCGCAATGTGCGATTTGTGATGGACAACACGGAAATGGGGCGGGTTTTCTCTGGGATCTCCGGTTTCCCCCCATCTCATTCCACCGGTGCTCCATCTTCATCTCATGTATCATCAGTGTCATCGCCTGCGGGGCCGTATGTAGTAAAAGCGGGCGTTAAACACTACACATTTCGTTTTTAACTTTATATTATCTTTACGACTCGAGTCGTGGTGGCCACCATTTAATTTAGTTCATGATATCTTATGCTTGTAACCATCACTTGTAAAACTTTCAGTTTTGTCACATATATTTTAAAGTTTAATTTCGAGCTGATGACGAAGGTATATTTTGATATTTCAATAATATTGGATGTAATTATTTTATTATTGAAACTTTTCCTTGCTTTGTACAATGTTTTTTATTGTATATCATTTGCTTTTATTATTGAATTGATGCACTTTATTGTTTTTTATATTCTGTTTGTAATTTATCACCTTCCATATTCATTTGTTAAACCTCAATATATCTCATATCTTTTGTATTACCTGTTATAGATTGATGTTTTACCGATATCATGACACTGCAAGCCATTTTCTCGTACACCATTGATTGCATATATGCCTGGTTGGCATTTTTGGTGATACCCACCCCTATGGTTGCGCCACCTTCCGCAGTTTACAGAACTTACAGAGCCATCCAGTTGTTGACTAGTTACCTGTGCCATCGCCTTTGGACAAAGGACTTGTCCTTAATTCTGCATTGGGAGAAGACCGATAATGACATCGGTGCTCCACAATGAACAACGAAAGTGTCAACAACGGTCAGTGCAGGGTCACTGAGAGGCAAGGAGAATACCGAACTGCTTGTTGTGATGTGCCATTTATATGCCATGTCTACCACTGTTACACCAATACACAAACATAAATTAGTGTTCGCAGTGTGATTAATAGTGCAGTGTTATTACATTGGGAGGGACTCGGGTCACTAGTGTTAATTAGCATGTGCTAACAAAAAGAAAGAATACAAAGAAATAAAAATAGCTTTCTCTTATATGTTATAATCTAAATAATGAAAAAAAAAACCTTAAAGCTTGCCAAATAATGTAATTTTCATATGCATATGAACTTAATATCTCATTTTGTGATTTTGTCATATTTTTTTCTTTCCAGTTAATTTCATACGTTTTATTCTATAATTGTCAAACATTTTATGTTTTTCTTTTATAAGCAGTGCCTATGTCGACGAGGTCGTTAACTTTCTGAGAGGCCCAGGAGATGTAGCCAATAGGGATTTTATTAGATTTATTGATGTTGCATATGAGGGAAGAGGTATTGCCACATGGCGGGTTCATGCGTAACAGGCCGATAAGTGATGTCATGGCTTACAGTCCAGCCGTTGCATCTCCGGCTCTGACGTTTTGCGACTGCAAGAGGTGGAGGGGAAAGGTTCATAGTACCAACATAAAGTAATGAGCAATTGAAAAGGCATCCTCAAAATTATCTTTAGAATAAAACTATAGTACTATATTAGCTTTATAGCACTGAAATCCAACTTGAAATTTCATTATCATGCAAGATATTTATTCGAATATTCTATTCGAACATTTCGCTCACACCTTTCACACACACTAACTGCATCTGTTGGTAGTACTCTACATCCAGTGTTGTGGTCAGGAAGTTAAAACTGTCTGCTAGCGCCAATCAGCATTGACGCTGCTGGGAGTGGCTTCCGAATCCAACACCGTGTTGCCAGGTTAAACTTGTTTGAGCCACGTGGCTTTAGTTGCTGGCGCTGCTGAACTTTCTTTGCTATATTTTGCGTGCGTGAATTCCGATTTTTAGTGTTCGTAAGTCCTATTATTATCGTTATTATAATAATATACCTACTGGTTCATGAAATATGCAAATACGTAAAATATTTAAAATACGCATTGTTCCTCTGCTTGAGATTCCCGCTAAAAAACTGGGTACAGCCTGCTTTACCCTCTCCAGAAATGTCAGAGCTGGAGATAGAGCGGCCGAACTGTAGGTAGCAGGGGATTTGCACAATGTAAGATTTCAGGGGAAATCACCGTCTACGCCGTTAGCGGCGTAAGCAAAAATTTATACTGTTCTAGAAGCTTCGTGTTGAGGGGTGGGGGAAGGAAGCTTTAGCTTACCGAAGCAGCAAGGGCTGGCTTCGTTACGCAAAAGCCAGTAGCTGGATAGAAGGCACTGAGGAAGAATCATTTTACTGTTATCTCCGAAGGCCTGAGGATGTGGCACGAGGATTATATAAAGGTACTCTGCTATTGTTTTATAAATAAAGTCTTGATTATGATTTAGGCAGTTCTGTATGTGCAAAAGGTACTTAGCCCTCTCATTTCACAATTTCTAAACTCCCGGAATCCTCTTAGTAAAATCATGCATGCTTAGCGAGTATATATATATATATATATATATATATATATATATATATATATATATATATATACGTCCCTTAATGTCGGCCCTCGTGTGTGTAGGTTTTTTGTAGTAATGTAGGATGCTAAAGTGAAGTAATTTACGAGGGTTATGACAACATGTAATGAACAGTTCATTAGTTTCTTTAATACTTGGAGCCGAAGATATAGCTTCCTCTTGGATAAAGAATTTAAGATTATAACTTCTACTTGAAGAGCCTAATTCAAAAGTGGGCACTTATCAGTACTAGTACAATTTCACGAACAAAACATCATTCTAAACTCGAATCATAAATTAAGTTTTAATCCTGTTTCGATATCTGATACAATTACAGATATGGAAGATTATATTTTTAGTTATAAGCCCTTGGCATATGCTTCCTTTTAACATAAACCATGCAGCATACATTATCACGCCGGAAAAACAACGTGTCTCTATACTGAACCACTGGAGCCCTCAGACCGATTACTTAAGAAGTTATAATCAACTCAAGAACAGGATTTTTACCAGGAGGGAATAGTAAAACTTAGTCCATGAAGCGACAACTGCTTAAGGCGTTATGAAGACCTTGCCGAAAAATAGCCTACAATACCTTAAGCTATTTAATACACACGTTCAAATAGAGATTTTTTAATCTGAACTTCTATTCACTACTTGTTTATCTGTATTCATTTACTATCCCTATAATGTCCCTTCTTACGTATGGAAGTTTTCCTCATTATTTCTACTCAGAATATGCTGTTCCCCTAATGCCTGCTCTCACATATCTATATCAAGCCTAGGAATGCACTCCGGTGGATTCTGTAGTAATTATTTGCTCCTGGTGGTGACTGTGTAAAGTTGAATTTAGCTGTTTTCATGGTGAGGAACAATGGCACATAAGGTTTGTAAATTATTATTGTTTTAAGGATTAAAACCACTTCTGTGTACTTAAATATGACAAATATCTGTAGAAACGTGGTAGTAGAATGTTTTAAACCCCTTGACTAATCTACTTTTGACAGCATTAATTTTTATGCGTTTCAAATGTGTAACATTGGGCCTTTAATGTGAGGTAAAGTCATCCCAAAAACTCAAATTTAGATGTTAATATGCATTTTAATCATAGTTTTAGTTATCTGAAGACGAAATCCGTGACATTTTCTGCAGTTTAGACAGTGATTTGTCTGAATTCTCAAAATTAGAAGACGAAGAAGAAGAGAAAAACCTTAGTGTCAAAAATCTTCATGGTGATTCTGTAGACCAAACTGGCTCTTCTGATAATGTGCCTGCAGAAGTTTATTTAGGTGATTCACTAGGAACACCAGTTGATACTTTACCGCACCTGGAGTGGAAGAAGGATACAATTACTCCCAGCATACAAACATTTATCGGAATTCCGAAGGAAACACCAACTCAGCAGTCTTCTCCTTTGCATTACTACAAAAGCTTGGTTACTAATGAAATGCTGGATATGCAAGTGGAAGAGACAAATGTATATAGTGCTCAAAAGACTGATCATAGTATAAATACCAATAGATCAGAAAAAGAAAAAGTTTTACGAATGTTATCTCAGAATGGGTCTTTGCCAAATGCCTAGTGTACGTTGCTACTGGGAACGAAGCATTCGACCTAGCAGTTGGACTGATACTTACTGGACGTAGCAAATCTAAAACAGGCCAACCAAATGCTGATGACATGCCCGAACAGAAAAGAAGAGCGGCAACTACCGTTGTTTCCTATTGCGGACTATCAAAAAGACAAAACAGATCACTTGGCCATGTGGATGGAATCGCCTGAGCGATGCAAGATATGCTAAAATATCAATTCAATTGTTTGGTGTGAAAAATGTGAAGCGAGGACAGAAATTGCTCTAAAAGATTTTAAATGAACTGTGTAGTCTGAAATATATTTTCTACACTTTGTATGCCATTTTAAAAGAAAAGTGTCCTTCATGTAAATATTCAGCTTTGCATCCACAGTTACACATATGTCACATGTAGTAAAAAGGGCCTAAGTGCTTAAACATATATCTTTTCATATGAAAGTTCATTTACTCTTAATAAATGAGCTTGAAAAGTTTTTAAAATCTTTTAGTAAACCTGTTCTATGCATGGGTATTAAAGGGCTAAACCCATAGCTGTTCGGCCACGCCGTGGCTCAGTGGTTAGACCGCTTGGCTCTCACCAAGGCAGCCCGGGTTCGATCCCAGGCGACCGCAAAGTGAGATTTGTGGTGGACAACACGGCGCTGGGGCGGGTTTTCTCCGGGATCTCCGGTTTCCCCCGCCATCTCATTCCACCGGTTCTCCATCTTCATCTCATGTATCATCAGTGTCATCGCCTGCGGTGCCGTATGTAGTAAAAGCGGGCTTTAAACACTACACATAACATAGCTGTTGGTAATTATGTATAGCCCCACTGAGATGCGTCTACTTTTAGTGACCAAGAGGATGACAAATACCGACTCAGGATCTACATGTTTTTGCAAGGGTCTGTGCATTGTGTGTCTTCCTTATAATTTTCTGTTACTCCGTTATGCCATAGCACCCACCCATTGTTACTTTCTTATGACTTGCCAAATTCAAGAGTTTTTTTAACAAGATCCAAATTAACTTGGAACTTATTTTGTTACTTTTTACTGCTTTAATAGCACCATGGTTGCGTGCAGCTACTTTATAATCCTCACAGAAATGTTCTCATACAGGGGTATCCATTGCATACTAAAATACTGCGGTATTGCCACCTCAGAGCTTCATCATGAAACCCATTCAAGCGGGTAGAAGGAATAGTTTAGGAAGCATATAATTACAGTCCATCTCAAAGACTTAACCTGTGATTAAAGTTGTGATTCAGGTGTGTCCCAAAGGCTCGAGTTTATTCCAAATTCCACTTTGCCTCAGCGCCTGGGTTTATTCTTCCTTTGATATAGATATTCAGCCCATAGGAATGTTAAACCTGCCTTAAAACATTTTCTATCCAAAGCTCAACAGCGCGTCGTGATATACATAGTTCTTCTCTACCGGTACCACAATAATCCATCGTCTTTGGCGAGAAAAACTTGGTTCACAATTTTAATTTAGCTTTTTCCCGTCTTACGTAAAAGAACTTTCCACTCTCATAAATAATGTATATATTGATATTTCAATCCCCTAACACTAAACATCTTTTTTCCATAAGACCACTTTTCATGTAAAGTTGAGTATCTTTTCCTGCTGTTCAGTCTCCTAGATCATTCTCCAACATCTTCACCATTCAAAAGTATCATACTTTGGACATGTAATAGCTATAAATCATTTTCATTATTTCATAAAATTAATCTTCTTATGATCAGTTTTTCCTGTGAAGTAACTTTTAATGTTCTTCTAGTTTACTTTTCAGCCTGGTTTTATAAAATCATATTCACTCTCTCTTTAAACTGATGGATGGTGGGGTAAGTGAGTTTTTATTCATTTGCTCAGTAATTCTTCACCTTCAATTTGATTTATGTCCAAAGGCTTATTGTTAGGTCATTATCGTCATATTTATATATTTTAGTCTTTGTCGTTCTTCACATTAATCTTACAGCTGTTGTTATTTTAGTAGTGTTATTTGCTTACTACGTATTTCCTTTGTTCTCTTATAAATCTACATTCCCAGCGGTGGGGGTTCAGGTTTTTTCTCCGAACAAGATAATTCCCCATCTTCCCCAGAGTATGGAACTATGAATGAAAGTGTGAATGTGTGCGTGATCTAATGATTAAAAAACCAAAGATAACGAGTTAACACCTTCAGTATGTTCCAAAGGAGAACAGCCGCCGATATGACCATAGCAGTTAAAGGCGGGGTATAAATGGAACAAGGAAAAAATATCTACAATGCATAAAGTGCTAATTTATCTGATGCTCTCGTTTTGTCTAATGGACTTGCTGCGGGTCTTATTGTAGTCGTTGATGTTAACAAAACAATTCTAAAGAATTAGAACCCTTCTTCTGGAAAATTTCTTAGGCATTGTAGAACACATCTTATTATTGCCGTGCAACCACATGGATTCTCAAGATGATAGATCCTAGTCCTGGCTGGTGTATCAAAGAAATGTGATGTACGAGTCAGTCTAAGATGGTATTTTGAATTGTTTGCATGAAGCTACAAGTATCACAAATTCTCCTGAAACCCCCCGGACATAAATCTGTGGCTCCATTATTCCCTGACTAGGAGTGAGTAATTCAAGTAACTCTACCGAATCCACCTAAGAAAAGAATATTTTGGAAAGTTCTTCTTAACCTTCAGCTCCAGAGGAAAGAAAAGAACCTTGGTTCGTAGTTCAGAGAGAGGAACTCACTAATAAGGGATACCTTTGACCTCGAAAACATGCTGAGAATAAAATGCGGTCATTTAAACAACTTCTCTGCTAGCGCCATCAGAGTGTGACAGGCTGTAGTTTCTCTAACCAGTGTTCGATTGCGTTAATGAAATTGTTGCAGTATGCTGCTATTGTAGTGTATGCGTGCATACTCCAGTGTAAATTGTGCACAGTGCTGTTATGAATAGAAATAATCCTACGAACGAAGTCCAAATATTAGGTACAAATTTGGGACATGCTGAATATGAAAATGGCAACAGGGTCGAGGATATGCAGTTGGAGGATATATTGTATCAAGTAATTTACCAACTTAATGTGAATGTAGCGTGGCGTTACTGAAGGACAGGAGGAACCGGAACAGGAAGGTGACTATTGAAATAGTATTAAACCCTCATCTCTAGAGCAACAGGTGCAGTCAATACAGTGACTACGAACTCCCTCCACCCAAAGAGTAGAGGCCGAGTACTTCAGAAGATATTCGCGACAGCTTCTAGAGAACATCTTTAAAGACTATTACAATATGGGCCTTAAGTCTTATAGCAAACTACTAAGATGCTATAAGTCCTTTAATATAATTCAAATTGCAGAGAAATTCTAAACCATATCTCCAGCAAACGGTGAGCAGGAGCTAATTTCAAAAAAGTAGACTGTCGCAGTAAAAACTATAAAAGATTGTGCACTATCGCAATTGGATGGTGCAAAGACTTATGGTTCCAAATTCACTATTAGAATTTGCAAATGTGTGGGTTACAGATGGCTAAAACGCTTGACAACTTGAAAGCATTGAATTACTTTGTGGATTAACTTACGGTTTAATATGGAAATTAATCTACTCATAATACTATGTTTGTCTTCCGTAAGGACATAGAAGGCTAAAAACACTATACGTCAGAAGGCACAACAGCTTGTGGAGGAGGTGAAAATGTTTGTAACCGAGAAGAGTATGAAGAAGCATAATGTTTGGGACAGTGATTAGTAGACTCCAATATGAAATTTCTTCAGCATCAACACTGTCCTACAGAGAAGAGAAAACTACAGCTAGTGTGCATCCAGGTAGTCTGTATGCAGCTCTAGCCACAACTACACAATTGATGTTTTATCAATGACAGGCAAACTAACAAACACGTTGTAAATCTATTTTCAAGGGTTACAAGACACCTTAGCCGAATTTTTTCAAAGAAAACTAAAACAACCGTTCCACCAAACATTCATATGGAGGCAAGAAATAGTGGATAAATAATAATTGAACATAGGAAACTTTCCTTAACTTTAGTCCTAAACGAATATATACAACCAGTGAAAAGAGCCTGTTTGATACCTGGTAAGGTCACACGGATCGTACTCTTCTAGATGCAGGTTTTCTAAACAAATATATTATGCTGAATATATTGCCACCAAAATCAATAAAATATTGGTAACCTACTGGTATTTACTTCCTTCGTCAACATAAGCTTTGTATCGGAATAATTGCCTACTAATTTTGTAATATTACAATCCACCTAACCACAAATAGAGATAGTTATTTCAACACCAATGTTCATTCTGAGATCTAGAATCAATTTTCTGCACTAAAATATAAGCCTATGTTGCAATATGCGTGACGAAAGGCAGGTTATGATATTGACATAAATTACCACCATTTTCAAATATAATTGGTTGACTTTTGATACTGGACTGCGGAACAGTCCAGTAGTAGATTTTCTATTTTGCACTATTATAGGTGCATTAAACAGAGGGTTTTAGCACTGTTGACTGAAAATGTAGTGATAAACTATCATCATTGAATTACATATAGATTCTTTCCTATGCTACTGGTATCCTCTTGCTTTATCTCTCTCCGTTAATACGTTGCTTGAGGTAGAATGTAACTTCTGTATGCAAATGGCACAAACTGTTTCTTTTATGATCGATGTTATCCTAAGCATGCGTTTCCGAACATTCCCGGTCATTTGGGGCAGATAAAACATGGGGAAATATAAGGTAACTAATGAGTTAAGGAAAGAGAGAAAATAAAACCACTACACTCTGTACCTCAAGTGATTTTAAAATAATGATTTCTCATTTCCCTTCACACTCTTAGTCAACGTATGTAGAAATTCTGCATACGTTACACGTAATTTGTAACGCTTTACAGAAGAGATGCTGGTACTGAAATAAGGGAAATGCTCTCTAATTGTCAATAAAAATAGCTTGATAACTTAGCATTGGGAACCTCAAAGGAAACGTACGCGTTCTTAAGAAATTGAACATTTGTGTGATAAAATCGACAAATATGCGCTTATGGTAACACAGACACTATTGAATGACATAAAAGCTTCATATTACAAACACACACACACACACACACACACATATACACACACACACACATACACACGCGCACACAATTAGAATGGTGAATATGTTCATTTCAAACAAGCACCCTGAAAAACACAAATACATTGCAGACTTCTGTATACAATGAAGTGGAATATCATAAAATGTTTTGGGATCAAATTTAACACCCATACAACTCGCCATAAACAAATTCACAACAGCGTTTAAAGTACGATGACTATGAAGCATGGAGAAGGAAGCAATGGAGTGCCATTTTGATGTCGTCATCATAATAGTATGTTCTCGATAAATGCATATTGTTTCAATAATTATGGGACAAAAACCTAAAGTCATTTTTTCTCCAATCACATGTCACTTTCCTTGATTTAGAAAGTTAAGGCAAGGCTACACTGAAAATTCACCGAAAATGTTGAAAATCATGGAATTTTCTTTTTGGCATTTTTGGTAGCTTAGAGTATGTAGTAACAGATGGCATGCTATTTTTATCATTTTCACCAGTTTAGGCCATCATGTAAGAATTTAAAGAGACCTTTAAAAATCGTTAAAGGTAACAATCATGACTTTAAATTTGATTTTTTTAGAAACTTTTTTTCTAACACTTTTCAGTATACAAAATGCCCCACGTGTCAAAGTTGTCCATTTAACTTAGTGAAACCTACAGGATAGCTCCATAATATGTAAATAAGAAACTTCACATTCCCCTTTTTTGGTAATGCTCATGTTTTGAAAATTATATGGTGTTAAGTAATAAAATAAATAAATATTTTCAAAATTTTTAGAGCTAACACGTGGAAAATATTTTAGAACAAATGCTACAAGGGTATTCCAAAAAATAAGAACGTGATTCTTATAAAAATTCTCTGTAATAGCCAAAAACAAAGGCTCAGCTTAAAGTCTCAAATTTTTTGATGCGTAGAACATTTTTAACTTTTTACAATATTTTCACAAAAAATAATTAATAATTAATGAACTATTTTGTGTAGCAACATAAAAATTTGCATGCCAGTTTTAAATAGTACTCTAATTAAGTGGCTAAAGTTTCATTATGTTAGGTTTATTAAAAAATTTGGAATTTTCAGTCTAGCCTTGCCTACAAGTGCCAATTTTCTAACTTATTATGAAGAAAAGTATTGTCTTTAGTTGCCTTAGAAGGAACAGGTAATAACAGAAATATTTATAGTTCATGTTTAACATTTTTTTACTGACTACGGCTTAAGGTAATAAAGTCCGCTAAATCAAAGCGTGTTATTTCTAAAAGTGTTATATCTAAAAGCTTCGATGAGCGAGTATCCTGATGTTGATATACATGTTAATTTTTGCACCCCCAGGTGTTTGAGCACGTCCAGTAATTGAAGTAACGAAATTTAAATTAACTACTCGTTAATTTAGTCTCATCATCTCTATAATGGAAGTGACAAACACAGGAGTGAACCTGGGATACAAGTATATTTCTTGCAGCATTACCAAGATCAACATACAAATTACTGTAATACGAATATTTTTATCCTGTGGAGCTTTATGTTCGTGGGTGTGGCATTTACAGAGAAAAGGAACATGTAAAGCCCTCTGAAAGAAACATTAAGCAAAATATCGCATATTACTGCTAACTTTTCTGTCAGTAATTAGTTGAGCTAGACAATTTTTTGATTATATACTAGGGACGGCAAACGAATTTAGCACTGCGGTTAAACAAAGATCGTACTAAATTACCGGAAGGAACGGATAATCCAAAGTAGTATGATAGATGATGGTAGACGTAGCACAGCAATGTGCTTAGCAATTCTAGATTAAAATCCCTGGTCACATTCTGTGCCAGCCAAGTGCCAGTTCTCTGCTTAAATGAGTGTCATTGAGCGAGCAGTGGTAGATGTATAACTGAAAATTAGCAGTACATACGTCGAAGGAAAGATCGTTTAGAAAAGGAGCTCGTCTGACACAAAATAACTCATCTGGAAATGCTCATGTACTTTGTTACATATGTCACACAGTACAAAACTCGTGTGGTTGTGCAAATGATTTCAAATGAATGATTTATAATTAATTATATAAATGGAACTAAAACCGTTGGATGCTAATTGCATTAGAACAATATATACGAAACATGTCTGGCCGTAGTCCCTACTTATAAACACTAAAGAGTACTTCCTTTCCCATAAACAATGATTTGTCCATTGAATATTCTCTCGGTGTACATTATAGCCATTGTTTGCTGTGAGTGTCCCAAACAGAATAAAATGTAATGCATATCTAATTTACATGAATACAGTTTGATGCAAATGTTTATTAACAATTATACATTTTCATCCCAGCTAGAAGATGTAGCCCCTAGAGCCATCTATCGGTAGCAAGGCATGATAATTTGAAATGTGGCGGTATTTAGCCATCATTCCATACATTTAGAATATCTATATACTTTCATGACTAAAACTTAATGTATTATATCAACAGTATTTTCTCACCTCACTTTTCTACAAAATTTTAATCACTACTGCTGCTCCAGCTAGAGATAATTGTGTTGGTGCTACTTCAAATACTCGTACTGCTAGTTTGCAAGTTGCCTCCATGCCGTAAAGAGCTACTATTACTGCTTCTAATAATAGTACTATTATTAATATACATTTTACTGATACCATTACTTCCACTACTAATACTACTATTACTATTACTACTACTATTACTGTTACAACTCCTAGCGGATATGTAATGATTTAACAGTTACAGTATATTATTAAGCAGCCATTCAGTCTGAAGCAGACCTAACGTTCTATAACCAGGAAATTCAACATATACATTTCGTTTGTTATGCAGATTTACTAAAGTATGGTATTTTGATCAAGTTGTTAGAGATATTTCATACATGTATTAACGTACAGTTGAGACAGTCTTATAGGTTTTTTCCCTTGAATTTAAGCACTAAAACGTTAAGTCATAGAGAACGACAAAAAACTGGGGAATGATCCAATATTCGCCTTCCAGAATAAGAACAAACCCTGGAACAATCCTTGTGTAGGTAACAAGAGTGACAGTAGGTATGCATTAGAGGAACTTTTTAACAACTGGTCAATATGAGTTGACTTTGACGTTTAATTTTCTTTGGGTGCTTAGGACAATATAAGAACGTAATAACGACTTCATAGTTGAGAAATATATAATTATTTTGAAATTATAAAGTAGCATCACTGTTATTAACGACTGAACTATAAGCCCGCCTCTTTTTAAGTTATGCAGATGACTCATCCTGACCGAAATTAGATATTGTCACCCGAACGTTGGAACTCCCTATAAAACAGGGCGGCAGCAGCAGCAGCAGCAGCAGCAGCAGCAGGAGACGGTAGTCGTTCGTTCACGCCCACTCATTTGTCTTACAGCGGTAACGAGGGGTGGCTGGAAAAACATCACTGTACCGTCTCATTCCGCTCCCCCTGAATTCTCGAACTTACAGGATATGTCACCTAATCCGGAACTTTCTAGATTGGCCAGTTCGTCCTATATAAGCAACGTGTCGGGCTGGAGGGCTGTCAGTTTTTGACGAGCATCGTAGGAGCGCCGTGCTAATGAATGGACGAGAAGACTGTGTACGTGCACCGGAAGAGTGTGCGTAATTGCGAGAGCGTGCAGTGGAACTGTAACGGACGAACTGGTGAAACGTAATTGTGTGCATTACTTACTTCTGTGCAATTGGCAAATGTTCAACTGTAAGTCGGTGGAAATAAAGAACATTTTCAGTTTGTGCAATTGGACCTTTAATTTCACGAACCCACAAAGCCACACTGGTGTCAGAAGTGGGATCACAACATCACCGTACATTACAGCCATGGACGCGGCATTGGAAAAGATTTTGGAGAAGATGATGGAAATGAAGGCCGAACTGACCTCGGAAATGAAAGCGGCAAATAATAAGCCTGGTCGCTGAACTGACAGAAATGAAGGCGGCCAACGACAACCTTAACGCCGAGTTGAAGGAAATGAAGACGGCAAATGGGCAAGCGTGAGGGATGACGTGACGGAGCTGGGCAAGCGGATGGGGCAAGTGGCCGAGCGCGTCTAGGACCTGCCGAGCCGCGTTAACAACCTGGAAGGGAAGGCCCACACCAGCGTCAAGTCCCTGAAAGCCATGGTGGAGGACGTCGTCGGCAAGAGGTTGAAGGATTTGAAGGTCAACCCACCGGGACGCTACACAACATCGGCGGGTTTCAAACCTCCGAAATATGATGGCACGTCAACATTTTAGGTATTCCGCCGCCAGTTGAACACAGTGGCCAAGCACAACAAATGGTCACCAGAGGAGGAGGCCACACAGTTAATAGCCAGCCTCCAGGGACCGGCTGCGGAAGTCCTAAGTGCGGTGAACACAACGGCGGAGCCCAAGGACATGTGGGAGGCCCTGGAGAATCGTTTCGGAAACCACCGCTTAGGCGCAGTGTACCGCAGCCAGCTTAAGGGAAGGTCACAGCAGCCAGGGAAGACGCTACAGGAGTTCGCCCTGGCAGTTGAACAACTGGCTAGCAAGGCCCTAGTCTACCTCCCACCAGATTTGTATCCCGGGAAGCTGCCTACACATTCGTGGACGGGGTACGAGACACGGAGATTCGTCAGCGCCTAATGCTCGGCGATTATAAAACCATCCACGAGGCGCTGACGGCAGCATTAAGGATGGAGGCGGCCAACGTAACAGCTATCCCGACGTCGAGAGCGAGGAGTGACCGCTACACCAGAGACAAAAGACCAGCTGAGGGAAGCCGGCGAGCACCTAGTGGCCTGTGTTGGGGGTGCGGAAAGCCGGGACACCTAGAGAGAGACTGCCGACACCAAGAATGGCAGCCGGAAGAACGAGTAAGGTCCGGAGTGGCGAGGAGCACGTCGGTGACGTTCACACCATCTCCTCGAGTGACTGCGCGCCGTCAGCCGACTGATGGATGACAGCCTCATCGCAGACGGCTGGGTAAGAGGAAAGCCGTGCCGCGTGCTGGTGAACGACGGGGCCGCCGTGACCATCATCATACCTGAAGTGGCGAAGGGTTTGCCGACAAGGAAACCGAGCCGACCATACCAGCTTGTCAGGGCAGCGGGCGACACCTTGCCTGTGGAGAAGGAGGCCCTGTTGAAGCTGACCTTGGGACGGAGTGCCGTACGTCTTTGGGTGTTCGTCTCGAAGGTGGCTGAGGAGGGGGATTCTGGGACTGGATGCCCTCAGGAGCAACGAGGCGACGGTCGGCGTTTGCAGGAAGGTCCTGCGGCTCAACGGAGAAGAGGTTATACTCCGTCAACCAGAAGAGCGCCTTTGAATTTGCAGGGTCGCCTTGAACGAAGACGTGGTTGTCCCCGCGAGGAGGGAGGTCGAGGTGACGGCGCGACTGGAAGGCCAGAGAACCAGGAACATGATGCTGGACCAGAAGACGCCTGCACGCGGACTGTGTGTGGCCAGGGTATTGCTGCCGTGCCGAGAAGAGGTGCCATTGAGACTGCTAAATCCAACGGATAACGATCACGGCGTCCAGGCCGGGACGGAGTTGGGAACGTGCGAGCCCGTGATCAGCGTAACAGCAATCGACAAGACACAGGAGCCGGTGCCTACGCAACACCTGGGGCCTCGGCTAGAAGGCCTACTAGAGTGGGCGGCCGACCACCTGACCGCAGAACAGGTGGAGAAAGTTCAACAACTGCTGAGGCGATAACAGAGCGTCTTCAGCCAAGACGACAGTGACTACGGTCGCACGGATAAAGAGCTTCACCGCAATCACACCGGGCTGGCGAAGCAAGGGGCGGTACGAGACATGCTGGAGGACATGAGATCCAGGGGAGTGATTGAAGAGTCTGACAGCCCTTGGTGTTCCCCTGTAGTCTTGGTGACGAAGAAGAACGGCGAGCTGCCCTTCTGCGTAGACTACAGAAAGTTGAATGCCGTCACCCGGAAGGACTGTTTTTCCTTACCCCGGATTGACGACACGTTGGACACGCTTGCTGGCGCACAGTGGTTCTCAACCCTGGACCTGAAGTCGGGCTACTGGCAAGTACTTCTAGACCCGAGAGACAAGGAGAAGACCGCATTCTCGACAGGCCAAGGGCTCTGGCAGTTCACAGTTATGCCCTTTGGCCTCTGCAGCGCACCAGCTACCTTCCAGCACCTCACGGAGTCAGTGATGAGAGGACTGACTTACGACGCCAGCCTGCTATACCTGGATGACATCATCATTGTCGCTAAGACTTTTGAAGACCATCTCGAAAATCTGTGTTAAGTGCTACAGTGATTGCAGGTGACAAACTTGAAGCTCAACGCGATGAAGTGCCAGCTCTTCTGCAAGATAGTGAACTACTTGGGCCACATAGTCTCAGCGACTGGAGTAGCCACAGACCCGGGGAATGCGCAGGCTGTGGGAGATTGGCCTCGCCCAAAGGATAAGAAAGAGTTTCGCAGTTTCCTGGGGCTGTGCAGTTACTACCGACGCTTGATAAAGGAGTTCTCTAACATCGCCAAACATCTCACCCGCCTGACAGAGGAACACCGGCCTTATGTTTGGACGGAGGTAGCCGAAGGCGCTTTCCAGCACCTGAAAAAGACCCTGTGCAGTGCTCCAATTTTAGGTTTCTCACAACCGGGTGGCGCCTTCATTGTGGACACCGATGCCAGCGATCTTTGCATTGGAGGTGTCCTATCGCAGATCCAGGATGGCCATGAGCGGGTGAGAGCCTACTACAACAAGACGCTATCCAAGGCCGAGAAGAACTACTGCATCACCCGACGAAAATTATTGGCGGTAGTAAAGACCTTGGAACACTTCCACAAGTATCTGTACGGTCTGCCATTCCACCTGAGGAGTGACCATTCCGCCCTAACCTGGCTATTGAGCTTTAGGAACCTGGAAGGCCAGACAGCACGTTGGATCCAGTGGCTTCAGGAGTACGACTTCACCTCGGAACATAGTAGACGGAAGAGCCACGGTAACCCTGACGCCATGTCCCGAAGACCCTGTCCAGAAGAGTACGGCCAGTGCACAAGAGTGGAAGAGAAGGAGCGTGCCGCAGCAGTCCGAGTACTTACGGCAGTGCCTGCGGATGGCTGGGATAGTGCAGGCCTGAGGAGGGAGCAGCTGGCGGATGCAGACTTGGGGCCACTTTTGAGGGAAGTGGAGGCGGGGATGAGACCAACCTGGAAGGACATCGCACCGAGGAGCGCCACCTACAAGTCGTACTGGGCCCAATGGGACTAGTTGAAGACCAGAGAGGGCGTGCTGTTCCGGGTATGGGAATCACCCGATGGGAAGACGCAGAGAGAGCAGTTGGTACTTCCTCGGAGTAATCTCCCGGAAGTCTTGGAGGAAATGCACGCCGGTACTTCAGGAGGCACCTGGGAGCGAACCGAACGATTGACAAACTACGGCAGCGCTACTACTGGCTGAGACTCCGAGCAGCTGCTGAGAGATGGTGCCGCCAATGGCACTTGTGCGCAGCGAGTCGTGGCCCCCAAAATAGGAGCCAGGGTCGCATGCAGCAGTATAACGTCGGAGCGCCATTTGAACGGATCGCCTTCGATATATCTGGACCATTTCCGATGTCCGAACGAGGCAATAAGTACTTGAAGGTGGTCGTGGACTACTTCACCAAGTGGCTGGAGGGGTATGCCATCCAAAACCAAGAGGCAAGGACAGTTACAGTCTGCCTCATGGAGCAATTGTTCTGTCGATTTGGGGTACCGTTAGAGCTGCACAGTGACCAGAGCACCAATTTTGAGTCCAACCTGATGATGGGGGCACTACAAAGGCTTGGGGTGAACAAGACACGCACGACGCCTCTACATCCCCAGTCAGATGGCATGGTCGAAAAATACATCAAGACTTTAGAGGAACACCTGAGGAAGGTCGTGGCCAGCCATCAGCGAGACTGGGACATCAAGGTACCTCTGTTCTTGCTGGCCTGCTGCTGGTCTACACACGATACAACTGGGATGACGCCAGCCAGCTTAATGTTCGGCCGAGGGTTAGGCTTCCCATGTGACCCGGCTTTTGGAAGACCTCCGGAAGCGAAACAGCCAGCGATCGAGTATGTGGAGAAATTGGTGAACCATCTCCACGACATGCACGAGATGGCCCGCCAGAACATCCAGAAGGCGAGCGACCGCTTGAAGACCAGGTATGACAGGCAAGCCAAGGTTTCCAGCAAGGTGACCTGGTCTGGTTGTACCGTCCTACCCGGACCAAGGGACGCTGCCCGAAGCTCCAGCAGCCATGGCAAGGACCGTACCGGGTGGTGAAGAGGAATAACGACGTGGTCTACCGCATCCAGAAGGTTCCCCGAGGGAAGATGTTGGTGCTACACCTGGATCGCCTGGCACCCTACGATAGTGGTTTTCGGGACGACCAGCTTTGAGGAGGGAGCAGTGTCACCCGAACGTCACAACTCCCTATAGAACCGGCCGGCAGCAGCAGAAGACGGTAGCCGTTCGTTCACGCCCACTCATTTTTCTTACAGCGGTAACGAGGGTTGGTTATAAAAACATCACTGTACCGTCTCTTTCCGCTCCCCCTGATTTCTCAAACTTACAGGATATTTCATCTAATCCGGAACCTTCTAGATTGGGCAGTTGGTCCTATATAAGCAACGCGTCGGGCTGGAGGTCAGTCAGTGCCTGACGAGCATCGTAGGAGCGCCGTGCTATTGAATGGATGAGAAGACTGTGTACGTGCATCGGAGGAGTGTGCGTTATTGCGAGAGCGTGCAGTGGAACTGTAACGGACGAGCTGGTGAAACGTAATTGTGTGCATTACGTACTTCTGTGTAATTGGCAAGTGTTCAACTGTAAGTCGGTGGAAATAAAGAACATTTTGAGTTTGTGCAGTTGGACCTTTGAAGAACGTGTACACCTTAAACATAATACTTCGAGCTTGACTTCGCAATACCTGCGTTTTTGCCTGGCCACTAAATTCACCGCAAGGAGCCACTGAACTGTATAACCCTTCTCTACTGTTGTGTAAAGAACAGCTGAATAATATTGATCTGAACTCTCCAGAGCAGATAAACACTTCTTATCCAGCATTCATTTGTAAACATACGCATACAGCATTCCACAGACTAACCGGAAAAGAACTGTTTGCTCTTTCTCGAATTTAACACCTTGACTTATTCACAGTAATTCTTTTATCTGTCATGCCAGTAGTTTAAATTTCAGTTCTGAGTAATTAAAAGTATATGTACATACATACACACCAACCACTTTGAACTCTCTAGAGTAAATAGAGATTACCAACTATACATAAACAAAGATATAATGTGAGCATACACGTTCTGCCAGGGCAGCAGGAAATGTATTTTTTCCTCTCGCTAGAATTGAATTATTCAAAGTAATTCTTTTATCGCGTCATGTCAAACATTTACGTTTCAGTTCTGAGTAATTACAAATATACTTACACGCATACATGCCAACCAATAATGATATTCATACAGTGTTTACGTCGAGATTTGTTGTTATTTGTATTAGAAAAACTATTTGAGCTAAAAATATGGGATTTTCATGGTTATGTTAGATACATTACTCTCTACCTTCCACATGGATCTGTTTTGGCAAAATCAGAATTTTTGTCTTAGCGCGAATAGTATTTCATGCAGATTGATTAGTTTGGCGCTCGTCACACACCACTTAGCGGGAATGCAATACGACAACACCGCAGGACTCCGATTGGTTGCTCACCTAGTAGCGCTCAAGAACAAACACCTTTCTATTTGAAACACATATTAATTACCTAACTTAAAATCGAAGACCGCTAAGGACTCGGAGAGTTTTCTCAAAAGAACAACATAACTGAAACACGGATATTATTACCAAACTTCAAAACGAACATCGCAGTAGATCCGACGGTCTAATATCTGAAATATCTCTCTTATTAACAATCTTAAAAGTTAACATCGCAGTGGATCCAGAGTGTGCTTTCAAAACATCAACAAAGATTTAATATCGATCTCGTTACCAATCTTCAATGCAAAACCCTTAAAACGATATACCGTAAAGCTCAAGAAGTATGCCTTGAAAATGATTGTGACAACTGAAATATCAATCCCACTACCAACGTTAAAAATTAGAAAGTTCCAAGGACAGCAAATGAGAAATGCTTATGTGTAATAGTGTAGTATATTAATTTTTCGGTAATGCTTACCATGTGTAATGGAACTAATTTTAATTTTTAGTTACCTGCGTTTTCAGAGGCTCCCTTAATCTTCATGAGAACTGATAAATGAACACTTGGGATGACTTTTCTGAGACCCAGGACATTTGTGTTGTAATTTTTCTTCTTTAATATTTGTCATGATTTGTCATAAGCGTCCAGGTAATATGTTACATCTTACGCATATTGGACTCTAGTTTAGTAAGATGCTTATATGGGTACTTTGGACATGGTTCGAAATAATATAACAAGATATTACCCGTTTTGTAATGCTTTCATTTTTCATGCTGTTTGTGCATTGTAAGTGGTGAGGTCTAACATTTCGGAAAAGAGTACGGAGCTGCACTAATGCTTTAAAATAATACTGCAACAAGACGATATTATGAAAAAGGTGATGTTTCTACACGCGTTAAATTGACAGTGGCTTTGGGTAATGATTCCCAATGGCCTTCCACTCAGGATTCCATTTTATTTGCAGAAAGGGCTATGAAGACAAAGTCATTTTTTGCTGTGTAGGTTAAAGGAATTTATAAACAGTTATATGTGGATTAAATTCATACTGAGTAAAAGAACTGGTGCACTTAAAATTGAGGAATAAACATAAATAAGTCGGAAAGTACATTACAAAACATCACATAACACACGCGAAGCACCAATTGTGTCGTATAAATATAACAATAGCTTGCCTAACAAACTAAGAAAATACCAGTTTCACTCTTTATGCAGGTGCAAAACTGAGAATTAAATAATGTTGTGAAACAGATTTGTGATATAAAATTATAATTGGTTGCTTATCTGCCCTAACTGTTTAGTGCGGTTTTATTTTAATCAAGAATATACTGGCCTAATAAGCTGACATCGAGTTCAAAACGCAATTGAAGCAGATACTTGGGTTCCTAAACACGAAATTTTTGTACCTTATACGAATTTGAAAACACAATAAATTACACCAGTTAATCAATAACCGCTGCAGATACCAAACGGCCAGTTTACATAACAACGCTGATAATTTTCCTTAATTTCACACTATATCCTGCAGATTTCAATTTCCACTTCAATGGACATGTGTCATTTGCTAGCTCTGCCATCATTTTCCAAGCTCACAGATGAAGTTGCTTGACGCTGGTGGGTTGACTGTTTTCGAGGACGAACCTTGTGATTCTATGTCAGAGTAGGCGCCGATTATATCGAGAATACGAAATTTTTATGCCTTTGACTCACCTTTGCCAGTTTTCACCGCAGTACTATTTACGAGAATAAGCATTGTATCAATTTTGGACTATCCGTGAATATATCGTTTAAACATTAACCTGAAGTTGTCAATAAATGACATACTACAATACCTTTCATCCATATTATGTCTTTGTTTAATGTACATCTTAAAATCCCCCCATTAACATTGATCTATTTATGATAACGAAATTAGCAGAGGGTTTGAGTTTATTACAGTATTTATGCTTATAAACTCTGAGATTGAAAGTCAAATATGGTCCAAATAATTACACCTGTTGTAGCTCTTCCATCTTAAGTGTATTTCTACTAACTTCCTAAGTCACATATTTCATTCTCGGCTTTCTTATTTTGGGTATCTCTGATCCTATTCCGATTAAATCGAATTTTAACCATCTCACGTTTTGTTCATATTTCATATCCGAAATGTGAATTAGTTCAGAACGTAATACTTGTTGATTGATAGCATAAATGCCGTATTGAAGCTCTTTAGAATTTCATATTTCTAAAAGAAATAACCTTTGGATATACTGTGTAACGTTTTGCGAGTTAATTCCCGTGTGGTCAGTTGGGTATTGTCCCGACGGTAACGAATATCTACCGTGAGGAATTCAGTGTGCGTCACCCCGATTCCATTTTTTCTCTTGCTGCTAGTGCAGTAATAAAATGAGGCATTAAAATTCACTGGCTGACGTCCGAAGCAGGAAGTACAGGTCCAATTACTGTTCCGTTGTTGATTGACGAGTCCTGTTGTTGATTTTGGCAGATTGACAATGCTCCATTCTCTCGATTAGGAATATTTCGGTTTTTAGAATATATCTTCCGTTACTTCTAGGTTATAAAAAGCGGAGCAAGCCCAGCTATTAGATCAGTTGCTAGTTATGAATTGACCATTGAGTATCGGAGTTTTTCAGCCAAAGCAGTGAATGGCATAATTTGTTTAAGGTTGCCTGAGTCGGCAAGCAAAGCAGTTAAAAGAGAGTATAACGAGCCTAGGGTATCGTGAATTTCGAGTCGCGTCTATGCAAAATGACCAAACGGAGAAATAATTTTACAACATAACAACGCATCGTCATGTCCAGGAAAACTAACTACCGAGAATCTGGATGCCCTAAAGGTCGACATCATTGATCTTGCACTGTACTGGTCACACCTAGCATTTTATGATTTGTTTTTGCTTCCAAAGGTTAAATATAAAATGGACGGAATCACAGTTATCTCTTCAGGTGATGCAGTGAAGCATTATAAAAAAGTTGCTGACAAATTTTTTCAGGTAGAGCTGCATCTTTGCTTTAAGGACTGGTTTCAGCCAAAGCAAAAATGTATACACGATCAATGTAAATATTTTGAAAAACAATAATATTATTTACACTTTTAGAAACTGTGCATTGTTAGGATTTCTAAACATTTGCTGCAACGCACTATGTTATAATAAATTTAAACATTCCACTTCATGGTATAAGTTACAACTACTTATTTTATGATATTAATACACGAATAACAATGTACTAACAAGATATTGGCTAACGGTTATAAATAACTATCAGTAACTTTTAACCGATTAGTAGATTATATTCTAACGTAACGAGTGCATTCCAGCGCACGGAAATGTTCCAATAAAATGTGCAGTGTTTGTTTTGAAATGGAAAGCACTGAACAGCTTCTACCGCCCCACCCCGTACCTTTTACACATGTTAGCACCCTGTTTAATGGTTGTCTTACTTTTCCCTTTTCCTTCACTTTTGGGCCTGACAGCAACCTGTTTTCATAGACCAACATTTGGGTGCCAGACAGCTGACATGAGAAAGCACTACAGAGGCACGTGCGGACCGCCATACAGCAGCATACCTTGTAGTCGCCTAGATGTAATTTTAATATAGACCTCCCGTTTCGCTGTTCATCTAGGACTGGCATGACATAAGTCTATGCACGTGTGTCCGACTTGAATTATAACCAATAAGAGAGTTGTCACATTAAAGCTGATGTGAAACACAGATGACAAAGAGTCCTTACCAACATCAAATAAAGAAAATGCTATTGGAAACTAGAGGAATCAGAATAGTTCCTTGCTTCCAGCTGTAAATGCCCTCATATGCGCAGACATTTCACAGTGGCAGCTGGGATGCAACGTTAGATTTGTTTTTGGACAAGTTGATATCTTAGCTATCAAGAACTAAAGTAAATTCAGCGATCGAAATGAATGAAATATCTGTAGATTCATTCATCAGGTCATAAAGTTCGCAAGAAATTATCACAGGTATTGACCGTAATCTCTGAGATTTTCGAATAAAATGTGAGTGCGCTGAAAACCTATCGTCATAATTATGTATTTCAGGGGTATAATTGCAGGCCTTTCAATACTGCACCTTTCTCATGACGCATATAGTGGGAAGTGGTTGGGGAGCAGCTACCGGGCGTTTAGCTTTGGCCCAGAAAGAACTGTTACGCATTTAATATACATAACTGTGAAGACTGCCTCTTTAAATTTTAAATTCAATTGAATACTAATCATTTCCATTTTTATTTATTATTTCGTGCTACTTATACTTATTAGAAATCAAACATCAAACCCTAAGATAAACAGTACACTACATCTGTCAAACAGAGGTCTGTATTATTAAAAAAATTGCTTCTTCGCTCAATATTGTACGAAGGGTGAGCGTAATTCTGGAAATTAAACTCGGAATATAATTATATGTGTGCTTAGCATCTACACCATATATATTATATATATATATATATATATATATATATATATTGTAACAATGGCCATACAAATGTACCTTGAATTTATAATGCTCAGATATCGAAGGCTTTATTACATTAGCCTTAATAGTGGACACGTATAAATATATATTATCAAGGCAATATTGTTAATGGGTTGTTTATTATTTAAGCAATAGCATCATTGGTCGTTATACACCTTAAGTCTAACGTGGAAGGGAAATTTTATCATTGTTTTAAATCTCCATTCACAGTAATAGCACTTTAATTAAGGGATATTTTGAAACGACGCTGAATGACTATAGCCGTTTTGCACTTTATAACTCAACTACTCCGAATTTCGGTGTAGCAGCTTCGAGATTCTCTTAAGTATAATTTTATGCAGCATTAAATATTACATTATTTTGTGATTAGGCAGCGCAGGAACCACTGGTGTGTGACCCTCAAAAGTTATTGGGACGCACCAGCCACGAAAACAAAAGCATTGCTCCTTGCTCTTTATCAGTGACCACAGTCTCGCTTACGGGTAAAGAGTCAAAGAGCAATTACATATGAAAAAGTCGATAATGATTCGGACATTTCCAAGGCTGCTCAGTCTGCTATGATCTTAATTGTACAGTGCTTTCAACCATTTACTGTAAAATCAACAGCTTCCTTTTAAGTTATAAATGGTATTATTAAACACAGCGAAATAAAATGCTTGTCTCTTTGCA
Organism: Mantis religiosa; assembly: GCA_030765055.1. Lineage (NCBI taxonomy): Eukaryota > Metazoa > Arthropoda > Insecta > Mantodea > Mantidae > Mantis > Mantis religiosa. Next base: position 164,556,269 of record CM060948.1, on the reverse strand, counting down.
TAAGGCATTTAGCTTTAGTTAGCTTTATATACAATTCTTTGATATTGTTCTCTGTTCATTTATCATTTAATGCTTCCATTCTTAATCTCACAGACATAAACTTCCCTCTAATAGGATAAGTTGCATATGTCTATCAGATTATTTGCCGTTATCGACTGTTTTAACGGAATGTTGGAACAAGTAACAACCCATAAACAAGTAACTAAAGAATAACTTCTTTATTGCAGTTTCATAAGCCAAAGAAATTCTTAATAGTAGCAAGCTACCATGGAGTATGTCGGTATGTTTACAAACAGCTACAGCAGGTGGCACGCTGTGTCAGCTACCTCCGAACTTCGATAGCGTGAGACACGTGGCGTTGTTCCTGTAACTGCCTAATCCACACTCATTCTGGTGCGTTTCTATGCGGCTCTATTGGCGATAAAACTATCTATATGTGTCGCATAGACGCTGAACAACTACTTCTATATATTCGTTCGATGTCGTTTCGAAACACCCTATATGCGCCCGTTAATGCTAATTCCAATTACTTTTAAACCTATTTCCAGCTGAGCGAAAGTCAAACAACGGTGACGTCAACGATCCTATTACAGTAATATTTGTTGACTTATATAACCTCGTGCTCAATATTGGAACTCAGTGTTATTTACCAAGAATTGCAAGTGTTCTGGGAACACATGGCGTTCGCAGTATATAAGAAAATTTTAATTACAATGGCAAATTGCACCGTAGGCTTCCTAAATACAAATTGAAGGAATGTGCCTTCGCGCTACGGAAACTGTGCTGACATACATTATTCTCAGGGTCCGCTTGTAGTCTGTACATTTCATGTGTGTTGGGAAGATTTTGACTGAAGCGGGAACTGCCGAAGCAGAATATCCCGTTACTAATTCCAGGAAAATGTGGACGTGATGTTCATATACACCTAAACAATTAGAAGTGGTCGAGTGGCAATACGGATGTACTAAGTAAGACGATCTCGGTGGGGATGTGGTTCACGACACCCATGGGTATAGTATACATCTGGCTGCCATGGTCCCTCAGGCGGGGTTGGGAGACACCTAAGAGTAACTCCGGTACTAGCCTGCATAGCCAATACAATGGTGCACTAGATCACTGGCGGCCCGATCGAGGTAAATGGTACTCCTCATGGATGAGTTGACGTGAGTAAGGGAATATCCACTTCCATCCGAAGGGAGGATTTTCAATAACATACAACATTTAAAGTAATTTTTTGGTGTTTATGCGAGCAGGATATTTCAGGCAAACGAACATGTAGGGAATCCGCGGATACCAGACACCAGACTTGAAGAAATGTCTTTTACAAAATATTGAGACCAATTCTGATACAAATACCGGCGAAGTGGACCGCCAATATGGTATTACACAAAAGACGCTTATGTGTATTCGATCTATTCTACCCGGCAATCACTATTAACCCTGTCATATGCAACGCGTGCAGTGACTATCACCAGTGTATTTCCTTTCACAGTAAATATTTGTCTTTGGAGCAGCCCAACACCATTGTGGGAATTTTGAGTCTGTTTTATTAAACGATTAAGCAATATTTACTAGAAATAGCATCAACAGCCTTTATAAATATCATCTATGGCCTACAGCTATTTTTTCAAAGTATGGTTGAAACATTTCATTAACAACGTATTCATTAACAGTGTTCGAGTAACAATTCTTGGCGACAACATGCTTTTATATACTCTTTCATAACGTCTCAAGAGATAAATGTTCATGGATTTCCTGGAGAATGCTCTGCCAGGTTTGGAAGTGTGTGCCACTCTTCAACACAATAACAACTGTTGCTGCTGCACGATGGAGTGCCACGCCAATTCCACATCACCGTTAACGAACATACAATAGCCTATTTTAGGGCATGTTCGATCGCCACACTTAAATGATCTGAAAGTTTATTACTGGAGCATATCAAAAGCGTTGTCTATGTTGAGCCACTTCTTTCAACAATGTGGACGTAGCCTGTGCCGTATTTAGCTGCAGGCCGGAATATTCAAAACAGAGTGGCAGTACAGGGCACGACGTGTAAACGCTTGCACTGCATCCATGGAGGCCACTTTGAACTTCCGCTGTGACATGGAAACCATTCATTCCATTTTGCAGTCAGAAAGTACTTCTTGTTGTAATGAAAATTCACCCATATGTAACAAAGATGAAACCTGAAAATGTAAGAGTAAAACTACTGTTGACATTAACACCAAAGGTTACTTATGCTCACTGCAGTACTACTATTTTCATGTAGCAATATCATGTTCAGCAGCTAAATTAAATAATAAATGGACAGTCAAACACAACAAATTCCGGTGCAGTGAATTTGAAACGCAACAATCGAATTGCAAGTCGTTTGGTACAATTTGTTCGTTGCGTTTCTACCTTACGTGTTTAACATTTTGGAAGTTAACATTAAGATCCTTCACAGCAACCTTTTACCTCTCATTTCATGCAGGCTTGGAACTGCCAGGAGGAAGGATAATTCAAGTAAAGTTAAAATGTTGCAGTCATAACTTGCCATAAAACTACGACATGAAACCTCCGGCTTTACTTCCCTTCTGCCTATACTAGAATATGTTAAGAAAGTAATGAAATTTAAGGGAGGAACCTATGCTAATAGCTTTTATACTCAGAGAAATCATTTGTGACTGGTCGGGTAACATCATTGATAATAAATTGCTTAGAAGGTAGAAACGCCCGCAGTATAATATTCAATGTTAATTTAGTGCATAAACGGAACACCAAAGGAAGTGCATTTGTTACCGTTTTACGTAATTTAAAGCTGTCAGTGATGTGGAAGGTCCAAGAGCTCCATGCGCTGTCGTTTAAAGTATAAAATTGGGTTGAATTGCTCGGATTATCGGTTTATAGTAATTAATCTGATTAAGTGGATACTAAAGACTGAAAATGTTTTCCTAGAAAGGGAACGGTGTAGAATACGATTTGAATTTCGTCGTAAAAATATTGAATTTATTGCAATGTTTACGTTAAAGTTCACTAAACTGTTTTTAAATTAGAAAAATGCACCCCAAAATCTAATCTGGTTGTCTATATCTGATAATCATATATTAGGTTGCCATATGCTTATGAAAGTTTTATGAAAAATGATGAACCCAGATTAAGATATTAGTTGAGTTTCTGGTTGGCAAGTTCTTTCATTCTTGACGATATCAGCGTATCAGAGGTTAAGTTTCTTAAGCTTATTTATTGTATTTCACTTCAGTAGGAGAGTCATCGTGTGGTGTGAGGTGTAGATATCTAAACTATTAAGGATGAAAATAAAAGTGAAAAATTCGAATGAATATTTAGTTAAAACTTTTACGAGGATTTAATTTGTTTCAACGCACTAACATTTCAGAATATTTAATCGAAATGCAGCGCTGGCTGTGTACGCGCGTAAATATTTGCCAGTGTTAAATGGCTTTAAATTATATAAAAACACTTATTTGCTTGGCTAACAGCAGTTTAATGAGTTATGTACTATATGTCAATACAGCCAATTGCAACTTCAGTATTAAAAGCATGAGTAAAACACCATCTTTATACATTTGGGACATACTGGAAGTAGTAATATTAGCTATTATACAGAACTGAAAGAAAGTATGACAATGACGAAAGCATCATTTAAAATATAAAAAAACTATTTTAAACGTAAGCTAAAAATGACAAAATTAACAAGTGATCAGTTCGGAGAAGAACAGTGTATATGGAGGAAACCTTAAAGATGAGAATAGGTGAGGAAAGGAGTCTAGATGGATTTGAATTTTGGAAATAAAGAAACAACAGTAACTCCAATGTATTGGTTCATCATTTCCATAAATAGTAATTTGATGACAGCAAAACTAGTACAGTGTATGTACCTCAAGTTCCTATATCTGCACTCTTTGTAGATTTGTGGTTTTAAGACAAACACTAACACAGCACTAATATAGATACTGACACAAAGGTAATGCCTTTTTTTTAAGAGAAACAATTATTTCAAATGTGATGACAAGAAATCAACTAATTTTCAAAGTATAGACCATTACATTCCATTGCGCCATCGTTCAGCAAGGTTTATTATCCCACTATGGTAACAGTCTCGGGCTTTTGATGCGAAAATTTCGGCGATACCCACTTCAAAGTTGTCAACATTTCTTCCAAATATAAAATTGGTCATGGATCGGAAAAGATGATACTTTGATGAGGCGAGATCAGGGCTGTATACTGGGTGTGGTAGCAGTTTTATTCCTCCCAATTCCTGATCTTTTCCTTGGCTTTACGTGCAGTGTGGGATGTTTCCTTTTCCTGTTGCAATATAACTATTTCGGTTAACTTCGGTTTTCTCATTAACTCGTTTCAGTTGTTGAGAGTAAAGATCCGCATCAATCGCCCGCCCGTTTGGAACAAAGGCCGTGAGTCACAGCTTCAAAATTTCAAAAGACACACAACATTGCTTTAGGACCGAACTGATTTTCTAACGATGAATTTAAAGTTGACGGGGATCAAGCCACTCTTTCGGAGCATCAGGGTTTCGGTAATATATCCGTTTTTCGTCACAAGTAACATTCTCCTGACAAATCTATGATCCAAGGGATTACAGATTAGCTGACGACGGATATCCATCTTACGTTCAGCCTGTTGAGGTGTTAGTTCATCATGTGCAGATCTACAACCTCTGTATGATTTTCCAAGTGTCTGAATGTTGCGATGAATAGTATCTTTTGATGCACCGAGTTTTCTGAAAGCCTATGTGTATCGTTTATCGCATTTTATCTCAAAATTTGGCGCGTATCCTCAATATTCCATACTTTACGTCTTCCAGAACGTGGTAAATCTTTAGTGTTTTCGTTTCGGAAACGTTTGAACCATCGTTGTGGCACACGCTCACTAACGACACCTTATCCTTCCATTTCACATATTTTTCGAGCTGCGGCAGAGGGTTTATAACCTTCTTTCCAGCAGTGCTTTAGAAGGACTCTTAGTTCAAACTTTGTTATCTCTATTTTGTGATTGTTTATTAACAAATGAAGACTGATACATGCTTGCAATGTACGCTACACTATCCTGTAAATTTCTCTGCCAAACCAAAGAAACCCAATGAATTTTCCTAAGTACAAAAATCAGAAAACCGACATTAACTATGAGACAACTCAATATTTTCACAATGGACTGTATTTACCAACGGATCATGATATGGGCACCGAGAGGGGTGTATTTTCAGAGTTCTTCAGATATAATACTAATTCTCTTTGCACGTTTTGCACAGATATTTAAATCAACTAAGCAACAAGATCACAAAGTTAATTAGGATTTCGAAATGTAGGAATACGGAACCTACATTGGCGATGTAGAAATGGCGCATAAGACTCGCCAAAAATACCTTGTGCTTCAGTCACAAGGTTCCTGCAAGTAGGAAGTGAACCACGGAGTGTAAAATGATCCCACACATGAACAGAAAACACTCAGCCGCAGTCCATTTACCTTGAAGTCTTTACGATACCCCAAAACAATATGAAGAAACCGGACATCTGAATCAGTACCTCGACCGCGACTAGAAAACGCTTTTGCGGTTGTCAGTGTCGAATTCTTCTGAGATATCTAAAGAGATACAGAGGCCGACAAAAGTATTCGAATAATATAACATGTAACATTGCACGTACTATAAAAACTGTAATATTTATCTGGCAGCGTTGAATTGTCAAACATGTAAACATACCTATAGCTTTTGTGTCTAGGAAACGATATTTAAAATACCATTTAACATGTATTTATTTCACAAGCTGTACTTTATTTATTCTATTGTCCCTCTTTTTGGAGGACATAAGTATTCGAACGTACCCAATCGAACAGAGAGAAATGTGGTTGGACGTACCCTACACGCCCCTACCACATAGTAGTTGTGTTTATGCTATGCCTCGAGACAGTGTGCTCAAAGTTATTCAGCCAATTGTGAACTCACAGGTAATATGGGACGTAAAGGTAAGGAGACAACGGTGACAGAGAGGAATATCGTGATAAATATGTACACACAAAACAAAAACTCTCTCTGAAATTGCCAAAAACATTAGCAGAAGCAAAACTAGAGTGTTCTGCATAATTCAACGCTTCAAACAGGCAAATATTGTTGTAAGTAAATCCAGAAATGACGTTCCTTCTAAACTCACCAGCAAAGACAGGAGGCACATAATAAAAATGGTGAAGCAGGATCCAAGAGTCATTGCATCTGAGATTAGAGGAGGCCTTGAGCAATATTCTGGCACTGTGGTTCACACCAGAATAGTCGAGCGGGTTTTTAATAGTACTGGGTACAATTCCCGCGTTCCTAGGAAGAAGCCATATGTTAATAAGGTGGATAAGAAAAAGCGTATAGAATTTGCTAAACAGTATGTGGTGAAACTAACAGAATTCGGGGATAAGGTTCTGTGGTCGGACGAGAGCAACTTCTGAATAATTACAAGAGTGATGGACATCTTAAACTGTGGAGACTGACAAATACAGAATGGGAACCTAAGAACATGGTAGCTACAGTGAAACATGGCGGCAGTAGTGTGATGGTATGGGGCTGCATAGTTTCATCTGGCTTTGGGAAACTGGTGTTCATAGATGGGATCATGGACAAATTTGAATACAAGAGGATTCTTGAAAACAAGAGTGCAGAGAAGCTGGGATTAGGACATGATTATTTCTTCCAACAGGACAATGATCTGAAGTATACTGCAGAAATTATAATGCTTTGGATCATGTACAACACTCCTCACACATTGAAGACCCCGCCCCAATCTCCAGATTTAAATCCTATAGAGAACATCTGGAAGGAACTCGAGGAGCGTGAGAGGAAGCATCACATCAGAAGCAAGGGACCATCTGAAAGAACTTCTTCAGAGTGGAGAAATATGGACTCTGCAGTCACTAAACAACACATACAGAGAATTCCCAAATTATTATCAGCAGTAATTCAAAGAAAGGGGATGATAGCTAAATACTAGCTGTTCTCTGTTCGAATACTTATGTCCAGATGTAAAGTAACCGTTTTAATTCTCTTTGTAGTGCAAATTAGTTTCAGTTGCTATTTATGAGTTTATATGTTTAATGGAAGACTCAAGTTTATTTGGTACCAGTTGTATTTACGTATGCTTACTCTGCGTAGCTTTATAATAATATAAGTAATAAATATGTTTACGTTCGAATACTTATGTCGGCCTCTGTATGTATTTTTCAACACTCCACCTCAGTGACAGTTCTGAGGTATAAATTTGAACATGATTTGACACTACATAGCTTCAGAAATATAAATCTTTGAACACTCATTCCTGCTTCAAAAACAACCAGTTTGCTATTCATTCATTAAGGAAGCTTCTTGTTTCTTAGCTTGAACCATACAATCTTTTTCAAGGCTTTGAATCATACAATCTTTTTCAAATCGTTACGCTTATGGAACCACACTGAAATAATGGTGAATTGAACACTTACATTTCTGACGTTAGCTACCATAATGTTTAAGTAAAGGTAAACGGGAAGATCTAATTGGATCAAATCCACATTCAAATAGTGAACTTTTTTCTCGGTCTTCAATATTTGTTTTGATAGAAAATTAGTTAATAGTATTACAATAAATGAAATTATTAAAATAATTATTGATATTAAACCTAGAATTTGAATTATTTATTCTAAAATATTAGACTTTTTGATTGGAAATCAAATGTACGATAAGGTACAAGTTCTATTATGTATCTGGGTAGAGGAAAAATGCTTCTGTTCAAAATGAATAGTATATCATTTGAAGTAGACTAGTAGTGAGCAGTTTTTATAGTAGTGTATCTTCCAATATCTACCGAAACATATCGTTACTTCAGCAACACACGTCATGCTAATTATTGAACACAGACATGTTTTGTGCGTGTGCTGCGTTGGTGATGTTCTCGAATTCCTAATGCAAACCTAACATTTTGTTAGATATTAAAATTTAAATCTTTGTCAAATTAACCCTTAATTGGTAACATGTGGAAAACTGGCGCTTAATGCAGCATCCGTCTGTGAGACTAACATTATCAAATTTTGCATTTTAGGTTCACCTTAGTGCGTATAGAAGATAAATAACTTTATGGAAATATTAGTACTGATAGTTTTATTCAGTTTTAAAATATTTTGCTATAAAATATGCAAAATAATATAAAACTAAGTGTTGGTCTTTCACATGAAATAATTTCTTATGTTGATTATACTTACGTAAACGTCACAAAATTACTGTTATTATTTATATTACTCTTTCAAATAAAATGGCCTCTAAAGCTGATATTTGTTTTGGGAGATATCTTGACTTCTATGCAAATAAGGTAAACCATTACATACTTTCTACACACATTTTACATATTTTAATGGAAAACTGTAAGCAAATGGATTTATCTTACTTCACGCACTTGTACACCGTCATTCTATTCAGCGTGATGAGACAGTAAAGACGTTTTTCTCTTTTCTAGCTTGTCGTTACTTACTCTTTTTGCTGGAGAATCATTTCTATGCTCTTCATCAAAAATGTCCGAAATGATTTTCCTGAGATTATCTGAATCATTTGGAATCTGGAGCCTTCTCTGCGTATGCCTTCCGATTAGATTTATTCCTATACTCTTTATGACCTCAAATCTTTACATCTTATATTTGTGGAGATATATAACATAGGCACTGGCGCAGCTCAGTGATACTAGACCGTGAAATTTCGAGTGGCCATCTCCTTGTTTTTTGGATAGCTTAGTAGTTGCTAAACTTTATGATTGGAGCATCTACCCCAGATTGTGTGGCATTATATGAAACAGTTCATCTTACCATGACAAATTCTATCAATTTCGGTGTCATCCCTTTCCTTGTTCTGAATAGAGTCGGCACCACCCTCTTCATTCTCTGATATGCCGGAAATCTATTTCCGAATCTCTAATGGTCTGAATCTAATACGTGAACTTCAAGAACACAAGAATCCTCTGAATGAAAGTCATCACCGGTCTCACTAAGCTACTCTAAAACCAGCAGCACTTCTTTTCTGCTTCTTTGTGACATATGAGCTATCCCTGCACTAGTAGCCATTTATAAACAATTAAATATTTGAAAAGTAAGATACATAATACAAGAAAACTTACTTGTTTAACCCTCTAGTAGTCGCGTGGGCTACATATGTAGCCCAACTATTTTGTTTTTGCAAGTGCGCATCTTCTTCTGCTTTTATGGTGGTAGGGGTTTTGTTAGCTTCTTGATGCAATGTGTTCTAAGTGGTCAGTTGGCTATTACATATTTTAGCGAGAGAGTATTTTTGTTATTTGCGATTCAACTCATTTGTGCACAGCTGGGCTATATATGTAGCCCGCGTGACCACTAATGTAACAGTTTTTGAAATGGCTTCTAAGAGAAAGGTTTGTCGTGTAGGAATTCTTGAGGATGGTTTGATAATTACACAGTGGCTTAATGAAGCTCTAAATGAAAGTACTGAAAGTGACATTGAACTTGATGACAATGATTAAGGAGAAGAGGATCATCTTTCCCCAGATATGCATAACTCAGACACAGAGAAAGCAAGTGATAAAAATGAATAAAATGGTGAAACAACGGATGGTGAGCCCACATCATTGTGTTAAATGCCATGTGAAAATCAAACGACGCTTGTTGCTTGAGACAATATCCTGGGACCTCATAAAGGCCCAAATAGCAAGAAAGGAGAACTGAACACTATATTACTCTTACTAAGAATGCGTGCTAAACTTTTTCTCGCAATTGAAGATATTCGCAGAACACAAGTCACAGAGCCTGACAACGAGATAGAGAGGTGCTACTTACTTATGTGGAAGAAGCAAGGATAAACATAACAGGAGGAGTTGCAGCTTATGTCAAAGAAAGATTTGCAATAATCATGTCATGGCGGTGTGTAAAGAATGTCTACAAGAAACATTATAAAACAATTCGTAATTTTTTGCTTGTATCACATTTTGAGGTTATTACTAGACATTCATATGGTGCTTGTTGGAGCAATGTAAACATTTAATACGTTGTGTATCAGATATTGTTGTTTTCACTGTTATTAACTTGATTAATATTGTCGCGGCAACGCACATAAAAGATTCACTCGGAGCGTAATCGCGGCTTGTTCACACAAAGGAACTGATAAGGATAACAGTCGGATAGTGTATCACTGAGACAACACTTATCGACACAGATAAGTGAGGTAAATGCAAATTTCTAGTGACTTCTTGACTGATAGAGATTATTCGGTTTCTGGTTTGTTTTAGAAATATCTAGAACTTATCAATGAGGTATTTAAGAAGGCAACGATTCGCCAAGGGGGAGTCGTGACCAACAGCTGTAGAGTGTTGTAACGAGAGCTGATTGTTGTCATCGACCTTGGTAGACTGTGTTGTATATGTGATGTAATGTTGTTACGTGAGAATTGAACAGTGGATTTCTACGGAAATAAAGAACATTTAGAATTTCGGCAAATTGGACTTTTAGTTCTACGAACCCACAAAGTCACAATATGATTCAGGAATGTAAAGGAACACTTTAACCGAGTTCACCGTATAATTTGGACGACACATAGTATAATATATAATTATCTTGAAACAGTTCATAAAACTCAATTTGAATGTAAGTAAACACTATAAAGAAATAAAGGAATATTCCAGAAGGTTATAAACAGTGCATAAAGTAAATTTAATACGGGCTACATATGTAGACCACGCGACAACCCACGTCCCAAAGAATCACGCGACTACTCGAGGGTTAGAATACTTAACTGCCTATCAGACGGAGAAAGAAATTACATTCCCCTTCAACCCGAAGGTACTTCGGTAACCTCTAAATTAACTCCCAACCAAAAGATCTACACCACCTTCTTCCTACAAATTTCAATTCAAATCCTATCTGCGGTAAAACCCTTAACGGGTGGGTACGCAGCAAAAACCTGGCTGTATACAGCCAGCCAGCACAAGCGAGCGAGCGAAGAAATTACCTTTACAGTAATATCTGTCTGTGAGGGGATGTGTATGATGTTTGCACGCTAGTAAAACAGCACTTTCGTGGAAGTAAAACAATGATGTTCACGCAATACAACGTTCAATTCACAAATGAAGCATAGCTGGAATATAAGATCAAATTAGAAATGTACGTGTGTCAACTATACGCAGAGAAATTTTGTATCCGCGTCACAGACGGATGTTACCAAATATGAGCTAAATATTTTAGCCTAAACGTTTGAACAATATTTAAATCGATAAGCATGCATAAAAATAAATAATCATATGATTTCCTTGTGAAATTTTGGAAAGAGATGCAACAGTAATTTAGTGGTAGGAAATTATATGTTTCAGCAAGTATTTGAAAAAAAAAAAATTATAATTACAGGCTGGATGGGTCTGCGTTCGCATGCGATACAAATTAGTTGGACGCAAAGTATGAATGACGTCAGATGTACATCACGACCGTCAAATGCCCAGCAGACCAGCAGAAGAATCGGGTCATTCAGGTTTATCTGAGTGGGGTTGTTTTCGCCACAGCACCTAGCCGCTTAGTGTGACTTTATCTGGGCGGTATAGAAGAATGTTGTTTGTCTCAAGCGTTTGTGTCTGGGCATACGTTTCTCTGATCTGTTGGGTTTAAGCCGCACAGGCTGACGCCTGCGGTGTGTATTCCCAAGGCTGCCTTCACATGGTCTCCCCGCTTGAAGGAGGTCAGAGTGCAGGCAGCACGATCAGAGAGGGTAGGAAACTGTCTGAAGGGTAGATATTCTAGACCCATTTCTGATTCTGAGGTTTCTGGAAAGATGGAGAGATACACTCATAGGCTAATAGCCCATGGCGTCCTTCGGGAGTTTGTGTCTCCTGCTCCTGCGAGGAGCTCTGTGATCATACCTACCCAGAGAGCTGACCAGCTGGTTGGGATGGGCAGAAATTTTGTTGTGGAGGGTTCGAGATCTCTCTCTTACCATATGCACTATGTATGGAATTTGGGAGTATTCATGTAGGATATTAGTTGGGAATCGGCGCCCAGTATCATAGATCATCCTGAATTCCCGGTTCTACACGACATACAGGCTGCGGACGGTGGTCGGAGCCGCCTATCCCCAGATCTCACACCCATACAGAATCATGGGTGAAATAATCGCCCGATACAGACGCAGTTTAAGGTGTGTGGGCATCTTTGATTTGAACATGGGGAATAACTGCCCGAGTGCATTATGTCCTAGTCTGGCCTTGGCCCTGACGTGGGAAGTGAAGTTTAGCCCGCGATCAAGCAGGACATCCAAGTATTTGACCGAGGTAACGCAAGGGATTTGCCTCTGCCTCAGCCTCAGTGATCCCGTCGGTCGCCAGCGTCGGACCTTGGCCAGTAGAAGAGCCGAGCTCTTCCCTGGACTAATTGCCATCCTACACTTCTCACTCCAGCGGCCGATCGCTCGGAGCCAAATGCCACTGGAAGCAAACGCCTAAGGCAACGCAACGTAGTACTGTGTGAACCAATGAAGCATTGTATGCAGACGCAAGATCAAGGTGTGGTATAACGCGACTGTTTTGTTTCTTCTAGCTTCACCTTTCATGATCAGGCTGTACCTACCTACAGTTGGTTCCATGAGCAGTATATATATATATGGAAAATTGCACACGCCTCCGCGCTTACGTTATAATTTCCAAAATTTATGGTGCAAAGATAGTAACGTAATTCTAATGAAATGCTATTCATTTACCCAGGAAATATTTTGTTCCTGACAGTAAACATTGTACACCTTATCTTCAACATTATCGTAGTAAGTATGAGAAATCTTCATATTAGCTTTCAATGGAACTTCAATGTGGGATCACAACCAAAACTACAAAGTGTGTTATAGGGACATTTCTCCTACATGCGTTAGTTAATGTTGTAAAAAGCTATGGCCAGGCGCTCAATTCCGTTTCATAAAATCATTTTCCCGCAATTCAGATAAGGTTCTATAAAATATTTAGTGAAGTGTACATTTCTGTAAATAATTTATCGGGATAAAAGTATAAGCTAACATACCGTCAGAGTGCAAACTTTTGTGCTGTTTTATACAAAGCAGCCAGCGAATTTGGTGTACTGTGTATATAAGCGCGGGAACTCCGCTTTTATCTTCTAATTTGGAAAGCACAGATGTAATTATTTTCTTAATTATCTCGTATAGAGAAACGTGCTTCAAGGAATAAACTAGGGTAAGGAAGTTCCATTGTTCCTTTTTATTTAAATAGGACACCTTTTGGTTCATTTTATTCCTGTCTTATAATTTATAAGATATGTTGGTACAAAAAATATTTTCTTCTTCAACAAGTACCAGATGGTATACGTTTAGCAACTTGTCGCTTATATTTTCTCAAGAATGAAGCGTATTTCTGTCTTGTTTAATGTTGATAGGTAAATATATAGTCCAGTGAATGGAATCACGCCATACTATGATATGACATATTCTGATCGACCATAGTTTAATTCTCAGTGCCCTACAAAGTACTGAAAATTGCTTTTCTCTGTTATTATATGCAATAGGTATTTAAATTGTTGAATTTACTTGGTAAAATTAAAATAAATAAGTACTGTTTAAATATAGTTTAAAATGTAATGTATATGAGAAGCAAAAGCACAAATGAAATGACTCATATGACATTATATGTATGGCAGCATTATTTGATTCGTAAAGGTTATAAAATGCTTGTGGCCACAAATAGCAATATATGAAGCTGTGATATGGTGGAGAAGTGACGGAAATTTTAAATATTGAGTGGTAGTAAATGCCTACAGCTTTATTGCCGGAAAAGGTCAGTTTATTTGTAATTATGAGGTTATAGATAAATTGTTCTTCAGTAGGGAATAACTTATATTGTTATTTAAACAATAACAATATCCAGAACTTCAATCTCCTTTCGTCAAATTAGGAACCACAGTTCTATACAACTTCGATTCAGTATCGTCAATCATAGGGTACCAATCGGGTAGGAAAACAAAGTCTTCTACCTCAACAGTAGTAAATATCTTCATGCTGAAGTAATCTACAAAAAAAAGGAAAATGGCCGATAACACTGCTAAAATAACATAAAACAGAACGTTCATCAAAAGAACATATCGGGTGAGAAAATACTCAACTATCTTTGTTACGCCAAGTCGAACCCTACACGGTTTTGGAGCCACAATTAATGTTTGTTTTACTTCATTTACTTCCCTCCTGAGCCTGAAATCGAACTCTATTCATAGATAAACATTTGATGTGAAACCAATACTGGACGGACTGGTCCAGGAGCTAACGTGAACCTTTGTTCCAAAGCATGCCTCCTGGCACTCGGGATAAGCTTCGCTTTCGTCGCTCACCTAGCGTGGCATTGTTCATGGGCTGATGCATGTGTGTTGGCATTGAATTGAAATTACTGTGAGATTGATCCACCCTGGACTTGTGTGGCGAAAAATAAGATAACAAGTTTCCGCCAAAATTAAATAAATATACTACAGAACAAGTGCTAGTAACCCGGACTCACCGACTGCAACAAACATTTCCACTCAATTACACATTCTGCCAACAGAGCGAAATGGCTCAGACGTAATTCTCTGTCTCTAGCTTTGACATGTTGGCTGACCTACCCGAACTTGAATTTTTAAGGATTTCTTTGGATCACTAGGCTAATGCTGGAGACAACATTTACCCAACTATCCTCTCTTCACTTCCTTTCATTTAATTCGTTTCATGCTCTCAATCCAATACTTCCAGGTAGCAAGAGTCAGCGGAATCTCCGCTGGTGCTGTGCTGCAGTGGAGTGTAACAGCCGTGGGGAGGCATTTTGTCGCCGATCTACTTGATCAGCTGAAACTGGGTGGCTAATGATGGAACTGTATCACGCTGAAGGAACTCCTATACTTATTAGGGACCCACCGTGGCTCTAGTACACTATATGATAGCTGCTGGCCTCCTGTATGTACTTCCACCTGACCCTTCCTCCTTGGGGATCTGAAGCATAAACGGTATCTGCAGCAGTGCCGGAATCCCTGCCTTAAAATGGAAAACTCTCTACTACCCTGGTTTAGTCAAACTGGTTTTTCCCACTGTTACACAAAAGGAGGAGCTTGGAAACAATCAGTTGTATGTATTACTTTATAGATAGGGATATGGCACAGCATAAGAAAAAATATTCGTTCTGTGAGGGATGGGAATTGAATAAATTTTGTATTCAGGAGAATGAAAAAGTAGTCTTTTTATTACGTCGAGTACCTATTTTATTGCGCACTTTAATATCAAATTTCACCTGAAAACTACGTATGACGAGATTATATATGAGGTAGAATATTTTGAGGGTATTGATTAACTCTAATAAATTGTGGAATTATTTAAGCCGTTAACGTTTAATTGCGATAAACCATTGCTTAGTAATAAACGTAACGAGCAGCTTAACATAAGTCCATACCACCTTCATTAATATCAGTCCATCTCTGTAGCCCATCTCTGTAGCCCATCTATGTGTGCGATTCCAAAGGGAGTCGATGCCATTTTAAACGAGGTTAAAATTAATACCTGATTAATTACTGTCTCTGTAGCTCAGGGAGTTACGTTTTAATTAGTACCAAATGCAAAATCCCTTGAATCCGAGGTGTCTTTGTAATATACCGAAACCAGGTTTGGTGAACGACAGTTATCTCCGTGATACTAAATAGGGAGAATTGTGTTTTCTTTACTAAAACAATGCATTAATACATTAAAGTTTCAATTGTTAAGTCACTGTAGCAAGCTATGGCTGGCTCTGCGGAATTAGAAAATGCAGTGAAGCGATGACGATGATGTCCGCCCCTATGAATTCCCGACCCCTGCTATAGAAAAACAAAAGCTTCGACACGTTCCCATTCAGTCGACTGTACAGTTGGGAACAGAATATATGAGCTGTCCGAGTATTCTCTATGTCGAACCATTTCACAGTTCACATACTCTCATCCTAATGTCACAGCTCACAAGATAATAGAAGAGGGGGTGCATTTTCCTTGTAGACACTGCTTCATACCTATAATGAAGAGAAACTGATATCTGGTGGACCACTATTTCCAAACACTATACAACTTTTTTGGTTAATTGATGGAAATTAATTATTTCTTCACACTAGCCGTATTTAGGCTAAGGTTTTTGATAGATAGAGTCAACATGCAAAATTCAATGTCATGACCGGGATTTGAACCACGGATCTCCTGGTTTCCATCCAGTCACTCTAATCCATTGAGCTACCATGGCCAAAGTGCCATCCTGACATACGAGTCAAATGGAGAATTTAATGTCAGGACGGCACGTTGGCCATGGTAGCTCAATGAGTTAGAGCGACTGGACGGAAACCAGGAGATCCGTGGTTCAAATCCCAGCCATGCCATTGAATTTTTCATGTTGACTCTATGTATCAAAAACTATACAGCTATTTTATTATAACGTGTAACGCTTTATGGGAAAGAAGACTATACATTTAAAAGAGAAGTATTAGTTAAGTATTTAGATGAAACTTTGAAGTCATAGGCATAAGCCTTGAATAGTTAACGAAGTCTGTTATCCAGGAAGCAAACCTGAGGTTGTTTATTAATAATGCACCTAATTTGTTCCTTTCTAAAATTAATAATTCCATAATACGTCTAACATTTAACAAATTATACGAAACTATGATCTTTTTGATTATAATATGAGTGAACGTGTGTGATGGTCGCTCTTGGCTGTGCCACTATTTTCATATTATAATTCATGCAAACTTAGAATTATTAATTGCAAAAGGTAAATCATGCAATTATTCGGCATCCCCAGTGACGTAAGTGATTTTGTTCTCATATGCTGATATGTAGCAGGGTCATTAACTACTCCTCCTGCGTTTCACGTTGAATTATGTGGCATGTTGAAGCAATAAGACACTTGGGTGTATTCCTTCCTTGGTACAGAGGTGTGCAGACGTATCATCTGTACAGCAAAGTAGGTAAACCAGAATTTGGATCCTAATGTTATGTTCTGTACTAATATTGCACAGAACTTTCTTCCTTCTTTATTGCTCAGAGAATTACGTACTATCAGATAGTTTCATTTTCTCTCTATTAGCCTGGTAACATGGTATACCAGTGTTACGTCACATCTATAGGATACGTATCATTGTTCTTTTTGACACGCATAACATAATTAACCATTTATGTACAGTATTGAATAGAGCAACAACATGTCCATACTGAAAGAATTATATAAAATAAGTAATATCCCGCTACCTTGATTTCAGTTTATATTTAACATGTTATTTACATTTTCACTTTAGATATCCATTGCAGATGTTTATTAACAAATATTTTTATGATGTTTTAATGGCAGTGTGGATTTGCACAGACTTACTATAAACCAATCAGTTAATCGAAGTAGAATTTAGATGAATTGCAGATTGAGGGCTCGCGGTGGAGTGTTTAGATTTCTTATACTCATTAAGTTCGATCCATGGAGACGTATGTACAATTCATCTAGGCGGATTTCCTCCGGATTATTCGTTTTACCCCACCATTCATTGCACCATAATAACTTTTCCTTTGATCCCATATATCATCAACCTCGCTCAGTCAGCTTTGAGCTGATCACCCAACCTAGATATCCTCTTACATCCAGAGACGGCCTGCTCCTCGACATTCATCTGACCCTAGCATTTACTTGTAAGTCGTGGGGTGTATATTCTTCATGATAGCAGGATAAGCAAAGAAATAATATAAAGAAAGTGGGATACGATAATGTGTTAAGCTGGTGAGTGTACCGGGCACTGGGCCTAAGTATCATACTTGGGTTATATGAGTAAGCCCATTGCACCTTATTTTGACTCCTGGAAGGAAGGAATGAAAGGGAAAGAGAAACAGAAAGGTGAACATATTCGGACGACCATATGCGGTATCAAGGAGGGATTGCCTAATGAAACAAAATATGAAAATTCCAATGGGCCAGGAATGTACCTATGTCAGGGGCTCACACAATGAGGTGTGTACAATCCACAAAGGTAAACAAATAACACTTCCAATAACAAGTTGCGTTTTTAAATGCAATATGTATGTTCATTCTAGCAAAATGACAACTAGAGCTACATTTAATGACAACACACTTGGTTCCACATTTTAAACACATTTACTAGTGACCTATAGCCCTCTAAAACTTCATTGTTCTGCATTACATCCAACATGGAAAATGCATCTACAAATCACCAGTACAGTCTTGCCTGATGGCACCCTGTCACATCAACAGATGTTCGAAGTGCCCTCCGTTTGCATCGATGCACTTTTGGATTCTGGTAACAAGAGTGTTGCACGAATTGCAGTGTTTCTAGAGATATTACCGTACACGCCGCAGTAATACAATGTTGCATATCCGGTATAGTCCAGCAACGCAAAGAAGGTCCCTGTAAAGAATGTGGTGTGTTACATAGTGGGACAAGGACAGCGAATGTGTGTGGCAGAGAACGTGTGCTGCACAAGGAGCAGAACCGTTAAAAATATGCGCCCTGTTCACTCTGTACACTAAAACCGAGAAGATTCATTCGCAAAATTAGAAGCCGTGAAAATGTTTTTGAATGGTCTGTAACTGTACTGACATGGGGTGTCATAAATCTGTCTAGGGAGGGTGTGGGAAACTTCGCCAACCGCCCTGCGTCTCGTCGTTCGGAGACTTTCTCTTCTGTGGAGGAGTATACTGTCGTTGGCGATTCTTGATACAGTCCTTCACTTTCTCCCAGAGAAAGAAGTCTAATGGCGTCAAGTTTGGTGATCGAGTTGGCCATGACCTCCGCGTCCCATCAGCCTATTTGAAAATCATTGGTAACCGCATTTTAGGTCCTTATTCTTACCAGGAAATATTAAACGACAGTGATATGCATCATTTCTGCAACACACTCTACTGCTCAAGAGGATCAATGTGGTTCTAGTATGATGGATGTCCCGCAAATTATGCACAAGTTTCCAGAGGCGTTGGGGATGCGAAGTTTTCAAGCTGGTGATTTGAGGATGCATTTTTCATGCCAGATTTAATGCACAACAATGAAGCTTCTGAGAGCTATAGGCCACTAGTAAATGCGTCTGGAAAAGTGGAACCAAATATGTTATCATTAACCATAGCTCTAGTTGCCATTTTTTAGAATAAACGTACATGTTCCATTTAAAAACGTAACTGGGTTTTGGAAGTGTTATTTGTTTACCTTTATCGATTGTGCATACCTTCCCATTGTGTGAGCCCCTGACATATGTACATTCCTGACCAGTTGGAATTTTCATATTTTATTTCATTTCAGAGTTAGGTGGGACACTCTGTATAATGTTATAGAGAACCACATCAATATACACCAAAACAAGCTTGTTAAACTCTGTGCGCACAAATGATATTCTGTGTAGTGTTTTAAGAGAAAATGTGCTCCAATGTGAAACACCAACATATAAACAATGATTATCGCAACTGAACAAAAAAGGTATTTTGGACCCTCTGAACATACACAGGCTGTAAGTGCTAAGTTTAAACACATGTTAACATAAATAATCCCTAGAAGTGAGGATCACAGTGGTGCACTCTATGTAAATGGAACGGGAATTAAGTAAATTCACATCGCGGTGGTTCGTGAATATGTTACGTAAATATTGTTGTATTCGTAATCATTTAATTTGCCTTCTATACTGTACGAATAAAAATAAATAGAACAAATGTTTGGATTTCTAAATAAATGCACCACTGTGATTAGAATTAAGCAAAAATATTTAATATTTCTTACAATATATATGTTTAATAAGATATTAATCAGAAGTTTATGGATACCTGATATACTGGCAAGTCAGATTTATAATTTTATGCAGGAATAATACGGAGGTGGATAAATAACTCCAATAAATGATCACCATTTGTAAAACTGTGCATAATGTAGTAAGCCTGAGTCACAATTATCAGTGATCCAATTCATGGTCAGGTGAAGACATTTAATTATGCCAGGGTAGCTAGGTAAAAGGTAATGATGAAACCCACTCATGCAAAATAGTACCAGCTCAAGTTTTACCTGAATAAAATATGTCTGCAAATGTGAGGGTGCAGTTCCTAGTCACATAGTCTATTTCTTACAATTGCGTTGGAAATCAAGGTTCTTAGAATTGAACGAGTTCCCAAGGTGAACATTTATTTCAAATACGAATTATCAGCTTTAAGATCTGGCAAGATTATATAAAATCGTAACTACGGGTAACCCTCTAAGCGGAACTTAAATAAGAGAGTGTGTTTCAACAGCTTGCGCCTTTCCTGTGGAGTGTTAGTTATACAGAAGCGTTAAGTGTTTAGTGTGACCAGAAGTAGCAGTGCTGAAAGTTCTAGGGCGCGTCATATGCATTTAGCGCTCACTTCTGCTTCTTTGTGTAATTTACGTCCTCCCTTGTTAAGTCATATCGGACAATGAATGAAATGGGTGAAGTGATGCTCAAATGAGTCTGAGATCCATGGAACTTAGAGTTACCCAACATTCGTCTATCAGGATAAGGTAAAACCCCGGAAAAAATCGTTATTCCGGTAACTCACCCTAACCGAGTTTCGAACTCGGGACCTCTTGAACGTGAGGCAGACACGCTACCATCTACGACACTGAGGCGGGCTCTCACCTCTGCTTAGCATATTCGTGACCAGCGTGTATTTCCTCTTCCTACTCCTTTTCTCTTTCTCTTCCTCTTCCTCCTTCTGTTGCCGTGGTCGTTATGTTACGGAGCAAGGCATTTATAATCCGTGAAATATTCCTCCTAGATATGGTTTGATACGAATTCCGAGTGATAAATTACGGAAACAGATTTTAATGTTTCACAGCAAGTCAACAACTCTTAAAATGCATAGTCAACTTTACAATTGTTGTTCATCCTCACATCCAAGCAGCATAATCTGAGAGAGATGTCATTGTGCTTCATTGTAGCAACTGGTTGTAGATACACAGGATATCGAGCTTGAGGACTTGTCCTGGATGACACTCTTAGTAACGAGAACATTATTAATTGAATAATCTAAAATGCGAAAAGATATATCTTGTCTCGCTAATTATCGTACACGCGAATATACTCTCTCAACACTGAACATAGAATGAACCTCTTAATTATTTTGGTGATAAAATATATGCTTTTGCCTGTTGCAGTGATGACACCTCACATACGAGGGGGGAACCAAAAGAAACCTAACTGTTGTCATAAAAACTTTATGGATGAACCTTTTTACAAAATTACTTCAGTCACATTCAAAATTCTCTCCATTACATGTGATGCACTTCTCAGGTCTCTTTTCCCACTGTTGGGAGCATGTTTGGAACTCTTCAAGTTTGATATTGTCCAGTGCCCTTTTCGAAGCTGTTTTTACCGCCTCCACATCGCCATTACGCTCCCCTTTTAGCGTTTTTTTCATTCGTGGAAATAGGAAAAGGTCGCACGGGGCTAGGTCCGGCGAATACGGAGCGTGGGGAACGACAGACCATCTCTGAGATGTCAAATAGCAGGTCACTCGTACGGCCGTGTGTGCTGGAGCGTTGTCATGATGCAGAAACCTGTCACCTGATCGCCAAAGTTCCGGGCGTTTCCTGCTCACATCCTCTCGCAGATGGCTTAAAACATCCGAGTAAAAGTGCTGGTTAACATTCTGGCCAGGGGGTACGAATTACCGATGCACAATTCCACGAACATCAAAAAAGACAATGATCATCGTCTTCACATTGACCTCACTTGCCTCGCTTCTTTTGGTCTGGGAGAGTTGGGAGTGCTCCACTGGCTTGCCGCTTGCTTTGTTTCTGGGTCATTCCCGTAACACTAACTCTCATCCCCTGTAATGACTTTGTTCAAGAAGTTTGGATCACGTATAATCTCTGTTTTCAAGTCCTGACACACATTCATGCGGATGGTTTTGTGCTCCTGTGTGAGAAGGCGTGGAACAAATTTAGCAGCAACACGTCTCATATGCAAATTCTCCCTCAAAATCCATTGGTACGAGCTCGAACTGATTCATGTCGCTGCTGAAATTTGTCGATCGTTTGGCGATGATCCTCGTTGATCTTTTGGCGGACCCTTTCAATGTTCTCATTTCGCGATGTGGAACTGTGTGTCTGCGTTGCAGATTTTTTTTAAGCAGGAAACAAAATTTCACATACACTCTTTGTTCTTTTAAAGTTGCCATAACGACTTCGCAGAAGTAACCCACCAACAGTCAGAGAAACACAATACCACACTTGCACGTTCAACTCTACACTGACGCCGTCTGCACAGCTGTTTCATGAAGTTCTCGACTAACACCATCTAGCGTGAGAACCCTGCACTACGTCCACGAGTTGCAGCGCCCTCGGAGTCTGATTTCTTTTGGGTCCCTCTAAAAATACTTACTTATTATTTAAACTTAGATTCCTTAGAATTGAATATCTCTGTATGCAGATTAAGCACCACTTTAAAGAAAATTTGATGATTTAACAGTGGTATTTTCCTTCTACGAATAAATCCTATTTCTTTCACATATGTAAGTAATTTTACAATAAAAAGCACAGGTCATTAATAGTAACGAATGAACAAGATAGTAAACAGTTGCAGTTGTTTAGCATTTGGAGTTTCATTTCCTGATTATTTCATTGCATACAGCGCATTTAATGGGTTCCTTGTTTAACACAGACAAATGAAATTATAGTTGTTAAAATTATAAGGAAACATCCATACATTACCCATTACATAACTGTTTCCATTTAATTAAATAAACCCACAGTGGAAAAGTAATTATCCTCATAATTTTCAAAATATGAATCTATTAGCGAAAGCTACAGTTTGCTAAAGTATATATGCGCATGATATTGTGCACTAATGGATTCTCTTAGAATTAGTGAGGTTAAATATCTGATTAGATAGTTATTGTGCGCCATATTTTATATGCCTACGAAATTATAAGAAATGAAGTTTTCTGGTTTGTGTATACGGCAAGATTGGGCTATCCACAATCCATTCCACAAGCTTATTGCAAATGTTGGCAAAAATAAACAAATATGTTTTTGTTGTTAAGTATGCAAGTAGGTATTCGACTTTTCCAGTTAACCTCAGTTGAAACTGGCCGCAACTCGAAGGATAGGCAAAATAAAATCTAATAGTGGAGGTAATATTTTGTTCTATATTTAGCGGAGAATTTAAAATATACAAATTTGTGACATTTTTAGGTTGTGAAGACAGATTGAATAAAGTAACGGCTGATGTTAAGCTTCCATAATATCAAATACCTAAAATGAAAAGCCGATAACCGGATACACACTATACAAATTGATTCAGGAGCTCTGTAAAGCTTTGTGGAAGCATGGGTCCCTGAAACAGGATCATGGTTGTCAAAAAATCAATTTTTGCTGATGTATTATGTAGAAGACACTTGACCAAGCAGTCAAACCTTGTCCTATGGCGTTTGGTTCAACAAGTTGCACATCCGTTTGTCCAAACTTCTGCATACCATGCGAGCTCCACTTACGGTTCCTATGGATAACTGCTAATGAAGAAGCCGATCTGTTGCTTGTCAACGCAATCGCCCGAGCTAATATCACCCAATTTCCTTCCTTGGGGGCATACGAAGAACATCCTTATGCCACTCCAGTTGACACCAGTGAGGGATTAATTCTGCCCGTAAGCACTGACTTTGACCGCAATCGTCGAGATCGCACTTGGACGCGTTTCGGCAGAGAATTGAACATATTATGAATGCTTTGGAGCCGAAGGGGAACAATGAAAGCCTAATCTGCATTAATTTTCCTTCAAAGGAAACATGCTTTATGTAATGGAATGTCAAACTGTTGAAGTATGTTTAAATGACAACTTAAACAAATATGAAATAAATGGTATACCTCCAAGCGGACTATTATATACGCACCTACATAATAAAATACAACAAGAATATATGAAATGGAGATAAAAGTAATATAATTTGTTGGAATGATCATATATGAGGAAAATATTAATAATAGACTAATTGAACAAGTAAGGGATTTCAAATACCTAGGTTTTAATAATTCTATCTATGGAAGTGTGAAATAAATAGAAAAGCTGAAACTTTTTGTAAAACTGTAAAAGAAAGCCAAAGCCGATACATGAACAGCTTAAAATGTACAACTCAAATATATTACATTATATAAGTGCAGTTTCTAGTTTAATATAGGGAAGTAAAATCCCTAAAAAGGCAAAACTGAAAGAGCAGAAGTGATTCTGTATAGAAAATGGCCGATTTACTTTAACCCATAAGGGGTTAATAGTGTAGAAAGAAAAAAAGAGCTAAACAGGTTTTAATATGATCCAAAGTACACAAATCCCATGAATGTTGTTTACTCTAAAATACAGAATGCGCTGTAAGCTACTAATTAACCAAGAGAAAGTGAAACGCTTGCTTTGAGCACTATAGAGGTAAACTAGAATGTGACCTGTTGGAATTTGAGCCGAAAAATAAAAGGAATGCCACTTACTAGGAATTTCGAGCATTTCACTGCTGAGAGAACTGAATTTCCTTTATGTGCACCGAATAAATTAATTACACCTCTGTCCACTACTGAGGTAGACGTGTTAATTAACTTAGTCCCTACACAGAGGATGTATAAGAAAACAAGATTACTTCTGCTCCAGGACAAATTAATTACCACTGCCAAAGTGCTATATTTTACACGTAAAGCCCCCTCCATTTCCGTGCCCCATAGTGGTTTCTATGTTTAATCAGGCTTGTGACATAATCGCTGCGATTCATATGAGCAGAAACCAGGAGTACATTACCTTTTGTACCACTCTCATACTGTAATTTGGGCATTAGCTTTATAACTTACTCTGTCCTTGTTTCAGATTATTATCTCACCTTTCTGGGGTATCAAAGATTCTTTTTTTTTCCACTGAGCTCTTGTGTGATACCTGTCACATAGCATACCTTTATACATTCATATTTTATAATATCTATTTATTTCTAGGCCCACATTTCCTCTGAAACCACAATTCCTATCCTATATCCTTGATATACATTTAGTTAACTTATTTTCTTATTTGAATAGCAATAATTACACCTACTTTAATATCTCACAACATTCAGCGTGCGTTTCCGCTAAGTATTAGATTATGTATGTCATCCAAATATCCTATTCATTGACTAAGCAGACGAAATAGAATATTACATACTTTTGCACTAACATTTGTTTATTTTCTTACAGTTTAGAATTCAGTACTTATTTTGTATCAAGGTGAGGTAAGTTTTAAGACGTCTTCAGGTTTTTCGTATCCAGAGTTATACAGCTTCAAAGAAGTCTGTAAAGAAAGCCATTCTGGTACGTATAAGATAATGAGAAGGAAGAGCACAGAATTAGTCCGTATCTACCTATCCAAGTCCTCTAAAATATTTTAATTACAAACGTACGAAACCTCTCACTGAAATGAGGAACAGCTGTATTGAAACTTTCGCTGTAATCTCACTTACTTAGTGATATGCGAAGGCTATTCTCTCATAACGCCGAATATTTTTATCGGTTGAAAAAGCGAGCTGCCAAGAACATATCACCAATAATTCTGGCCAATCTTCCAATGAATTAAGAACATGTGGGAAGCTTTCTAAAACATTCAATGAAGTTAAAAAAAATCCGGATTTGTGGTCCACTGGACTCCTTCACAGACAATTCGTCTACACCTGCGGTAGACAACTTCAGTGACATTATCGAAGTCGTTCTCACCGAAGTCACAAAGGAGACCGTCAGAAGCAGTAAATTGGCAGGCTGAGGACAGCCCGAGTTGAGTCACTCGTCTATCTGATCTCCTTTCGGGCACAACCAGCTAGTGAAGGAATGAGGCGTTTGTAGGATGGCAGGTGAGAATTAGGGTGAGGGAAGAGAGGTAGAGCAACGGCTGGTCTTTCTGGTGTGCCCTGATGCCCTGTGTGCCCTGTATGCCCTGTGCACCGCTGACGGTATATAAAGTATTAAGAAATGTAGGATATACTTGGAATCTAGATCCTTGTTGATAAGACGGTACGGAGATTAGCTCCCGCAGTTGATGGATGTGCTACCGGTTTAACGGATGTGCCCGCATATGCGGGGAGGCCGGTGACACTTCAAGCAGCGTTTTCTGGCATTACAATCCACAACCAACCAAACGAGGGCGCTCAATGGTACGGCATAAGAGTTCATTTATATCATAAGCGTTCACTATTGTATATAGTAAAATTCGTTTAAAATGTTTTGAACAAACAACAATATTGTTCTGCAGTTAGACTAACTGAAAGGTTCGCCTTTGTTTAATATCTGCTTTACTATTGCTAGTTTAAAGTCATAAAGAGAATACTAAAAATACAGATTGTTTCAAAACGACACAGAATGATTATAGCCGTTGCGTAGTTTATAACTTAACTAGTCCGAATTTTGGTATCATAGCTTCCAAGTACTGTTGGGTATAATATTATGCAGCATTAAATATTACATGATTTTGTCACTAGGCAGCGCAGGAACCACTGGTGTGCGAAGCTCAAAAGTTGTTATTGGGAGGCACCGGCGACGAAAACAAAAACATTATCTCTTGCTCTTTATCAGTGACCCTAGCCTACCTTTCAGGTAATGGGACAAAGGGCAGTTATTTGTGTAAAAGTCGACTAATAACTCGATCAGTTGCAAGGTTGATCTTCATTGTAGAACCACACATCCCATCCTATCAGGGAGGATTTTCTGCGTACTTAGATAGCAAATCCAAGCATTATGGGGCGCTATACGAACGCCGAAATGACGGATATGGTTTTGATGAATGGAAGAGCTGAAGGGAGTTCAACGAACGCACGATTAACTTAGTTTCATTAAAAATATGAATTGTAAAAATAGTTACATAAATGATAATACTTATTTGTTTAACTTCAGAGCACTTTTTATGATATGAATTGTACAATACTTTCAACCACTTGCTGTAAATATCAACAGCTTCCTTTTCAGTTACCAATGCTTTATTTATTATTATCAAACATGTGAAATAAAATACTCGTCTCATTAAATAAGACATTTTGTTTTGGTTAATTTATCTACAATTCTTTGATGTTGTTTTCAGTTGTGATTATCACTTAATACTTCCATCCTCAACCTCACTAACATTTACTTCCCTCTAAAATGGATGCTGCATATGTCCACCAGCTTATTTGGCATCATGGACTGCTATAACGGAATTCTGTAATACGTTAAAGATTCATAAGCAATAATTAAGCAATAGCTTGTTTATTGCGATTTCATAATCCAAAGACACTCTTAATAGTAGCAAGCAAGCTACTACGGAGTATGCCGGTATATTTGCAAACAGCTACAGCATGCGTCATGGTGTGTGACCTATACCTGCGAACTCCGACAGCGTGAGGCATGTATTGCTCCTGTCACTGCCCAATCCACACTCATTCAGGAGCATTTTTTAATGTGGCTCCATTGGCGGTAAAAACTATCTATATGTGTCACACAGAAGCTGAACAACTACTTCTATATGTTCGTTCGGTGTTGTTTTGAAACATCCTGTGTAACAAATACGTAAAATGATATCGGTACATTTTTATTTTAAGTTACTTTCTTCAACAGCTGCACATTATCATTGTGTTCCTACCGAAGCTTTTTAATACTTTGATTTCTTTCAACATCAATTATTCTTAATGGTGGTAAAGATTGTAGAACGGTGTTTATCACCTTTATGGTTCTAGACAGGGTTATTGAGACTGAAAAAATTCAATGCCACAACCGGAATTTGAACACGGATCACCCGTTCTCCGACCGGTTGTCCTAACCATTAAGCTAACATACCCAACGTGCCAGTATGGCATTAATACAATTAATTATTTCCGGGCTGCTTTGCCGTGGTCTGTTGGCGTAAAAACGTCCAAACGTTTCGTCCACAACTGCAGTAGACATCCTCAGTGGCGCGGTCTTAGTTTCCTTGCGGAGAGTTTCGCTGCGTCTGAAGGGTTCAGTGCATGGCACTGCTGGCCAACGCTGGGTCCAGGCACTGAACCCTTCAGACGCAGCGAAACTCTCTGCAAGGAAACTTCGACCGCGCCACTGAGGATGTTTACCGCAGTTGTGGACGAAACGCTTGGACGTTCTTACGCCTACAGACCACGGCAAAACAGCTCGGAAATAATTAATTGTATTATGGACTCCGGCCGTGAAAGCTTACGTTCTCTCAGTATGACATTAATTCTCCAACACAGAACTTTACTTATTCTTCTTATTATTCCCGCATTATCCCGATAAACCACTAGAAATGTCCCATATACATATTAGACAATTTCTTACTGGCGACTTACAACACGTAAGTACTTTAAGTCCTAGCTTTATAGTCCAACCACCAGTAGGTCTATTAATGGCAATTAGATTGTTCTTACACAACAAAATTCTGGACAGGTTGAGAGAGACTGGAAAATTCCATGCCATTAAAGAAGTTTTTCCATGTGTATACGTGGTTTGCAGGGATAACGCGAGTCGTTGGAGAATTAATGTCATACTGTCACGCTGGCCATGGTAGCTCAATGGTTAGAGCAACCGGACAGAGACCGGGAGATTCGTGTTCAAATCCCGGCTGTGGCATTGCATTTTTCAGTCTCACTCAACCTGTCCAGAATTTGCCCTACACAAGGCTGGTGAGAAAGAAGAATTTTATAGGACAAACCGGAAGGACCATCGCTACTCTAATAATGGAACATGAACGGAACATTCGTTTAATGCAACCTCAGAAGTCTGGGCTGGCAGAGCACTGTTTTGATAACGACCATAGAGCCAATTTTCGGGAGACGACCATCTTGGCAAAGTGCAACGGCTACTGAAAGCGGAGAATTAAGGAGGCTTTGGCGATTTCCTCTGAAAGGAGCACGCTTAATCGTGATGCTGGATTTCAGTCCAGCTCCTCATGGAAACCGGCCTTAAAATGGAAATCCGTCGATTTAAGAAGCAAAGATCAATACAGCTTGATAATCAAGTTAAGTAATTACGTTTCTTTGACACAATTTTCTATACTCACGCCATCTCCTGACCTGGTATTTAATTTACTGAAAACAGTCTTTTGTTCAGTAATGCTAATTTTGATAGTGTTTTGTCTTTTACAGTTGTGTCATATCCATTATTTCATTTGTGGTTATAACATTTTATAAATATCCTGATGATGGAGAGATGCACACTCCCGAAACGTTGATACCTAATCATCTGTTCACCTGGCTGGATTCCCGAGAAGAAAGTGAGTAAAATTTTATTTCTATTTCCTTTACGGTTGTTACGGCATTCCTCAAATTGATTTTTATGTATGGCATAAGAGCTTCAATATAATGGAGAGTACCTAACACTATACTGAAAACTTGATTTACACGGCAAATGCCGTATACCTCTCTGAAGGATTCATTTGACGAGATACAAATGTTTTGCAAGCGCACAGTTGCTGTTAAACAAATTTTTATATTCCTATAAATACGTATTAATGAAAATGGACCGTATCATTTGAAACAAAGGCATCGTGATCAGGAATTTACGGTTCAGTAATTTCATATGGATACAGTGCTTTGTTGATGTTGGTGATTATATAATCCGTAATACTGTTAATATGAGTAGGAATATTGAAAGACAAACTGTTGAATGAATTAAAAGCCCCTAAATGCATAAAGGTTTATGACAATGTGAGTTGAATCCTCCACTTTATATATTATATATGACGAACTGAAATACAGTGTTTAAAATCACACCAAGTTTGATTAAGAAATTTCAATTTTGTCGCTTGGACATCTATATACAATCAGTATTGTTTACTCAAAGTTTAAAACCAACAAAGGCAAATTCCATTTATTCTATTGACAGCTCCGTATAATATTGTTGTAACGTTTTTAAAATCTAAAATAGAATGTAGGGGTAAAAGGTCATGTGGATTCCTTCCAAGGTATTTTATTTCAATTGACGTTCTTTAACCGGTTAGGTCATATCGAACGATGAATGAAAGGGTGAGATGATACTGAAATGTGCCTAGGGACCATAAAACTTAATTACCTGACACTCGTCTTTCAGGATAAGGGAAAACTCCGGAAACATGTTATCCGGTTAACTCACCCTGACGGAGATTTGTACTCGGGATTTTTTGTACGTGAGACAGACACACTATCATCTTCGCTGCAGAAGCGGCTAAGATAAAGCTAATGAAAGTCAAAACTTAAGTTAACAAATTTAATGCACTTATTTCTGGATAAGAATTCAACTTAAGGGCTTCAAATGTTAAATATGGTCTTTATATTCTTTTGATAGACCGCGCCAAGGATGAGTGGTTAGACCACTTGGTTCTCACCAAGGTGACCCAGGTTCGATCCCAGGCGATCGCAAAGTAAGACTTGTGCTGTATAACATGGCGCTAGGAAGGGTTTCCTCCGGCACCTCCGGTTTCCCCCGTCAGCGTTTCACCTATTGTTCCATCATCATATTTCCTATCATTCATCTCGCCCTCGTGTACATAAAGACATTTTTAAGTCGTTGGGTTTCATTTATAAATTATAAGTATTTTTATTTCAGTAGGTTATTTTTATCATCCACTTCCTTCACCTTCAAAACAGGCATTGGGCTAACCCCTATCCTGGTTCTCTATCGGATGCAAAGCTTCGATTTCTCAGGCCCGCCTTCATGGGATAGAGGAAAAAGAATCCCTAACACCACTATGTGGTATAACTAGGGAATGTTTAAGGAAGAAAGAAATATCCTTTGGACAGGCACTAACTATGGGATAAACACAACAGACTTCAAGACTTTTATAGATGAATTGCCAACTACGTATACTAAAATATGCATCACCATGTAATTTGCTAGGTTGCTTAACTGTACTGATTCGAACACTGGAATATTCAAATCGTGGTTTGAGTAACTTATTTGGCTACATATTAATTTCGTGCAGTGTATATTGCATTGCATATTTATTGCTGTGTATTACCGGTAGTGTCTTATAGGAACACGAATGTTTACCTTATATAAAGTATGTTCCTAACTTGTATTTGCTCTATCATGGATGAAAAATCCCCCTGTTAGACGATATGCAGGCTTCCAGAATTTGAGTGGTTAATTCCTGCGTTTTACGAAATATATTGCACTGACGTCATCCATCGCTTCATACATAAAAGGTATGTGGTAAATTATCCCTGCAAATCTTTATGGTTGTTATAAGGAGTGCTAGCTTATTTGCTATCATTACATTTATTTCCCTCCATATTACTCATGACAAAGTGCACTCAACGCACCTGAAATATATTTAAAATTTGACAATATATTTAAAGCACACTCTCCTTATAGTTTACTGAAAGCGCAGTGCATTTTATATTCAAGACATACGAAAAGGATTCAAGTAATATATTTATTGATAAGAGATTATGATAATTGCAATATGTATTCATGTACATAAACTATTTGGAAAGTTTGGACATAGAGTCTGTCTCGAGTTGCAGTAAAGTATCCTTAACCTCTGAAAGAAACTGCATATTACAGCTCACTGCCAAAGGCATCATGAACCAAAGAGTACTTTTTGCCATTATCTTCAGTAACGGTGGTTATTGTATACAAAGGTTTAAATTCAAGATACTTCTGATTCCCTATTCCCTCATGTACCTCTTCATTCTTCTTCTTCTTCTTCTTCTTCTTCTTCTTCTTCTTCTTCTTCTTCTTCTTCTTCTGCTTCTGCTTCTGCTTCTTCTTCTTCTTCTTCTACCACACGGCTTTATATTGTTTAACCCGTTCCGGATCCAAATTGGTCTGCCCATCTTTTCTTCGGTCTTCCTTGGTTTCTTCTTCCTATAGGTTTATAGTTTAAGGCTATTTTTTGTGTTCTGTTATTATTCATCCTCTGAACATGTTCTTTCCTTTGATTTCTATTTCTTTCAATAGTATGGTTTATTTCTTCTACTTTTAATTCTGTCCTAATATCCTGACTACGTCTTTTATCAATTTTGGTATATCCAGCTATTGCTCTTATGACTTTCATTTCTGATGACTGTATTCTCGTACTATTTCTTTTTGTTAGTGTCAATGTTTCTGATCCATAGATCAGAGTTGGTATTGCCATTGTTTTGTATAGTTTTATTATAGAGTTCTTTCTTGCTTTATTTTTAATGTTCTTTTTATTGTGCCTGTTACATAGTTAAATTTATTTATTTTCTCTATTATATCAGCTTCCCCTTGATATGAGACATTACATCCTAAACACTTAAAGTGTGATTTCTGCTCAATTATTATGTTATCTAACACTATTTTTGATCTTACTCTTCATTTTTAAGGTTTTTTTTTTTTTTATAAAAATAATATATCTATGTACATAGATATACTTTTTCTCTCTTCTTTATTTAAACGGTTTTTATTGTTTCCGTTTGTTTTACTATCTTTTTTTTTACTTTTACACATATGCAATATACACATAAACACCCATGCCCAAGGCGGAACTCAAACCCGCGATCCTCTACACGGCGGAAAGCTAGAGACAGACGCTCTAACGACCGTGGCTACGAGGGCTGGCTCTTCATTCACCACTTTCAGCATATCCACGTTACTTATTTCTGTTTTTAATCACAGAAATGTATATATTACGGCTATTCCATGACTAAATATATTCTATAAAAACCTTTTTAAAAATGCTAGCGCATTTGAGTTCCATAACCTTGGCATATGGACATTTATTCTGAAGAAGCAAACCATCCGGTACCTCCACTATGTACATGCCATTAACCTTTCTGAAACCAACTGTTTTGCGTTTCAAGAAGTATTTTGTTTATTTTTTCTTTAATTGAATTAGTTACAGTTTACCTAAGTTTATAGTTACACCTAAGCAACGCAAATATTCATGATTTTCCAAGGATATCTAGGCATTGAAATGAAGAATTCAAAAGCAAAGATACCTACCAAAATAAATTATTAAAATAACTAATTTTTTATCTAAAAATAAAAAATATGCAGTACAAATTTCGGAGCAGTAAATTAAGCACTGTCCTGTTTTTCTGGCTTTCGTACAACTTGTGTAACACCATTGTCGATTCTTCTGATTTTATGGGCATCGAGCTAAGAACAACGCTATGTCAGTTCTTGAGCACTTCTACTTACAGTTTATTCCTAGCTTCACTTGCTGTCTTCTGTTTCATATCGTCGTAACTATTTTAATTGACGTTAATTACGAGTCAATTCGAACGGCACGAGAGCTTTCGGTACACCAAAATATCGTTTTATTAAGTGACATCTAAATTACAATTTTAAAACAACAACGAAAATTACTTTGATTTAACACATTTAATAAACTTTAGATACAACTACAATAAACAAAAACACATTTACCTTGCAAATTGGATTCACAAGAGATGTGATTGGTTCATCAAGGGGGGGAAAAAAGCACCACGCTATGTTAGCCTCGTGCACAAAGCACAAATCTATCCTCACTCTGGGTCCGCTAGGCATGCCAACATATACATAATAAATAATACCACAGAGAATAGACACGAGAGTATAGATATACCACAATACCCACACACACACACACACACACACACACACACACACACACACACACACACACACACACACACACACAAACACTGTTCATGGATGATAATATTCACACGCATATGCCATATTATTTTGCAGAGACCAGTCACTTCATAGGTAGTTCATGAAAGATTGGCTTATGTGAAAACATTAAGGAAGAGACATTTAAATTTATGACCTGCGATTGTATTGTTTTTATTATACCCCGGAATGAGCGGATGTGTTTGTGGATATCAAGAGACGAATGGGCTGAGGTAAACGGCAGACACATAGAGTTTTATAAACGTTATTGGTTTCGCCACTCAGCTGGAAGGTGTTCGTGGAAACCCGCCCAAACAGCCGGAGGGTGATTCAGTGGTTCTTCCATCGTAAACTTGGCAAAGCTGAACTTGACAGTGGAAGCTTGAAGGGCCATTCTATGACGGATCGCAGAAGTTCGAAGTCCCAAACCTCTGCACCATCTGCGCACTATCGACCGACAGATAGTCTCGAAGTTGCTCTGTAACATGAAAGAGGTAGAAAAATGAGGAAAGCTCTCGTAGAGGACACACCAATTCAACATTCGCCTTTTCGACCAGGGAGACACCACGTAAAACCCCATTATCAGAAAAGGCGTCCATCATGGTTCGAACCTGATAGCTCCCGAATGCGAAGCTCAAGCGTTACTACGAAGCCACCTCACTAGGTGAAGACATGAATCTGTGCGCGTTCTGATCTGGCTTTATATGACATAATGGTGCTGGTTGGGCATAAAGCATAATTCTAAACTAACCTTTAGCCTAACTCAAACTTAACCAAACTTAGCCTAACATTTTGCTATATGCTGTCCTCTACATAGTGTATGTTTTTAGGCTTCCGCATTTCTCTTGTTCCCCTCCTTCTTGAATGTTCCGAAACGTAGCTGTCCGGACAACTTCATGTGCTCTCCAGACGTTTCGATCCTTTGTATTGCCTTTCCAATTATTTGCTAGTCGCAGCTAGGACTTTAAATTGTAACTGTCTTTAATAAACATGCGCTTGACTCGTTTTCAAAACGATGACGTCATGCCTAAGTAATTGTTCATACAGGACCAAAACCAATCCCTATAATGTACCCCCAGCGTGTTTTATATAGGTAAATAGACACGTGCAAGTGACTTATGCGTGCAACCAGCTAACGAGCTGGTAGCAGACAAGAAAAGAAAAAAATCCAATATGGCAGCGTTCTGTCTATTTCTGTGCCATCCAACGTCTTCTCATGAGCTAATAACGTCACCTGGTCACGTTACTCTCCATCGTTTTTTGTGAAAGAAGAATTTCATCCTCACTCACTCAGGCCACCGAGCAATACAGAGCTTTAATTTTGAGCACCATGAATGTCATAACTTGACGAGCAGTAAGTGGAGGTAAATTCAATCTCTCCTCCTCCGCATATATATACTTTGATTTACGTCCTCCAAAGTTAATTGATATTGGACGAAGAATTAAACAAATGATGCTCAAATAATCTCAGGGTCCATACAACTTAGAATTACCCGATATTCGTCTTTCAGGATAAGGGAAAATCCTGGAAAACACCTTATCCAAATAACTCACCCCAACCGAGATTCGAACTCAGGATCTCCTGAACGGGAGGGAGACTGGCTACCATCTACATTATCGAGGTGAGCTCTATCGCATAAAGCTAGGTATCACTGGTCCTTCCCGAAAAACTACTCAAGAAAGATAAATTACGCCATGTGACAGCTATTATAACCAGAAGACCTGTGAAACGAGGTATAAAAATTAGATTCAGGGTACTGCTAGTTTGGATTGCAAGGAAATTAGTGCAGGACATACTACTGCGATTCTGCTGTGCATGTTACATAGTAGAAGTGAAAGGAAAAAATATATTTGCAATGGTTTGATACAGCTACTCATTTTCCACGTTACTTATGTAAACATATTTTGTGAGGCAAATAGCTTTGGTACGTTACACCACGATTCACCGGCAGCCACAAGTACACTTACTTATGGTTAGAATGCGCATGCTCTTAGAGAAGTTACTCTAAGTGTGGAACCTGCTCTAATACAGTCTTCATTATCTTGTTTCAAGTCTAAACACCAACTTAAAGGAACAAAATATGCAGTGCCGTGATACTAAGATTGGTTACATTCTGTATAATACATCTATTTAGTCCCTTGAAAAATATGCAAATAAGAAATAATGAATCACAAGTATTTGTAGAATAATAGATCAATCGGCTCGTTCTTTCGACATATGTTGGGATGAGAATTTGGATCTCCTCCTGCACCACACAGTTCCTTTCAGAGAATCTCTAGCAAGACGCTTCTTCTCATAGCTTCATTGCCTAGTTTGTATTTCCCTTCCTCATCAGATAAATGTGCGTCATAAATAACTGCCATAACTTTCAAATAGTCAATAAAGACCTCCACTTTATTGCAAACGAACTTTATTTGAGAAATACCATTATCACTCTGCTTCTCACCACTGTGGGCAATCAACAACCTCCAGAAAACAGTGCATTATTTACAAAATACTGGATACACCCCTGCCTTCGTTTCACCGCTAAAATGTGGTATATCTATATTTAAATATTTAGATCAGGAAGCTTAACATTATAAACTATGAAAAGCGACTAATCAAAATTCTGTTAAATAAGCCTTTAACTTTTGACTCACAATAGAGAGATGATCAGAATGCAATTATTGATGCAGCGCCATGTGCGATAATCCCAGCATGCAAATCAGCTTTTTAAATCATAATTAGGCACATGTACCCTATGTAAAGCAAAGGAAATCAATGTGTTAGAACATTGTTATCTGCAACAATAGAAAATACCAACACGAATAGAACAATCGAGTAACTGGGTGTTAGTATTAGATCAAAGACAGTGATTGATAATACACTTCAACCGCCACAGGATAAACGATGCATTTGTTCGCATTGGGACATGATGGGAGAGGAAGCGGTTAGTGAACAAATCAGAGTAATGTGCATAATCAAGTACAGAAAAGGACTGTATGTACATTGTCTTCTGATAGCTCAAATTTGATGACGTTAGAAACTTGTAATATTAAGGGGATACTGTTGGGCTGACGAATGGATGTAATAGAGCATGCAATGATGGAAATAATTACCACAATGGGCAACCTGAGTTGATAGGAATCCAAATGACCATTATTGATTTTATATATAATTGTGTGTTATTCATGGGCAAGTCAACTGTTTCTGTTTCAAAGGCAGCACCATTATCACTGGAACAGGTACATGATTTTTGACTGCTCACTGCAGTACCTGTGCTGGAAGCTCTTACATTTTCTACCAATATTTGTATTAAGTAAGGTAGAGATAATTTAATGAGTGTATATTTTCCTTCTGGGTTCCATTAATACACATGAGGATACACATCTGTGTGAGAATTAAACACTAAATTAATATGTACGAGGGCTGTTCAATAAATAATGATCACAATTCTTTTTTTGCCAACGTATCTTTATTCATCCTCATAATTTTGATGGTCCTTCTCAAAATAGTCTCCCCTGATGCGATGCACTTCTCCAAGCGTTTCTGCCAGTCTTCAAAGACATGCTGGAAACTATTTTTGAGAGATCCTTCAAAATCGCCTCCGCAGCCTTCACCACTGCTTCTGATTATGGATAATGCCTCCCACGAAGGCGATTCTTCAAGTTAGGGAATAGAAAAAATGTCACATGGGGCTAAATCCGGACTATAGGGTGGGTTAGGGAGGGTGAGGGATGCACGATATTCATCAAAAACATTGGCAATATGCGGCCGCGCATTATCATGGTGCAGAGTAAGGATAATTTCGGTAGGAAATTCTCAGAATGAAGTTGGAGGTTGCAAGAAAAACTTGGTGATTCAAGAGATACAATACATCTCCATATAAAGATACTCATTCCAAAGTATTATATTTGTACCACATAAATTAGCAACTGATTTCTCTCAATCTAGAGTCCTCAGTTTATATATAATTCTCCGAAATATGATTATCACGTTTGATTAACAGTGAGTACTTTACCAAAATTCTGGCACCTTGAAAGAGTAGCAAACCGTTCAGTGTGCAAATATTAAACGACGTTTGATACGACACTATAATAAAGCTACTCCTGGCATAATTTTTTAGTTATTACTCGCTAGGAATTCGCTTTTAATGGGCGTACTCTCGATAGGGACTTTATCCTCAATAAATGTAGTTTTCACCTAAGAAGGGATAAGGAGATAGGAGGAATTATGGAAAAAATAGGAATGGGAGATATATGGAGATTAGTGGAAAGGAATACACACGATGTGGGTCAGTTAGTAAAATGCAGAATAGAAGATATAGAAAGACAGGAAATATGGGGAAGTCTAGAAAATATGAAATAATTACAATTTTACAAGCAAATAAAAAAAATTAGGGACGAGAAGCATATGTAGATTACTGCAATAGGCAAGAGAGAGAAGGGTTAGCATGGATGAGAACAGAAATAATATTTCTAAGAGGGATAAGAGGTAGGAAAAAGGTAATTTGTGAATTGTGTGGGGGAAAAGAAAGCATAGAACACTATGTAACAGAATGCGAGGAGGTTGCAATATGGAGAAAAAATGTTTGCGAATAAAAATGGCAGAACGTAGAGAAGAGGATAGTAGCTATAAAATGTTAACAGCCAGGGAGGAAAAGATGGTAAGAAGTATTGGTGAGTTCTTGCAGAAGGTAAAAGAAAAGTGGGCCAGAAATGTAAGAAATGTAAGAAAGCATGAGGAGGGGGAAGAAAGGGACTAATTAAGTAATCAAGGAGGTATGGAGGTTAAGAGCTACCTGACAGAGCAAAAGACCAGGGTGCCATGTAAGCCAAGGTAGCAACAAGGTAACGATAAATAAATGTAGCCAAAAGTTGTAAATTGTAAAATTTTGGAATATGCACAATAAATATATAATATCATGTCATATCAATAAATGAAGTGAGTTTATCAAGTTTAGAGACTTTGGTATCTGACATTGTTAATAGAAACAGAGTTCTCAAGTAGTTCAACAATGATATTTCATGTGCTCAAAGGACAATGGAGAAAGTGGAAGGAATCCAACTACTGCCACATCCAGCATTTACACCAGATCTTGTGCTTTCACTGTATTAGGTATATGTGGCTGGCCACAGCTATATGTAGCTCAGTCAGTAGAGCACCTGCCTTCCGTACGAGGGGACCCGGGTTCGATTCGCGGCTGGGAATCTGGAGTCTGGAAGTATGAATGAGAGTGCGAAAGTGTGCGTCATCTATTGATTAAAACTCAACGATTACGAGTCACACTCTCGATATGTTCCAAAGGAGAACGACCGCCAATATAACTATTGCAGTTAAAGGTGGGGTATAAAATGGAATAAATAAAAAGTATATATCTAGATACATGGACAATTTCCTATGTCGATGCAATTTGGAAGAATTGCAACCGTTGAACTGCGTGTCAGTGAATTCTTTACATCTAAATCATAAACGTTTTGGAATAAAAATCTCGCTGAAATGTGACTCAAGTCTGCGGACTACATTCTCTGTATTGAAGATAAAAATAACTTGCCTTAACAACAAATTTAAAATATTTTTAAAGTGATACTACATGTGAGGCAGCACTTATCTATAAGTATGTATTTACGTACTATATACCCACATTTATTCATTTGACCCTGTAATTAATTTTTACTTATTACACAATAGCAGAATGGGAATCTCTCTCAAATATTTCTCATGGGTAATAATGTTTAAATAACATTCACATGAATCGACTTCCTGAGGTACTTCGTGTGCTACGCACTTGCCTGTATGTTTTAGAACAGTTTCACAGAGCAACTCAGCCTAATAAGTCATTTTGTGTGTTTTCAATTTTGTAATATAAGGATCCATATCTACATTTTCAATTTACTGAACTATCCGTCACAATATATTAGCGTACTTTTCTACTTCTTTATTTTGCTCCAATAATCCTAATTTTCCGTTTTGTGGTGTAAAATTCCTACTGCATTCATATTAAAAGTTTCAGTATACGATGGTCCTCTATCTTATTAATTACTAAAATCCATACCGTTATTAGTACACATTTTCAATGTACAGTCCATGTTAAGAGAAACATGGGAACATTAAGGTATGCCTTTGGGCCTAAACGAACCAAAAGAGAACAAATGTGCCAGGTCCTGTTGATTTGAACGTGAATATTCTCATTATGTATTCTTGTTATTAAAGTCAACGTATGCTCTGCATATTCATACAAATTTACATTTTAGTGCCACATGGGAGTTTAAAAGAACTTTACTACCTATGGTTCAGACTTCAAATTTACATAGAATAGCTTAGTGCAGACACAGCTTTTTGTAGGGTTAAAGGCAGGTTCATAATCCATACCGCACCATAGAGATGGACATTGATAACACATATAGTGAAATCTTATTGGGAAAGGAAATTTTGGGAAGCATAACTTCCAGTCCCAATTTAAGATGCTCCCTCCGCTTTGGTCAACTACAAGAATTGAAGTAAACCTGAAAAGAGCAATAGTCAGAGAGGACGATCCTGCTTGGATTTGAACTACGGAGCTCTCGCTCACCACTATATCCTTTATAAACAGGATGGATCATTTAACTTAAGACAGTACAATATCTCCGACACTAACCTCTGTAGAAATAAATATTTTGGCTTTATATTATGGGTAAAGCATATTCCCTTAGTCGTCATTTATCTGTAGGTCGCTGTGATGGTCATTTTAGGGTAAATTCATTTTTTTAAATGGGAACCTATGTTTTTTGTGTTGTTTTCTCACTCCTCGTAAAAAGCTAAATAAAGCACTTTGCAATTGTTCTTACACTAATGTAAATAACAACGAAAATGTTGAATGGCCGTGTACGAAGAGAACGATTGGTTGGACCATCAGTGGATGGCCATTTGAGGGTCAGGTTACTTATCGTAATTGGGAACCAAAAATTTTATTTGGTTTCCTTATTTCTCATTAAAATATAAACAGATTTTTGTAAACAATTTTCTTCATAGCACATGGATCTTTTACCAGACAATTAAACATTGATGAGAGGTAACTACACCGAGCATCACCACGTAATTCAGGGGAATAAATATTCAAAATGATGCCCTTCTACTTCAATGCAATTTTCCAATTCTGTGAACGAACGACTGATTTTTCCGTAAAAGCATGTTTTTTGCTGTACTGCCACAAACATTTCGTATGCGCATCTTTGTGTTATCAGGTGTCGTTGGTGTTTCACAATACACTTTTACCTTGAGGTAACCCCATAAGGAAAGTATGATAATGTAAGATCAGGAGATCCAGCTGGCCAATTAATGGGACCTGCGCGACCTATTAAACGATCATGATAATTATTTAAAACCTCCCTAGCAGTACGTGCATAGCGCTCAGGGCATCCATCCTGCGGGTACCACATTTGTGACCTGCAAGTACACAAATAATATATACAAGGAAACTGTGCTACCGTGTAAAGTAAACAAAACGGACAGTGTCTCATTGCGTCCTATTAAGCTGCACAGTGTTGAAAATGGGCAACCGTTCAGAATTTTCGTCGTTATTTCTGCTATTGTAATAACAATTGCAAAGTGCATTATAGAAAAGTTGTTTAGTTTTTTTATGAGGAGTGAGAGAACAAAATAAAAAAGGTAGTTTCGTATTTAAAAATTCAATTGAGCCTAAAATGACCATCACAACTTCCTTCAAATAAAAGACGACTAATGGCAATTGCTTTTCCTCATAACATAAAGCGAATTTTAAACAAAACGTTTCTTTCTACAGCGCTTAGTTTCGGAGGTATTATACTGTCTCAAGTTAAATGGACCACCCCGTATATACCTGTGTCGCTGCAGGTATAGTTATATCAGAAAAATTCCGTTAACACATGATTATTGAATTGCTTTTTATTGCAGTTTCAGATTTTGAGAATATTGCTACCCAGTTGTAGGTAGAGAGTTAACTACTCTGTTCATGGATTGGATTTATATTTTTCCCTCGGCGAACACTATTGCAGAACAGTGGAGAGCATTGAGCCGCTTCATAACTGGAAAAAAGGGATATATTTCAGAATACACTGTAAACCGTACCTACTTTATAATGAGATGTGTGTACTATTAACTAAAAACATGGTTATATACCTAAAGCATTATATTAGAGATGTCTCAAACAGGAGTTTCAGTGTGGAATAGCTGAACAATAAAGGAAATGGAAATTGAAACAAAATGTATTAATCTTGAAAATGTAACTTGCTAGTAAGATCACTTTGTAATCAGGAGCATTGGATACGTACTGTTCTTATTATTCATTCAATTTTGCATCTTAGAATACTTACGTAATTGTGTTTGTCACAAAAATAAATATCAAATACCGGTGATAGCAGTGTCACCACAGAAACAATTTTCAAATGTAGATGAATCTATAAATACATTAAAATTAAGATAACGAAAAGCATATGCAGTATTTTATATTAGAATTATGCTTCGTGTCAATGGAACCTAAAATAATTGGAACCCAACACCCTCTTTCCTTAAAAACATCAGCATTAAAGATAAAAGAATCATCTTCTTATTAACCTTTACATAAAATTATTGATGTGTGCACTTATAGAAATTATATATAAGTAAAATTAAACTTTCAGAGGAATCACACGACCTTTCATGGGGATGGAAAGGAAAGTTTTACATTTAGCCTACACATAAATAAATCACAGATAAGGAAGCTAGTATACACATCATACATAAGCGTCATAAATTTCATTCTTTTACTTTTCGTAAACATCATTTAGATTATAATGGCTGGAAACAATTATCCAAACCTAAATCCAAAGCAACGATGATAAATTTCTTGGCTAAATGAAATGAACAATGATTACGTAATTGCAACCCATTCTCAATTTAATTGACCGAATTAACTTAGAAGCACCTTCACTTATTATCTTTCGTGAACAAAAACGAAAAGTTATGCTAATAAGATTCTGAAAACAGAGAGCGAGGCAGGTCGTTGTCAGATATTGTAGGGCTGTGATATTTATTTTGTAAAATAACAAAGAGTGTCCTCACAAAATGAGAAACTGACAATTAAAGCCAGGACGCATGCTCCATTATTATCTGGTAAAGGTTGTCATATGATTGCAGGCTGGCTGTGGTTATTTTGACGTCAACATATCACGTTGACTTTGTTGGAAATTTTCTCTGAAAAACCTCAGTTTCAGTGGTTCTTTCTCCGGTTAGCCTCTGGCTTATTACTGCAGCGCAGGTGACCGCCGTTTTCTGGCTTTTCAGTTCCATTCCCGGAATTACCTTGGGATGTTTTGTTTGGCAAATTTAGTTACCATGGTGATCATGTATTGCTAGCCTCCCCTTGCATAAAAACCACATTCCCCACATTCAGCCTAGACCGCGTCTCCTCCGATCTGATAACTATAGACCAAAGGTTAAGTAGTAATTTAAAATGCTCTGCAGCACAATGAAACAAGTAAATTTTATGTTTTTATGTGAACTATATAAGGCTTTTAAAAGTTAAATATGGGAGAGAAACGCACCACCACATATCTCAAAAGGAAACGGAAAAGACTGTGTATTTTTTTCCTTGTTTTCTTATACTCATAAGCAAA
This sequence comes from Mantis religiosa, assembly GCA_030765055.1. Classification (NCBI taxonomy): domain Eukaryota; kingdom Metazoa; phylum Arthropoda; class Insecta; order Mantodea; family Mantidae; genus Mantis; species Mantis religiosa. The sequence goes on along the minus strand of CM060948.1, from coordinate 164,513,139 downwards.
TTTAGGATGACTACCTTAAAATTATTCATGCTTATACTAAACACACCTTTGATGCCGTTGAAAATATCATCAGAAACGTTAGATCTCTCATGCTATGTTATGCATCAAGTAGGTGTCTGAATTCTACTCAAAAAGAGAGATTTACTCATTTTTTTTTAACAAAGGGAATATTTTATGTCTCCCAAATATTTCTAAATATAACTCTCAGCTTTGAAAAATATAATTCCAAAGTTATAGATTTAACTTTGGTCAAATTAAAACACTGTCATAATCAAATATGCGAATAAAATACCACGTACTGGGGTGGTGGGTAAAATGCTATGCAATTATAAATACACATGGATATTTTAAGTTTTTATCATTCCAAATAAAGAATGTATTCCAGTTCAAATTTTCTCGCATCACAGGGTCTACACGAAAATTTAGAATGAAAGTTATTGCAAAGTTTAAGTTATTTAACATAAACACAAACTCTCTTGAATGATGCAAATGACATTACATACATTTTTTTCCAAAATGAAAAACTATATCACAGAGATATCTGCTCAAACTTTCACCTAATTTTCAGGCATCCAGAAACAGATTGTATCAGAGTATAGTTATTTTTAATTTGCTTCCATTGTTGTATGGAGAACATGGCAGCCCTCGGCTCACGTCGCGGTTTTGAAAATCAATATTTCAGCAAACACTATAAACCAAAAGGTATATATTAAGGGCTCAACATCAGTAAACCTGTAGAAAAGTTTTATTGTGTCTCGATTAATTATTGGGCTAGAAATAAAGACGATTACAGCGACCCGGTGCTTTATCAACAAATTTTAACGAAACAGCAACACGTACATAGTTCCAGTATATAGGACAGCTGAACCGATTTCAGTTCGATTCATTGTAATTAATACACATAATAACTAGTGTTCTATTTAATTATCATTATTTGGATATAAGGATAAGTCCAATAATAGCAGGAGTTTTCCATTTCTCTACAGTTTATTGCTGATTTACTTTATTTAAGGGACACCCCTACAAGGAATCTTCAAAATAGGGTATATGCCGCCTAAACATACATAAAGCTATGTATTATATATTTACAATCACCCAAGATTTTTGTCTGTATACTTATATTTCTGCTTTCCTTTTCCTAGTTGATTAACTTATCCACCAGCGGTGCACGACGGTCGTAGCACTCGAATCTGCAGTCGCCGAGGAGCAGCATGATACCTCCTTTCTTTCAACCTACTTAATTTGCACCCGACATCCTGCAGCATCCACATCCCGTCACTACGTGGTTAAGCTCTTTCCAGAGCAGGTACACGACTTGACCACCTTCGGGCTGTTCGTCAGCCTGCCAATCTGCTGTGTGTGTGTGTGTGTGTGTGTGTGTGTGTGTGTGTGTGTGTGTGTGTGTGTGTGTGTGTGTGTGTGTGTGTGTGTGTGTGTAAAGCTACGTAACATTTATATCGCGATACGTATTGAAAAAAGTAATAAATGTCTAAGTTCAACAGTAACAGCTCATCGCCATCCAAAATATTCATTACTATATACGTGATACACTTGTTTCGTTTGAAAGGTAATATTACGAGACGAGCGAGGAGACTTAAGTCTTTTAAATACCTTTTAAAAAATTAAGATAAGTCCTGTCTGGTTAGTTCAAATGGTTAGGAGCAGCCCTAACCAACACAAACCGATTAAATTTAAATGTTCTTAAGAGTAACGACCGCATTTCTGTAGATTTGTTGACATATAAAGGGGCTTCGGTTGGAAATTCCGGCACACCATTGGCTCTTACATAATCCTGGTAATTGCAGTGTGGTTAACAAGCAAGCAAAAAGTATTAATCGGGTGAACTAAACATTTATGAAAAGGAATGCCAAATTTTTGCAAGATTTTAAACGCCGTCTCGAATATCATTACAAATGAAGAATAATAATTATATTGTAATTGTTTGAAGCAGAAAATTTCTGTATATGTTTAATGATTTCGCGAATGACAATTTTATGGATATTTACGGGTCATCGTCCACTTTCTTAGAGAGGCAACCCACTTTCCAATATGAGGGATGATAAAATACCTCTATTTTAGTATCATTACATTAAGGAGGACTAATTGCTCAACTTTGGTTCGTTATATACAAGCTTTCCCGCATTGCTAAAACTGTCACCACACAGTAGGCTTCCATTGTTACTTCGACTACCCAACATATGTTATTTATTATTCTTATCGCAGTAAGCTCTAATATTTATTATCCTGAGTATTACCTTTTATAGAAATAATTTTTATAATTAAAAATATTATTATAAGAAAATGATGAAGATGGTGATGATTATCCTCATCTTCATCCTCATCCTCATTTTCATCCCCGTCCCCGTCCTCTTTGCGTATTGTTACATTTCTTACCACGTATAGGTTGTTCCTATAATTAATTCTGAATCACCTCTTCACTTTCATATACGGCCTGTCTCATGCTGTTTGCGTAATGAACATTAATTCTAGTCGCATTTGTATCACTCTACGATTAATTACACACCTTAAGCTAATGATCAGCTGTTTCTGAAGTTGTAGTCCCCTAGGTATCACTTATAATGACACGAAACTTTGCACTCTCATGTAAGAGTATTCAACCTTCTATGTATAAAATTGTGCGAAACTGTTGTGCGTGTTACATTATGCCATTTTATATATAATGTGTTACAGTTTAAGATAATTTTATTCTTTCATTTAGTAATATTTTCATGGAAGAGGAATGTTTGAAATAGGATGCGAATACACATGGACTTTATATGTGTGATGATTATACAGAGTTGTACTTTATTTAAATAACTATACGTACAATGTACACTTATATGACACCATTGAATTAAAAATAATAAAATGTGGAGTTTTTGTGCACGATATTTATAACACTGAGAACATTTCATCACTTCTAATAATGTAGCACTACTGTGACAAGCTATAGTTACTTTATGCAATGTATCGGTGGCAGTAATTTCTCTCAAAGCGTGGTTCTTTTCACATTTTTCTGATTATCCGATTTGTCACTTAAATAAAACTCAAATGCACACCATTAATGAAACTATGAGGGGTTTAGACAAGAAAATTAAGCGAACCTCTCTCATATTTTATCTAAAAGGGTATAAACATCCAGTCTGGGAAAAAAAGTCCAGTGGAGTAGGAACAATAAAATAGTTATTTAATTCAATGTTTAAACCTTAAACAAACGATTCACTAGATCTCAACGATTTAATCTTGTGTAAAATATTAAAGCTGTTGCTCTCAAAGGATTCATTTGAGCGTCGGTTAGAATCAGGTTGTACAACCCAGCCATGTAGTTATAAAACATAACCGTGTGATCATTGTTCTAGAAGTTCTTTATCTATTATTTTCTATTTATGATTGGTTGTAATACTTTAAAGCATAAGTGCACGGTTTACTCCTTAGAAAAAATGTACTGACAATACATCTACTTTGCGGTTCTGTACCTATACGATATGACTTACTTGTCTAGGTATCGCTTTTTTCTGCAATTTACGTCCTCCAACGTTAAGTCATACCGGACGATGAATGAAATGGGTGAAATGATGCTCAAATGAGTTCGGGGCCCGTGGAGCTTAGAGTTACCTGACATTCGTCTATCAGGATAATGGAAAATCCCGGAAAAAACCTTATCCAGTTAACTCACCCTGATCGAGATTCGAACTCGGGACCTCTTTAACGTGAGGCGGACACGCTACCATCTACGCTATCGAGGTGGACCCGGTATTGTGTGTTCAAGGGTTTATGGCTTTTTGTATTGTTCAGAGATCATAGAAAGCCCATAAGAAGCCATGACAGCACTCAGCAGACCTAAAAGGTTTGTTGAGAAATGTAAGTGTTAAGTTAACGGCAAACAAATATTTTCAATATACGACAGTAACTTCAAGAACTCTATGGACAGATGAAACACGTTTATGACACCTATGTTTTGCATGTTACATCTTTTAAGCTGCACCCTAAATAGAAACTAAAATTATTGTTTCGAAAACTCGCCAGCCTTTTTTTAAACAATAACAGCTATAAGGACTACCAGTGCTACCTAGATGTTCCTGATGTTTCTTTTTATCTTCACAATTCCACATTTCTCTCATTTAATTGTAAAGCAGCTAGCTGTGGAAGGCTGCATCAGCATGGGCGGATCGTTAAACTGTATTGCAAAATTGTGTCTTTATATTAGTTAACTTTTAAGGAATTTATGTCGAACACTCGTAGCAAAAAGGTTTCGTCTGCAATGGAATATATTCCTTAAGAATTGGTGTGGGAATTCGTGGATTCTGTATACTCTGGGCTTACTTCCATAAAACCTATGCAGATGTCAGCTCTTCTTACAGTTAACATTCTATAAACTTAGTATCCCCAGCATTTTTAGACTAAAGGCGAATGGTGAATATCAAACAAAGGGTGCCAACAGGAAGTTAGATGAGCGGAATCCATGAGCATTAGGAAAACTTTATCACTACATCACTGTGATAAAATGGAAACACAGGAAATTGAATATCTGGTTTCGATTCCTGGATATAGCACTTAATGTTTCCTGTGTAATAAAACTTTCCATATGCTGTGTTTATCTAAATTACCATTTAGAATTTCATGCTGCACTCCAAGCATCATCCATATTGACTGCGATGAAACATTTTCGGAGGAGAAAAATAAGAACAGTATCTCTGTGTTGGTAACATATACACTAGACAAATGACAAAAGTTAAAGGTTTCAATGCAACAATTACTGTTGCTAAGTTTGTTGGTTTGCTAAGATGACACTGAATCACTTTAATACGCCATTTCCCTAAAACAAAATGAAATGAGAGTTTAATGTCGCGCCGGCATGTTAGCTATGGTATCTCAAGGAGTTAGAGCGATTGGATGGAAACCAGGAAATCCGTGGTTCAAATCCCGGTCGTGGCATTCAATTGTTCTGTTGGCTCTAATTAATTTAAACATCCATATACTGGAGTTGTATTTAAAAGGATTAATTTTGAACGGATTAATTAATCAATATGTATTTAAAAGAAAGCTATTTACATTTGAGAACTACATGCCAATTTTTTGGCTTCCTGATTATCTTGAAGTGTGCTTGATTTTTAACACTGTTAATGATCAGAATTTAAATACTTTGTATTCATACAGAAACTAATTTGTCTAGATAACCCTTTCGTGTAATGGGTTGACAGTTTTAAACCGCCATTAACTGTTAAACCATGTGAAATTCAGTGCAGGAAATCCATTTGACAAAGACTTATATCCTAAGGCATGCATTTATTATTGGTATAGGCAATTGAAAATATAGTTTCCTTCTTAGTGATGAATTCCATGTGAAGAGGCCCATGAACTCTATCACCGAAGAAAATATTGTCTCTGTTCCAGCAATGCTTGAAGAACATCAACGGATCCGTTATGAATGTAAATTTTATTTTAAAGGGATTCCAAATTAACTGATTCCCCATTAAAAACCACAAACCCATCAATTGGTGCAGAAAAACTCCAAACGTATTACAAGGCGGCACTTCAAATTTCGTTTGGAATATTATTAATGGTGATAAATGTTGGATTAAATCTCATTATTCTGAAAAGTTGTCATTCTGCAAAATTTGTCTTTGATGGACGTACCATTATTGCCAATTGGTGCAAAAATGTCAGTATACCGAAAATGTTTTAATATGTTCGTGAAACAGACAAAAGTACGTGCGCTGTTCAATAAAGAATGATCATAATTTTTTACATTCATAATTTTTCCCTCTAAAACTCAATCTAATTATATTCTGTTGGCTTAATGTGAAACAAACACGCCGTAGTAGTTTCATTGTTGGTACTCCTGTTTCCCGTCTGTGAGAACCAGCTAAGTCCAGACATGTTTTGTATCGCCTACCACTGCAATGGGGGTAACATACAGTTAAAGTTGATGTTAGAGGAAGATCCAGAGTATCTTTCAAACGTAATCACTGCTGATGAAACTTGGCTACATGATTTTCATCCTGAGAGCAAACAGCAGAGCTCAGTGTGGACATCTTCTTCATCACCAACCCCCTAAAAAGCAAAAGTGGTTGCTTCTGCTGGGAAAGTTATGATCATCTCATTCTTTGATATTCATGGAATGGTTTATCAGCATGTTGTATCTACACACACATCAGTAACTGGACAATACTAAGCAGGTTGGATGCTGCACCACGATAGTGCGCGGCTGCATTTTGCCAATGTTATTGTCGAATATCTTGCAAAAATCAACGTGAAGTACATTCCTCACCCTTCCTATAGTCCGGATTTAGCCCAATGTGACATTTTTCTATACGTCTTCGTGGGAGGCACTATCCATTATCAGAAACAGTGGTGAAGGCTCCGGAGGTGATTTTGAAGAATCTCTCAAAAATTGTTTCCAGCATGTCTTTAAAGACTGGCAGAAACACTGGGGTAAGTGCATCGCATTCAGGGGAGAATATTTTGAAAAGGACCATCAAAATTATGAGGATGAGTAAAGGTACACTGTCAAAAATAATTGTGATCATTCTTTATTGAACCGCCATCGTAAATTTAATTTTAATCATAAGAATATGTCGTTGCATACGGCAAAATTAACAAACATCTGGATGCTCAAAACGTCAGTACTGTGGACCCTCCATCACCAGCTCTGATATAGCTAATTGTGATAACTTTCTGTTTCGAAAAATTAAGAATAAAATCCGTATAAGTATTCTTTCGTCATTAGATGAAACAGTGGGTATCTGGTTCTGAGATACCTCAGAAAGTGTGATATAAATGCTTTTATCAAATACAAAAACACATTTATCTTAAAGGGGGTGAGTTTGTTTGTCTAGAGCTATTCAATGTCGCCCTCGTACCTTCAGAATACATGCAAGTGTATTTTATCTCTATTGTATGTAAATGCTGTATGTTCTCCTGATAAGAGTCACGAATATTAAGAAAAGGAAATACTGGCAATATTTTGCATTACAACATCTGGTTTTTGTGCAGACTGTGATCATATCGGCTCTTAGGAGCCACTGGAGCATTTGGGTAGTAGGTACACCACGTGCAAGTAACAAGCAATTTATAGATCGGCAAGCTTTCCGAAGGATTATATAGATGTGATACGCTCTGCCTGTGAGATTTCGTGGTACATTACACAGATTGCAGCAATTTTCACAGCTGTATGGTTTGCTTTCACTCGGGATACTGCTGACATATCACGGTGCGTGGAAACTCATAGTGGCAATACAAAGTTTCGACTGTCTCGTATCCTCCACAGGAAAACTTGACTGTCTGCTGCCATTTACTACGCCAAATACTTAAAGGACATTAAAAATGTCTTCAAAGAATTAGATTAAACAGAAGCTTCCTCCATTGCCAAGGCTAAGAGAGCACTAAAGTGCTTTACTATTGCTGCTTCCCTTGCTTATATTAACACGCATTTTGGTTTTATACTAAAAGCTGTTCTCCGGTTGTGAAGTACAGTTTTCATACGTAAAGTAATTTTCATAAATCAATGTGTCGCGTGGCAATAGAAAATCGTTTACACCAGAAAATTTGGGTATGTATGTTTCTATTGCAATGCCAAAAAATGAATCTAGAAAGGAATCAGTAAACTCTATTTTGTGCATTATATATATATATTACTAATTTACGTCCTCCAACGGGTGAAATGATGCTCTCAGTTACCTGACATTCGTCTATCAGGATAAGGGAAAACCTAGGAAAAACCTTATCCAGGTAACTCGCCCTAACCAAGATTCGAACTCGGGACCTCTTGAACGTGAGGCAGACATGCTACCGAGGCGGGCATGTGCGTTCTTTGATGAATATGTTTGACTGTGTATGCTTTGGAGAATTAAGTTCATGAATAAACCTTAGAAATAAGTAGCCGAAAGAGGAAATTATAAATACATGTCCTGAAAACAAACAAATATTTGAAACGCTTATTTTAATCAAGAAACCCCTAAAAAACTGTTTTGATTCCTAGTTTTCTCTCTACATACACTTTTCTGGGTGTTGAAAGCCCTTTATAGAAATGGTGCGTGTGCGTGCGTGTGTGTGTTTGTGCGCGCGTGCGCGCTTGTGTGTTTGTCCCTGTACGCATAGAAAAGTCGGTTAAATACTCAACTTGATATATAAATTCAGTATACTCCAAGGTTGAGAAACAAAGATTTTTAAGAAACTCGTCCACTCAGATTGCAATTTACATGCTAAAAGGTTTCGAAAATTTTCATTTTCTCAAAAAAATATTTATTAAGGATTTTGGTAAAAGCAACACAGGCTGAAGATAACTTCATGGAAAATTAAATGTAGAAATTCAACTTTCTGGGAATAGACTCTGAAATCTTCATTCTGAATGTAACGTAACCCATGGCGTAACAGTCCGTTGGCGCGCAAGAGCCTGCCAACCCGACTGCCGGCCTTACCTCCACACACGCAAGTTTGAATTGGGCGATCATTCAACGGGGAGCAGATGTGGTTAGCATCACGGCATCCCCAGACGGAAGGTTGGCTTTCTAGACTAGTGTTCGCTACCTAGCGTAGCTCCTCAATTTCCTGCTGATCCGCAGCCTACGGATGTGGGATCGATCCCGGACGCATTTCGTGCCGGGAAACCAAACCACAACGCTCTAACCCACTGTGTCACGGCGCAGGACGTTCATTCTGTATGACTTCTGCGTATTTCATAAACCTTAATATATAGGCAGAAACTTACTGCTGAGAAAAATTATATCCCTTTAAGGCACTCAATTTATATCAAATCAAATTTGTTTTAGAAGTAACAATTTCCGAGATATTCCAAGTTTTTGTTTGAACTGAAATATGCCTATATTTTTTCTTAAATAGGTACACGTTATTTGTTTCTTATATCCCAGCCATTCAAAGGAAACACTTTGTGAAAGTCATCCCACGGCAAACGGCTCTTAAAAGTTTTGACTATCGCTTAAGTCTACTATACTTTCCATTTCTACAAATCCTTGTCTCTGCCGACATATAGTACATAGTACTGACATATGGTTAATTTATCTGTTTATTGTTTAACAAAATATTCCAAGAAGGTTGTTACTAGTGTTAAAACATGGCAGATTGTTTTGTTCCCAAACTAGGAAGTTGGTTTCTTTGCTTATAGGGGTTTTCTTTAAATACAGCTTAAATAAGCTTTACTGTGATTGATATTTTATAGTATAAATACTCATTTTCCGAGACATTATTATACAATAGTTAGCTAAGCTAAATATTAAGAAAACTCCCCTAAGTGATGCTCTATATTTATAGTGGCATTAATAACATGCATTTTATGAATGACAAATTGTAATCAGAATAATGAGTAATTTCGGAAAAAAGTACTAATTATGAATCTGCAGAACTTTGCTGTATTCAATAACCTTAAGGGATTGGGAAGGTTGCTGCAAGAAATTGGGAATATAGGAATCGTATGGTGTAGCAGATAGGAGGGACGAATGTGAGTCATATGAAGACTCAGAATTCAAACAATTAGAAAGTGCTTGTAGCTCTTTGTCATTGTTTTCCACTTTCCTGCCCCTCATGACATAAATTATATATTAGAGATATGATTATATGCTCCTAATTAAACTTATTGTTTGTTCACAACTTCACACCTGGGCTGCTCATACGCTTTTAGCGCACCTATAATTCTGGGGAATTAGATTTCTTTGATTGAAAACACTGCAGAAATAAAGGCAATATTGCTCTTTTCTCTTGCCTCCAAACTTTGGGTGGTAAAAATGGCGCTCAAGGAAAGTGGCACCAACAGTAAGTAGTTTTACTTACAGCTTACCTATGGGCCGCGCCGTAGGTAAGTGGTTAGTCTCTGACCAAGGCGGCCCGGGTTCAATTCCAGGCGAACGCAAAGTGAGATTTGTGGGTACAACACCGAGTTGGAGCTGGTTTTCTCGGGGATCTCTGGTTTCACCCGCCATCTCATTCCACCGATGTTCCACCTTAATCTCATGAATCATCAGTGTCTACGCCTGTGGAGCCGAATGTAATTAAAGCGGGCGTTAAACGCTACACATTTCTTCATAGCATACCTATCGACTCAGTGAGCCAAAGGATATATTTATTATAACAGCAAGTAAAATGTAAATTCACTTTGCTTAGTGTTAGTATAACTGACATTGAATACAGCTGCTTCTGAATAATAGAAATTGTATAAATGTCAATAATGTCTTCGGAAGTGCAAGTTTATACACATTTACACATATGTACTGTTTTTATATTATGTTCACAAACAAACCCTAAAAATCCGGCGGCGATATATTGCATTGACCGGGTGGTATATAACGCCTGTGACTGGTACACGAAGGATATTTGGTGCTGCCTAAGTGCCGGCCAATTTAGCGAGGTCTTCAGAGTGGTCTTGTCACATTTGTTACAGAAAATAGTTTTGAAATGTCCAGCATTTCCACTTTACCATCCTTCCCCTGGTTTCATTTCGTCCATGCTACTAATCTTTCAAGAACATTGCAAAAGCTTTACTGTAAGTCACCTACGAATGCAGTAGAGTCTGAGGATCCTCCCCAACTTTGGATCGCCCTACTCCCGAAGGACGCTATGACAGAGAAACAAAATCCCCATTCCTCTAATCCCTCTAACTCATGCAAAACACGTTTATGTATATGTGATAGTTGACATATTATGGCAATAGATGCACGGCACAAAATTTATGAATTGGCCCATAGGTCCCAACATTTTTAGTTAATAATTTGCCTTGGAAAGTAGTTTTTGAGAATAGACAGATGTATGCTTAATAGCGCACAACTATGTGGTTTTAGGAATCTTTTGTGATAGGGAATTATGTGTCCTACAATATTGTTTATGTAGTTTCTATAGGCTCATAAATTGTTTATTCTTTTCAGGACAAAAAATGGAATGTCAAGTGGCAACAAACAACCTTTCATATGCTTTCTGCTAGAACAGTTTCTGTGGCTATGACATGTCGATTAACCGGTAAAGATAGGTCCGCAAATGCACTTTCACTTAAACACAAAACGGCAGAACTTACTATCCAAACCTTTATTTAAACAAAGAATCCAATATATTTTCCCTTATTGCTGCACAATATCTCCACGTTTACCTCCTGCAACTAAAAGTGTGGGATTAAAAGGAAAATGTGTTATCTCCTCTTTCAAAAACGTGCGTCGCTTATAGACATGAACTCGGTCTTAAAACCATAGAACAGTTGCAAATATGGTGCATAGTAATGCAATTCTAAGTTTATATAAAATTGTTATGCAGGTTTATTTCTAAAATGATGGATGTACGTTCCACCGAGTAGGAAACGATGCTGCTTGGAGGGCTGTTCAATAAAGAATGATCATAATTTTATTTACAGTCATAACTTTTTGCAAGAAAATTCAGTCTTAAAATATTCTGTTAGCTTAATGTGAAACAAACACGCCGTATTAGTTTCATTGTTGGTACTCCTGTTTCCCGCCTGTAAGAACCAGTCAAGTTCAAAAATATTCAGTACCGCCTAACGCTGCAGTTAAAGTTGATGTTAGAGGAAGATCCGGAGTTACTTTCAAACGTAATCACTGCTGATGAAACTTGGCTACATCATTTTCATCCTGAGAGCAAACAGCAAAGCTCAGTGTGGAAATCTCCTTCATCACCAACCCCCCAAAAAAGCAAAAGTGGCTGCTTCTGCTGGGAAAGTTATGGTCATCTCATTCTTTGATATTCATGGAATGGTTTATCAGCATGCTGTACCTGCACACACATCAGTAACTGGACAATACTACAGGAATGTCCTGAAAACACTGCAAGTCCATATCAAGCGGAAAAGACCACATTTCCGTGAATCCGGCTGGATGCTACACCACGATAATGCGAGGCCGCATATTGCTAATGTTGTTGGTGAATATCTTGCAAAAATCAACGTGAAGTGCATCCCTTGCCCTCCCTATAGTCCGGATTTAGCCCCATGTGACATTTTTCTATTCCCTAACTTGAAGAAACGTCTTCGTGGGAGGTATTATCCATCATCAGAAGCAGTGGTGATTGCTGCGGAGAAGATTTTTAAGGATTTCTCAAAAATGGTTTCCAGCATGTTTTTGAAGACTGGCAGAAACGCTGAGACAAGTACATCGCATTCAGGGGAGACTATTTTGAGAAGGACCATCAAAATTATGAGCATGAGTAAATGTATGTTCTCAAGAAAAAATTGTGATCATTCTTTATTGAACAGCCCTCGTATTAAACTAAATTTAAAGAAATAATCTCTCTTAATTCTCAATGTACATTAAAACATACCGAATCACAAGCTATAACAGCGTAAGCCCCTGATGCATACGGGCCAACTATAACTTTAATCCTCTCATATTTCCTCTTCCGTCACCATCTTCCACTCCACCTCCTCCTTTCCCTCCTCCATCCCCATCGCCGAGAAAGTAATTCCTGGAAATGTTTAATACTATGCTATTTCTACAAGCTTTGATTGCCAATTTTAAAAATACGACTGGAGCTCCCTTTTCTTAAACTATCGTCTTAACCTTATCTAAATTGTCAGAGTATCAGAGTGTTGAAAACCAAGCTAAAGTGTATATTTAATTTTTGTGCTGATACCAAAATTAAGGGATGCAATGTATAGAGAATCGTAATGGACTTCAAAGGAATGTATATTTGTGTGGAACGTGAAATGAAATGTGTAGTGTTTAACGCCCGCTTTTACTACATAGGCACCGCAGGCGATGACACCGATGATGCATGAGATGAACATGGAGCACTGGTGGAATGAGATGGCGGGGGAAACCGGAGATCCCGGAGAAAACCCGCCCCAGCGCCGTGTTGTCCACCACAAATCTCACTTTGCGGTCACCTGGAATCGAACCCGGGCCGCCTTGGTGAGAGCCAAGCGGTCTAACTACTGAGACACGGCGCGGCCTGTGTGGAACGTGTGCAGGTGAAGTTGAGTCGAATAGCAACTGGGTTGAAAAGTGTTTCAACAGAAGAAACGTAAGAAACAATGTCCTTAACAGGGTTCTAAAGGGTAGCAATTGACTTCGTTTGAATAGGTATTCCTCGGACCCTTAATAATGGCATGACCGAGACTAATAATCACAATGGACAAAATAGTCACAAAGGGAATATTTGTGTGAAAAGAGAGGGCTTCAGAAGTGAAAGTTACACACCCACGCACAGCTGTACATAGTGTGAAGACAGACAGTCTGCGGCGTGAGGTCGATTCAGGCAGCCCTCTTCTTCTGTCTTGGTCGAAGGCAAATCAGAACCGGTGGGAACATCTGTCGGTTCATACGTAAAGAATTAAGTATTTTCCAGTAATAAGCATTCCACCTACAGTGACTCTAAACAGTGATATATTGGTAACCCTTGGTCGGCAACTTCGAGTTTGGTGTTATGATAAAACGAAGCATTCATTAAACCAGTTTGAAACGGGCATTCCAGTGTCATTAAAACCATCATTAGTCATACATATACACGCATACCCAGAGAGAAACCTAATTGCTCAATACTGAGCTACCATATTATTCGTTACAAACTGTAGCGTCAACGTGCAACTCTTTGCGCGACCATCTTATTTATTGCTTCAGTGTATAGTAAGATTAAATCACAATTACCTCCTGTCCTAATTTAGCGTATAATTTTCAGTGTCTTAAACTATTACATGATAATTAGGAGTACCGTTTGTAATTCTATTTATATGGTTTTCACTTATCATTTCCACATATCATGTGATTTCAGTTCTTTTTTCTGATTTTATCGCAACAAATTTTTTTCACGCAGTAAAAATGACGAACAAGTTTAGTTATCACTTCTTTAATAACATGTGTTATAATCAAACATAATTTTCAATTAGAATACTTAATGGCGATATAAATTATTGTATTCCTATCAAAAATAAACTGTTTTTCCTTTTGATCTCACACAGCATAGTTAACTGAAGAAACTATAGTCCGAAATGATCGTATATTGTGGCAAAGTGCATAAATATTGGATATTTGCAGATTACATTTGTTTCCTTGGTTCAAATTTTTGCTAGATACAAAACTTTGTTAATATCATAATAATGTGTAAAGGCCTTTTAGGTCGCTTAGTACAATTACAAAGGTACAAATCCACCGCTTTTGATGCCCTTGCTATCAATGCACCATAAAGCTTGGTTTGGTTGATTGTTCTCTGTGCTCAATACTGTAGGTTCCATTCTGGACTAGCAATAAGGTTTTCAATGGTGATTAAAAGGGCTCAGCTTTAGCTCATAAAATCCAACAGATCCTACAAGATAACTGCGGTATACCAAACACTGTACTGGTCATTCCGATATTAATTTCAAATTAACAAGTGTGGTTACACTATCAATCACAGATTTGAGTAGAAGAGTAAGTAATTCACAGCAAGCCATATGCTTTCCATTCTTTCATCTTCTTGACATTTCTTCTTCTCCCCCACATTTTAATTCAAACTAAACATTATCTGTCCTATGCATTTGTTACCCGAACCTTTCTTCAGAAAGCAATTTATTCCTGCGCATTGTCTCTGCATCATTCTGGTTTAAGCCACATTTTTCTTCCAACACGCTCTCGCGTTTTAAAATATTGTTAACAACTGAAAGGGCAGAGTCAGACTGAAAACTTCAATGCCATAGCCGAGGTTTGAACTACGGATCTTTGGTCTCCGTTCAACCTCTCTAACCATTGGAAAATTTAATGTCATATCGGCACGTTGGCCATAGTAGCTCAATGGTTAGAGTGGCTGGACGGAGACCAGAAGATCCATGGTTCAAATCCTGGCTATGGCATTAAATTTTTCAGTCGGGCTCTACCCTTTCATAGTTTGTCCTACACACGGCTAGTGTGAAAGAACAATTAATTTCCATTGTTAACAATTATTCTGCCATTCCAATTTACAAGCGCTATTTTTCCCCATGTCTATATTTCAATTGCTTCAAACCTTTACCTTGATTTTTCACAAGGACTATCTTTCACACTAATTAGAGTACATTTTACAAATGTTAAAGAAGCTAAAATAATGTTTTAAATATAAAAGCTTCCTTTTCCATTGTCACTTGCTTGGTCTCTTTGGGGCAATTTACTTTAGCAGTGGAAAGAAACCAGAGGTCCTTTACTTGCTCCGCTATGTTATGTACAATTGTAAAGGATTTCCACTGGAATGTTCCTCAAAATCCCTTTCTCTTGCCCTCCAACATCATATAATTGGCAAGGACTTCTACTTTTTAAGTTCTTCCTTCTGTTACCACGCCTTAGTTTATTCAATAATATTTACCAGATGTTCCTAAAATAATGTAAAGGAATTTGATAACTGTTAACACTTCCAAGATCTTTTACCTATTCTAACACCCTCCGAATGTTCTCTTTAATCCAGAATCTACTCAGTTTCTTCATATAAAAATTTCTAAGGACCCTTCTTTCTCTCAATTCATGCCAAATTTCATTAGAATTTTTAACTCAACCTACTATCCTATATCCTTTTCAGATTCAAAATTTTAGATATCCTTCTTTGTGAATCTGTAACATTTTCGGATTCCTCCTAGCAGAGTTATTGCACTTTTTGAGCCTTACTTACTCAAGAAGCCAACCTGGGTTATCTGCTGCTTCGTTTCCTTTATTAGAAACTGTGAGAAATAGACAGCCGTGAGCAGGTTAAAAACTTTTAAAATATATTGGAGCAGTTCATTATTTATGTTATCAGCATTGCTGTTTTCTTGAAGTTCCCTGATCAATCATTGCGTTAAGAAATTATTTTCTTATTTTCTGCAGAAAGAAAGGAAACTACCTGATGGAAATTGCACTTGTTATTTTTAGATTCCGTTCATGCATTTCCGTAAGTGCAAACTTATCCTCTTTCATTCAAACTGGGCGTGCTCTTCGCTCCTGTAACAGTTCCGTTTTAGATACCATAGTCAGGACTTACGTACTATTCTATGTCTAATATATGCTTAAATATTTATTTCTCAGTTTCATCAGAATAAGTTCACTGACTTTTATTTCATTGGTAACTTCATATTCCATTAGCCACATTCAATTCTAGTATCCTTCCTCTAAATTCTGTTAATCCACCTCAGAGCGTATCAATATTAGAGCTTCCTGTTCACTTTTTTTCTTTTTAGATTGTTTTTATCCTTTAGTTTCGTGCAGCTTATTCTAACCTCTAATGTCTCTATGCCTTTCTCCATCTTTGGTCAATTTTTTCCAATACTACCCTAGAGTTTTTAATCACATTTGCTGCTCAGTATATTGTATATTTAACTGTTGTCTAAATCAACTTGTTATATTATTATCGTTTTCGCTTAAAACGGGGAGCACCCTCGTGTTATTTGAAAAATAATGGAAAAGTATTCCATGAGAGTGAAATAAAAATGTCCGTGATGTTACCTCATCTACCTTGGAATGTAAGTTTCTGGAAATCCTCAGGTAAATGCGGAAGTCATGAGAGATAATAGGGCAAATTCAAACCATTGTCCATATATTTATATTCACGCTTATTTAAAAGTAATGAAGAGCTTTGGTGGCCATTGCCTATTTGAGTTAGTTTGCTTCTCGGACTATAATGTCATTAAATAACGCCCCCCCCCCCTTACTTCAGAATACTTATAAGAAATTCGGAAAAACTTTCTTTAGTGCGACGCGGTGCACGTACACGCATGCGCAAGTGGACAACCTGCAGTTCTCGTGTTGCAGCCAACATGAGAAAGATATGTAACACTTGTAGCCAACCTCTGCAATAATGCCCCAGACATCTGTCCTACACCGGTGCAAAAGGACACGTGGATGCGATTAGCTCATATGAGTTTTGGAAATTACTGACGATGTTTCCTCTGAGGTTTTATTGCTTTACAAAAGTAGGCTTGCTGTCCAGCAAAAGTGCCTTATGTACTGTTAGAAGAGAAGGCTGTTTTATCTGTGCGTTCTTCAAATATTTAAGATTCCTTCAGGACGTTGTTGAAACTCGGAAAATGGCTCGACAAATCAGTAAAATGTATGTGCTCGCGGACTGGTACGGCTACTGCCGCGAATTGTGTATGATGTCAAATGACACTAATGCCCAATTTTACCAATAGATGTTAAAATCGACGTTAACTACTGTAACGTAACAGTTGTTACAGCGCTAACACTAATGTTAAATTTATTTAGATACTACTTTGTTAGTTTGCTAGATAGTCTAATTTAGTGATAAGTAAGGCTTTTGGCAGCATTGCGTTCAGTGTAGAAACAAGAATAGTGTCGCGAACCCAATTCCGATAGCGCGGCTTGTATACACAAAGAGCCGACAAATAAAGACAGCTGAGGTAAAGGACTTGCCGGCGCAGATAGGGTTTCGCGTTTGGAAGTTTCTAGTGATATCTGGATTGGCAGAGAGCAGTTTTTTTCTTATTTATTCCAGAAATCTCTCGAATTTGTCAATGAGGTATTTATGAAGGCAACGACTCGCCAAGAGGAGTCATAAACTGGAGAGTAAACAGCTGTAGAGTGTTGTTATAACGAGAGCTGTTTGTTATTGTCATGGACCTTGGTGTGGTAGATTTTGATATGTGATGTATGTCTGCTTCTACGAAGTGTGTTTCGACGCAAATAAAGAACATTTGGAATATCTGCAACCTGGACTTTTAATTCGACGGACCCAAAAAGTCACAATAGTTTGGCTGCACTGAATTCTTCAATATGGCTACATATGCAGTAAGGAAATAAACAAACAATTAATAACGTTAAAATAATGTCCTCCACCACGAAATTGCACTAAAACGTAAAGAAATTATATTAGAAATCGTGATTGGATATAAAAACATCAGAAAGTGTTAAGGACTTAGAAAGAGATCGCCGAGTCGCATATCAGAAGTAAGAGCCAGAAACTCCATTTCGTGCTCAATTCACACCATAGCTATCCATTGAACAAGTTTTCCTAACTATTATTTCCGCCAAATATTCCTTAAAATACAAGTGAACTTTTAACATATGTTCTAGCTGCATACGCAAGAATTGTAACTATATGCCGATCTCTAGCCCTTTCGTATGATATAACCAAAGAGTATGTACGTCATTTCCTGTTCAAATGCCCACGCTATCAACATTCAAGAGGAACGCTCCCTCTGTTTGTTTCATTGGAGCTGTTGCCATGGGGTACGTTACATGTAGCGTGATACTCCAGTGTAAACTCAAGGCATACAAGTAAAAATGTAATTATGTAAAATTAAATTTAGCAGTCTATCAGTTAGAATATAAAAGTGGAAGCAGAGGTGTATGGAAGTAGCGTGGGATTATTGTAAACAAAAAGTAACAAAACAGCAACAAAAAGACAAGAGCGATAGCAACTTAATAGGGAGTGATGAAATAAAAATGTGTTAAGGTTAACTTCTTATTACTTTTATATACTTTGAGATTTTGTATTCTTTATTTGTAACATGGTATCTCCAGTATTATTTATTCTACGTTAGAGATCTCTGTTTGCTGAATTTATTCTCAGTTTTGTGTCTTGTTAAAGCAATACGGAATCCCTCTCTCTCATAGAAATTCTGATTACAAATGCTTATTTTTTTATTTACGTCCTTAAACGTTGTCATATCGGACGATGAATGAAATGGGTTAAATGAGGCTCAAATGATCCCGGGGTCCATGGAGCCCATGAATGAGAAAGAAAAGTAGAATTAGCTGGTGGAGTAAACGGAGATCACTTTGGAGAAATTCTGCTCTAGAGCCGCTTTCTCCACCACAAATCGCATATACCGGTTCCTGGGTTTGGATCAGAGCGCTTTCGTAAGAAGAGAACTGTCTAAAAATAAGAACACCCCGTATCACAAATTCATTGCACAAATTCTACTCACAAAACAAGTTGATATTGCAAGGACTATTTCCCCCACAACTCTGAGACGTTGGGTTCATCAACCGATGCTTCAACCAAACACGCTCACGCATTTGCTAAACTCGCTCTAGCAGCGCTGGCGTCACAAATGCTCTTATTGTATCCTCGTGTTTTGTGTCGAATAACGTTGATCTACCTAATGGGGTCTTACAACAAGATTTCGTACTGGAAGACAGGAAATCAAACAAATATTCATAGTGTAGGCTACATTAGATTCAGATACATTGAACAGTGAAACCCATCAGATGATTCGAACCTCCACCAATGATATTTCAGACTCATTTTGGTGTAGCTAGAGATTATGTAGTCCCACAACTCCACGGTAATAACAACATGGGTCCATTAAGTTAATCTTCAAGATTGCCACTTCACATGCTTACCACTCAGTAGATATGTTAGTGTAAATGTCCAGCCGAGTGAGGTGATTAGTGCGGCCAGTAATGATGGTTATCAGGTGTAACAGTGGTAATCATTAGCTAAGTAACGCACGTCTCTTTAGAGAACGTTTCCAGTGAGTCAATGCTTTGAGAACCTATTTGGGCTACTCATTAATCAGTTGATTAGCACATTGTTTTTTATCTGAGTAAGGATATTTAAAAATAAGCAAATAAAAGTTTCAAACTGAAATAAATAAACAGTATAAAGTACATACGTAAATTCGAATGGACTGAGCAGAGCATCGAGAAGTTGGGTCCGTTTCTTTGATTAAATATTGACTGAATGGATCAAGAATTCTTTCTTAAAGTGGAGTAATAACTTATGAATTTAAAGAAAACCCCGTTTGTTAATTAATTAAATATACTTAACATGTCAATAGATCTGACACGGAGCTATCGCTTTAGGCATACCTGAAAGCTCTAGGTCTGGAGCGGGTATGAACCCGTGACCATGATATCAGTAGGCCAGCGCCTACGTTACTAAGCCGCTCAGAATGAGGACAATGTAGAAAAGAGTTAACTTATTGATTTTAAAGTTTGGAACAATTAATGTAAATATACCTGCAAGCACTAACTTCCCACTTTCTACTACAAATCGGCAACTAAAAATACCGCGTTAAGTTGCTTCAAAATTTCAAACAATATTAGTGATCTTGTTCGATTCCATTCCTCATTTTCTTTATTACATGATGACGTATGTTACACGTGAGATTCCTTTATAATAATACATATATCTCAACCTCATAATGTAATAAACTGGAAATTCGCAAAACATTCTGTTTTTAGCTTTTTTAATATCTATTCTTTACGAATTTTACAATTCTGCGGAAATTACTGAACTTTCCTTCGATTCCTAATAAAAACTTGTTATTATCAATAATTTATTTTTTCCTTCTTTTTCTTCATGTTTATAAAGATCTTGAATATAATGGCATTGGCGGTGCTTGCTACACAAATTATTTACTCGCAGATAAATTTTCTTGCTGCACAGTAATAATCAAATGAACCTGTCAAAAATTTATTAGAGCTAAGAATCAGCTTATAACTAACCTAATGGAGAAAAATGAACTCAATCTCTAGACAAATATTATGCTCCAGTATGTACCTCTAAAAATTGGACGGGCGATGAGCATATAACAGGTGGTAAAAGCTATTAGTGAACACAATATTAATTTGCACAAAATCTAGTCATATGAGGTAAATAAATAACTTGTAAAATACTGTTTATTTGGAGAAATTGGTTATACATGAATTAAAACTAAAAGGGGGAGAACCTCTTACGCAAAAGTGAATCCCGGAAGAATTAAATTTTATTGCTTCTAATTATTGTATATTTTTTAACAGAAATAGCAAGATTTTTGTCTAGGAAAAGAGAGACTGCCTTCCCCTTTCACTCGCAAGCTTTATGCCACTAAACAAAAACAGATGTTTTAGTGCCGAACTCCGCCGGCTTAAAAACAAATTCTACTACACATTTACACTTCTCATTTCTTACTTATATGCTCTCATGCATGAATATTGTTGCACAGGAAAGTAACTTTTTGGTTTATTTAAATATATAAATATATGCCCAATGTGGTAAAGCATACCGAACGGGATGGTTCAGGCGATTTCGTGTGTGGCCCGCATTTGGGAGAGGCGGGTTCGATTCCCATAGAAGACCTGCCTGACCCATGGGTTTTTTGCTAGGCGCTATGTGAATGCTAGGTAGGTTAATTATATCCCGCAAGTTGTTTGTCCCTCCATTTCATCTTCATTATTATTTTACACCATCTTTCACCTGGTGCTTTTATTCAGGGTAGAAGTGTCGGTGTGTGTCTCGACGTTCCATGGCAGAATGATATGCTCTGAGTAAAACTTCCTCCTCCGGTAGGATGGTCTCCAGTCTCAAACCAGGTCTGGTGGGGTTGGATTTTGGACAATAGTAGGAATGCCGGTGGCAGTGGCCTCCCGTGGAGTTTCCAAATGGTAAGATGTAGGGACCCTGCCCTCTGCACTGTCGTGGCTACTTGGGACGGACGGCCTCTATCTCCTCTCGCCTGAACTTTTCTCCCAAGGGTGCCGCACTTGGAGGCATGGGTAAAGTAGACCAAGTTCGGACCTCCGTGCTGAATCCCCTCCGTAGCGTAGTCCAGTCCAGTTCAGAGGTAAAAAATATCCTTGCAGTTCATTGCACAGGATTCTGACTACCATGATTCTGAATGAACACCATGATTCATTCTCTTCCCTTCTATCGGTAAATACATTAACATACAACGACATACATACATAAATATACAAAAGTCTGTCAAAGATACTAAAATAGAGAAAGAAATAAATTAACACTGTAACGTTTAAGCGGAATATTCACATCGGTATGAGGAGTTACTTAATAATGGTTACCTAATATTTAAATTTTAAATACGAATTGCCAGCACATAAAATAAAGGTATATAATAATATGAGTTGTTAAGGGATATTTTTCGTTCTAATGTCGCAGCATGTTAGGAGACTATAAATTTATGCCATAATTTTCCTCAGATATCCGACAATTTCTTATGTGTTTCAGTAGAGAATTCCAATGGAGAGCCAAGAACGATGAATAAAACATTGCACGATGAGCAAGTATAGCAAAAATGGATGGCCTTGTTAAGCAAGTTCTTAGATGATGACAGCTAGAAAGGCATTTAAAGTGAGCGTTTAAATAGTTTGAAATTCAATAATGAAAAAATTGTGGGAAGTGATAAGAATGTTAGTATATTGTTCTGTAAACAGGAACAAAGGCGTAATTAGAACTATGGTGTAACAACATTTAAGAAGTTACATTGAGAGCATATGTCCATATTTTTATACAGTATAGTTTTATAAGTCGACACTTAGGATTAGTTCGGACTAGTACAAGATAGTCATTTCAATAGAAAATCCATTTATTAATATTCTCTAAATTAAATTTGGCAGAAAGTATTCATATGTTTTCATGGATGAATAACCGATAATATACTGTTGAATACATTCGAGGAGGGACCCAAAAGAAACAGGACTCCAAGGCCGCTGCCACTCGTAGACGTAGTGCAGGATTCTTACGCTAGATGGTGTTAGTAGAGACCTTCATGAAACAGCTGTGCAGACGGCGTCAGTGTAGAGCTGAACGTCCAAGTGTGGTATTTGTGTTCCTCTGACTGTTGGTGGGTTACCTCTGCGAAGTCATTATGGCAACTTTAAAAGAAAAAAGATTCTGTGTGAAATTTTGTTTACTGTATAAACAAACTGCAAGGGAGACACACCAAATACTTCAGGAAGCTTTCCAGGAGGACGCTATGAGCTGCACAGAGGTTTTAGAGTGGTTTGGGTGCTTTAAACGTGGTGACATGTGTGTTGAAGACCAAGTTCGTTCTGGGCGCCCTTCAACATCGCGAAATGAGGAGAACATTGAAGAGTTCCGCCAAAAGATCAACGAGGATTGTCGCCAAACGATCGACCAAATTTCAGCAGCGACAGGAATCAGTTGGTGCTCGTGCCAGCGGATTTTGAGGGAGGATTTGCACACGAGACGTGTTGCCGCTAAATTTTTTCCACGCCTTCTCACGCAGGAGCACTACACCACCCGCATGAATATGTGTCAGGACTTGAAAACAGAGATTGAACGTGATCCAAACTTCTTGAACAAAGTCATTACAGGGGATGAGAGTTGGTGTTACGGGTATGACCCAGAAACCAAGCAAGCGTCCAGCCAGTGGAGGACTCCCTACTCTCCCAGACCAAAAAAAGGCAAGGCAAGTGAGGTCAAACATGAAGACGATGATCATTGTCTTTTTTGATGTTCGTGGTATTGTGGATCGGGAAATCGTATCTCCTGGCCAAACTGTTAACCAGCACTTTTACTTGGATGTTTTAAGGCGTCTGCGAGAGGATGTGAGGAGGAAACGCCCGGAACTTTGGCGATCAGGTGACTGGTTTCTGCATCATGACAACGGACCAGCACATATGGCCTTACGAGTGACCAACAATTTGGCATCTCAGAGGTGGTCTGTCGTTCCCCACGCTCCGTGTTCGCTGGGCGTGCAACTTTTTCCTATTTTCACGAATGAAAAAAAACCGCTAAAAGGGGAGCATTATGACGATGTGGAGGCGGTAAAAACAGCTTCGCAAAGGACACTGGACAATATCAAACTTAAAAGAGTTCCAAACATTCTTCCAACAGTGGGAAAAGAGACTTGAAAACTGCATCGCATGTAATGGAGAGTATTTTGTAAGAAGGCTCATCAATAAAGCTTTTATGACAACAACCCGGTTTCTTTTGGGTCCCCCCCCCCTCGTATATAGCCCCCGTGCTCAATTAAAAATTTAATTTATATGGACTCCAAAATAACTTACGCAAGTTGTCCAAATTCACAGTTCCTAACACTTGCATACGTTCCATTACGATTAATCGTGATTTTTCTGAGGTCAGCGTTAGCCATGTTCTGCCCATAACGATAGTTTTCTCTCAGTTAAGCTATTTTTCTTCAGAAAAATCGTCTACTTTTACAGCCTTTTAAAAGAAGAGATAGGAAATACACTGACAAGTTCCTGAACTACAGCCACACAAAGCTTACGCTTCCGCCTCGTTGTTAATGGATTGTTCTCTAGCATCCGGTTAATCCTCGTCTTGTTACGATAAGGATTGGACTTGCTGACGTTACCCGAATAACTATCTCCACAGTAACATTTCAGCTTTGAGAAAGTTTAACTAAACCCTTAAGGTAACACGACTCTGAATTACCGAGAAGCCGGAGCGGAAGCTAAGCTTTGTTTTTACTTATCTCCATTAAGACATCCAGTCCATTGTGGCAGTTCTTGTTCTTTTGTAGAAACACAGTGGTTGCTAACTGAAATGTTCCTACCCTGCATAGACTGGAAATATTTTATTCAGGGAAATAACGGCTATGAGACTAAGAAATTACCCAGAAGCCTAACACGTCCCAATTTTTATGATGTAAAAGAAAAAGTACTTGAACAGGACTTTGAAAATGTACTTTACAAAATTCTTCTGAAATCTAAAAATCGACATAGTTGTAAATCATAATTTACATCTTAATTTTTTTTATTTGGAGTTGGTGCTATAAATTAAAATATGCATGAATATAACAGGTTTGGAATTACAAATTTAAGTGTAAGTGTAATGAGATAATTTAGAAGAGTAATTCAAAATATATTTCTTGCATATGACTGAATAATAAAGATTTGAGAAGAAAAGTAATAGAATTGTTTTCGAAGGAACAGCTAGAAAACAGTAGCTTTACTCCTTTGAGTTCCTAAGTTAAACAAAATCTATTGTGTATAAATGGTCTACAGAGCCTGTGAAAATAGCTACCTGACTGTGTTTACTGATTAATCTTTAAAAGAGAAAGCCTAGCTGTCTCATCCATAGTTTGGGACAATAGTCCATAACAGTAACGATTACTGATGCCCAGAATATAACCGCCATTCCAGCCCCTGGTGTCCTTTACAAGAATAGCCATAAAAATAAGTTTGATTTTTTCCAAGATTGACAGTAGAGAATTCAAAAAGTTATTGAACTTCTTTGTGGAATAGTGACATGTCTGATGTTGGAAAAATTAAACTTGTGAAAAACATTAATTGTATCAAATCCTAAATATACCACATAAAAAGCAAAAAATACTGATTAGATGATTACGTAAAATGAAAAAAGCGACCCATGTCGTGGTAGGGATTCATGCAGTCATATACATAAAACTATACCGATGCAGTGCACCAGATTTAACTTGATGAGGAAACAGAAAACCGCAACTGCCACGTCCTGCCCCGTTCCCCTTTCCTAGTTCTACCACTCCATTTAGTGGTTTTATTAGTTACCACTTTTTCTTCGATCCTAAGCCTGAAAACAACCTTTGTTTATTGGCTATAGTTTGAGTTCCCAACCAACACCAGACATGCTAGTCTAGCCATTAGTGTGGACAGTCGCTGTTTACAGTGACTTGCCTTTCCACCACACAGATGATGCTTCCCTCCTTCCTTGCTTTAGCCTCTCCCTGGGCCTTATCTTAGACCATAGGTTAATGGGTTTGTGTTGGACCTGAATTTAAATCAAGAAAAGGTTTTTTGCTTACACAGGACTTCAGTGGAACACGATTGATAACAATATTCTGTCAACGTTATATAAAGATAGTATAACAACTAGAACCATCGGATACTACGTTTTACTTGACTCTTCATGTTAGCAGCTATTATAACGTATCATAGTCAGATATTAAGAGTATACTTCAGATGGTAAACGGCATTTTGTTTTAGCAGTGCAGTTAGCTTGAGCAACGTTATTTTATAAAATTACGATAAAGTTTGGAGCCACACTAGACCAAGAGAATCTCCAAGTTTTTCTTTCTGTTCCCAAACGTTTCAGGAAATCAGGTTTGGTTCTAGTCACAGAAAACTCAACAGCATTCGTATACTCTAGTCTTTATGAATATGTCTCTGTGTGTTTCCAGTGTCACTTGAATCTGTGTTGTATTCTTGTACCAATAAATATTAATGCCTTACAACCTCAAAGCGTCCTAGACACGAAGTGAATAACACTAAAAAAAAAAGGAAAGAGGTGGATAACAGATATATATTTTTTTAATTTTACGTCCTCCAACGTTAAGTCATATCGGACGGTGCAAGAAATGGGTGAAATGATGCTCAACTGTGTCCAGGATCCATGGAGCTTAGACCTACCCAACATTCGTCTTTTAGGATGAGGGAAAACCCGGGAAAAGACCTTATCCAGGTAACTCACTCTAACCGAGATTCGAACTCGGGACCTCTTGAAAGTGAGGCAGACATGCTACCATCTACGCTACCGAGGCGGACAACATATTTTGGAACTCCCAGAGCATTCTACGAACGGAGACATTTCTCTCCTCTGTATTTAGATACCAAATACTAAGTCGAGATAGGTATGTGTGTGAGACAGAGAGAGAGAGAGAGAGAGAGAGAGAGAGAGAGAGAGAGAGAGAGAGAGAGAGAGAGAGAGAGAGAGAGAGAGAGAGAGAGTGAGATTCCCATTAAATAGGGACATTATAACGCGTGGTAACCCATGCGCGGGCTCTCACCACTGCACGAGATCACCAACAATGCCGGTCCGCATAGCCATGGTTGCTAGAACGTATGTCTCTAGCGTTCCGCCGCGTAGAGGGTCGCGGGTTCTAGTCCCGCCTTGGGCATGTGTGTTTATGTGTATAGTGAATATGTGTGAAACTAAGGTAAACATTTAAGAAAACCTGAAATAATGAAAAAAACGGTTAAATAAGGAAAAAGAAAGGAAATAAATAAATAAATATAGACATGTTTAAATAAAAAAACAACAGTTGCCGGAGAAGAGAAGGCGTCAGAATATCACTAAGAACCTTATTCTACGAGGGATGTTCAATAAAGAATGATCACAATATTATTTGACAACGTACCTTTACTCATCCTCATAACTTTGATGGTCCTTTTGAAAATAGTCTCCCTTGAATGCGATGCACCTGTCCCAACGTTTGAGCCAGTCTTCAAAGACATGCTGGAAACCATTTTTGAGATATCCTTTAAAATCGCCGGCACAGCCTTCACCACTGCTTCTGATGATGGATATTATCTCCCACGAAGACGTTTCTTCAAGTTAGGGAATAGAAAAAAAGGTCACATGGGGCTAAATCCGGACTATAGGGACGGTGAGGGATGCACTTCACGTTGATTTTTGAAAGACATTCAGCAACAACATTGGCAATATGCGGCCGCTCATTATCGTGATGCAGCACCCAGCCTGCTTCACGGAAATGTGATCTTTTACGCCTGATATGGACTTGCAATGTTTTCAGGACATCCCTGCAGTATTGTCCAGTTACTGATGTGTGTGCAGGTACAATATTCTGATAAACCATTCCCTGAATATCAAAGAATGAGATGACCATAACTTTCCCAGCAGAAGCAACAGCTTTTACTTCTTTGGGCGTTGGTGATGAAGGAGATTTTCACACTAAGCTTTGATGTTTGCTCTCAGGATCAAAATGATGTAGGCAAGTTTCATCAGCAGTGATTACGTTTGAAAGAAACTCCGGAGCTTCCTCTAACATCAACTTTAACTGCATGTTACCTCCATTGCAGCAGTAGGCGATACTGGACATGCCTGAACTTGCCTGGTTCTCAAAGGTCGGAACCAGGAGTA
Source organism: Mantis religiosa (assembly GCA_030765055.1). Classification (NCBI taxonomy): domain Eukaryota; kingdom Metazoa; phylum Arthropoda; class Insecta; order Mantodea; family Mantidae; genus Mantis; species Mantis religiosa. The sequence goes on along the minus strand of CM060948.1, from coordinate 164,485,689 downwards.
CCAACAGTGGCACTACTACGGCGGGTTTGTTTCACACTAAACTAACAGAATATAATGAGTTTGAATTTTAGTGCGAAAAATTATGACCGTAAAAATATTATGATCATTCTTTATTGAACAGCCCTCGTATATTAATTATAGGAAACGTTGGCATTCTGATCACACCCAGATAGTACATATCATACAAATGTTCTCGCTTGCTCACCTGAGGCCAGCAGCGGAAATCCTTGCCAAGCCGTGCAAGAAATAATTAAAGTTTAGAGTGGGAGAAATCAAACGATCCTCTCCCTCTCTTGTTTTTTTAAAAAAAAACTAAACAAGCCAAAATTCCAAACAGTTAGTTCTGAGAAATCGTAGGGCCACTAATCAACCCTTAGAATTTTCTCTATGAAAGATATTTTTCGCTTCATGATACGTGTTCTTGTAGAATCTTGTTTATACTAACACTACGACCTCTTTTTCTATCAAACGATCGAAAAATAACCCCATAGAGTTTCCGACATAGCTCTATATTAACCGTTTCATTAAAGGAAATGGGTTCGATTATAACCCTATACAATTCGCAATTTTCATATCACAGTGAGACGATTCATGCAATAGGACAGTTTTTTTCGATAGAACAATATAGTTTGTTATGATGGTTTGTGCTAACTTTTATAATAATCTTCGGGGTGAACGCTGTAAACCGGCACCAATTTTGTTAAGTTTAATTTCTGTTAAAATTAATTTTCTTCTGGAACATTTCGTGTCTGAGGCTGGACTCGAAACCTTTATTCACAATCGCATTACAAATTCTAACTAGTGCTACAATGTTTGTAAATCATTCAACAAACTACCTACGCACGTGATGAACAGATTTATGAATAAAATAAGCAAATACGCGTTTTTCCACACATAGATGATGCAGTATGCTTTCGGTGTTGACAAAGGCAACTAATATATCAGAATGCACACAGCAATAATGGCATGTGTATAAAATTATCTATACATAGGAAAGCAGCTGCGGAACAGGAAATGAAAGGAAGGCAGGGGATGCCAGTAGACGAGAGAAAGAAAAAGAAGGAATGACTATAGCAATAACAATAGCAAGTCGACACGATATGAAGGTTACTGGGGTAACCAGCAATTCCCAAGACAATTGTGAATAAGTGTGGAAGATAAGATAATTTGATGAGAACGTACTTGCAGCACAGGGAGGAGAAGAAATGAGTAAAATAAAGTGGTTGGAATATGGAAGGACGAAAAAGGTGAATAGATACCTGAAGAGGGTGATGTTACATTATATATGGCTTCTAAGAGCACAAGGAAATCGGAAACAGTACTCCGTGTGATAAGAAAAATCAAGTGCGGAAAGATCATTTTATGAAAGGGGAAAAAGAAAAAGTTAGAGAGGGGATGAAACTGGAGTGACGGAGAGAGTAATGGAGAGCTCTGATTGAAAGAAAGTGAAAGAAAAGAAAGCAATATAGAAAAAGTTAGAAATTATAAAGAAATTAGTGAAGAAGTCGAAATCTGAAAACAGTTTAGTGGAGAAGTTAGAAGTAAGTGTCTAATATCAGGTTATAAACTGCAGTCAGGGAGTGACATCCTTTAGTAGTTAGAGAAAAGGGATGAGAGATAGACAAAGTAACAAGGTATACATGTCTGTGAGACTTCAGATAATTATCGAAATCGTGGTAAAGAGTGTTACTAAGTCTTTAATGAAAATTTCGTAATACGTTTTATATGAATTAGAAAAGTTATGAAAGAAGGAAAGTGAAAAAATGGGAGATAAAATAAAATAGAATCTAAAGGGGTAAGTGGGAGCAGTATAGTTTAAAGAAAAATAGGCAGCACTCGTTTAGAAATGGAAACTGGTCTTGGAAAAGGGTTAACCTGCACAATGTAACCAGACGTTCAATTGAATCGGACCCTAAAATAAATTTAAAGTACTCCTAAGTAAAGGAAAATTGTAACATATATAAACGCTTATGAAATCAAATTTAGTTAATTACAATTTTTGAAAAGTTCAACAGTTAAGGAGTAACGAATCAAAGCTATAATGGCAAATTTTCAGTAGAGGTGAAATACTGGTAGACAATATACAAGTGAATGTACTAAGTGACTTCTAAAACGGTATTTAAAGCAGAAGTTACACGTTTTAAGAACTTCTTGCGTATCATCACATACGCATACGCATGCACAAAGTATGTATAAACCAAATATAAATCACGAGTGGATGTTATACATTTTGATTAGGCGCTATAACTCACACGAATGTAATTCTTTTTGTTGAAGAACATTAGAGCTAATGCTTAGTCCGCTAAAACAAATGCAACCGTAGTCACTCACTGTAATCGTTTATCATATTTCGCCTGGCCTAAACTGTAGATATTATTAAACTGAAGGGAATATTTTATATTTCTTTGAAAAGTAAACAATAGATGAAATGTGTCTGTACTTTTATTCAAACTTCACTTTCCCCGTCATGCATTTGGCAGGTAGAAAAAGTACTGAATTGTAACCAAGAGTTCTATTTTCAGATTTCAATAGAAATTACAGGTTAAATGACCCTGGAAATCCAAGTCAGTATGCTGGATAGAGAAATCTATATCAGTCTAATACAAAGTATTTTATATAAATAGATCACGTGTGTTTGTACTGTCTTTACTACGTGCTTAATAGTAGAGAAAGTGTTTATTCAACCCATAAATGGCATGTAGAGATTTCACAGCTTATAAGTGAAAATAAAAAGTAAAAGATATTCCCAGAATAAATAAATTAAAACTAATCTTGTAAATATACTCCACGAAAATATAGCATTTCTGACTGTTGGAGTGATATCCACGAAATATTTGATACTAATAAAGATGAATCACTTATGAACAGACATCGGAGCCCGTACACCTTAAAGGGATATGAAGTTTACGAGTCTCGCCGTGTATAACTGCTGACGTCAGTCCCGGGGACACTACGCAGGGATAATCCGGTACGCAACGCTACGCGTTTCATTTCAACTACTGCTCGTCAAGCAGATACTTTCTCCCAATATTTATATATTGTTTCAGTGAGACGTGTAGAAAAATCACAACTCGCCAATTTACGAATGAATATGTTTGCTCAGTGTAATCCCCGCAATGAAAGCAATGAGGAGGATGGTATATTATTGTAACGTAGGTTACATTTTGTATCTGTACCGGAGTGTACACACAATGCGCTTCGGTATACTTATTGATACAGACGTTTGTTGATGTCGCGCTTGACCTTGCATAGTACCTGTGCGCGTACATTGATTGCTAAAGTGTACAGGATCCGATGACTGCTTATAAATATAAACGATAGTGTTAGGGAATCACGGAAAGAGAATAATTTCCAACGCAAGCGATCCGCTTTTAAACATGCAAACGTTTATATCTGCAGACGTGTACCTTAAATAACTTCCATCGTTACGCTAGCCAGTCAGTTTTCTCCATACTCCTTGCCCTACTACGTTACAATAAAATTCATACAGCAAGGCTTAATGTGTCGGTAGAATATATGTAACGTTTTATAAGCGATAACGTGCTGGAAAATCTTGCGAATTCGTATAGGTATGTTGTGAACAACACAATTATAAAAGGAAGCTTCCGCTTTATACCACACTGATATTTCAGGATCTAATAAAAATGTTCTTAGGAAAACAAAGTTTCACATATTCAAATTGGAAATAAATAAATATTCCAACTTTCCCAAGAAAAGCCCGTGAGATTCCTTTTAATCAAATCTGTGCTATAATTTTTAACTGAAAGGAAAGCTTAAAGGATAGGCAAATACGTAATATACCTAGAACCGATTAATATATACAATTTGTGTGAAATAAAATGATTGGTAATAATAACTATTTTCCAAATACTTCATGCTTAGCCTCATATAAGAGACCCACTTCAAAGTTTTCACTTCTTACCTTTTCTCGTTTTCTATTCCTTAAAAGCTTGGCACCATCAATAAACATTTGAATATTTTTTCCATATGTTTAAGCTCTTTGCTTAATTTTAAAGCATTTTTAAGAAAAAATGTATTGTGGCTAACCTTGCCTATACTGAACAACAATTTTGTTTGAATAGTATAACATCTAAGTGAAGTTTTCGTTTGTAGAGAAAGTCGGGTCAACGTAACCTGTCGGATATTATTTTTTGAATCGCTGTCATATTCAGTTGTTTTCCATGATGTTGTGTAAAAATTATGGAATATTTGTATAGAAACAGCGACTCGCTTTTTAAAAGTACTTCGCTTTGGTTTTCTGAATCCCTCTCGTATCTCTTTGTGAGAACTTGTATCTCAATTAACGTGAATTGGAACGATACGCTTTTGTAACAGCAGTTTATAAAGCTAAATAAAGTAAATTTTACAGGTGGGGTAAGGCGTATCTACGGAAAACAAAACGGTAGCTGGCATTGTAAAAACATTTGTTTATCTAAAAAAATGGGTGCGGGAATGTGAAATCAAAGTGGGTTGACAATATCATGAAAAGCGTTTGTGAGCATCACTGTTTTTTCAAAATTATAAAGTGGAGAAATATAGGGTTTCAATCATAACGAGTTTTGTCCTATATTTTCTTGTTTTAGAAACTCTTATTTGTTCCGTTTATACCCCGCCTTTAACTCCAATGGTCATTTCGGCAGCCGTTCTCCTTTGGAACATTCGAAGGTATTAACTCGTATTCGTTGGGTTTTAACCATTATATCACGCACACCCTCGCACTCTCATTCATATTTACAGACTTTAGGGAAGATGAGGAATTATCTTGGTTGGAGGAAAATCCCCACACCCACCGCCGAGAACCGAACTCGTGACCCCTAGCACGGCAGGCAGGTGCTCTACGTCGGAGGTACGGGGCCAAATTTTGAAAAATGTGTTAATCCAGTCGTGGTCAGAATCGTAATATATGGTGTTACAATGAGATTTGTAATCAACATTGTTATTACCTCCGGTCGTAAATATTTTAAAGAAATACATTAATTTCTGAGTAAATTGACAGTTGTAAAGGTTGGTTAATTATAGAGAAAATAAAAATATTATAATGAACACATCGTGTTTACTTTGACAAACTAGCCTGTGGTGAGCCTTCTGGTCCAACTTTGCCTTTTTTATTTTTCTAATTAACGTCCTACAATGTTGTCATATCGGAAAATGAATGACATGGTTGAAACCATGCTCAAGTGAGCTCAAGGTCCATAGAACTTAAGTTTCCCGACATTAATCCTTTTTAAGGATAAGGGAAAACCCGGAATAAACCTTATCCAGAAAAATCCCCCTGACCGAGTTTCGCACCCGGGACCTCTTCATCGTGAGGCAGGCACACTACCCCTTAGGCAACAATGGCGGGCTTCTGATAAAAATTTGTTTGCCCTGAACCGGAAGGAAGGTCGGAAGGCCTCACGGAAACAGAAGCGTCTAGGAGCTTGCTGAGGCGTTGGGGATAGTAGGATGTGGAAGAGGCGTTGAGCAAGAGCTAAGGGAAATAACGGATAAATTTAGCGCGGTTCACCCTTGTTAGTTATGAAAACTTGATATTATAGTCCTTGACATTCCTGCCTCGGGGCGAAATTATGAACTGTCTGCCAATCGTGTGATGTTCTTCTGTTCTAAAAATCACTTTCCCTTGCTATTAAAATGAGATAGATAAAATTTAGCTAATCTCTTCTTAAAAATAATTTTGTGTTTCGGGATACAGTTTTATTCGTGCCTGCTTCTTTTTTAAATTAACGTCCTCCAAATTTAAGTCATATTGGACGATGAATAGAATTGGTGTAATGATACTCAGATGAACTCAGGGTTTATGGACCATAGAACTCTCGATATTCACCTTTCAGCAGAAGGGAAAACACTGGCAAAATCTTATCCAGATAGCTCACCCTGATCAAGATTCGAAATAGGGACTTCTTGAAGCAGACATACTACTTACCTACGCTACGGAGGTGGTTATGTGTACTGCGCTTCTATAGTTGTGACGGTCATAAATGTTGAAAATCTAGAGAATCCAATTAATATATCGCCGTGACAGTGTGAGATTGAAATTTTTACTTCAGAAGCACTCATTACTTCTATGCTATATAGTTTTAGAATAAATTTAAATATCAAATGGTAAATACTAATGGTATAATATTGAAAGAAAGAATATACCTGAAGAACGAGGACTTGACATAAGTAAAGAAATTCATAACATATGATGAATGTTTTATGCCAAAACGTTGCCATTTTAAGTATCAAAAACAGTCCTATCTCTCGTCACTGCCACTAGAGTTCTATTCACTGCACAGTACTGCCATATCTGTCACGCATTCACAAAAGAGTCAAGCTGTATTTTTAAAAAGCGAGAAGTTTCTATCTGATCCCTGTCCTCTAAAACAAATAGGAGGTGCTATAACCTGAACGCATCTCATAATAGTGGTTATGTCACTGCGAAAAGCACTGACACTGGCATCATGGGTCACAAATAACACTTCTACATTAACAGATGAAAACAGTCACTAGTTATGTCAGAGAGGGGGGTTGAACAGGAGGGTTAGAGAGTAGGGGACGGAACGAGTAAGAGAGATGGCAAATGATAATGCACACTTAGCCTTACATTCTCTAAGATTAAGGTAATGCATACTTAAATCTGTGAATCTAGCGAAATAATGATAACAACAGCATTGGCAGTTTAAGTGAAGCGTTATTTTAAGCCGTGCAGCACTGTGAATCCTTACACTCACTGACAGAGATCTGGTGCGTTAGATCCATGGGGTTAGCGGAACCACAGTGTTGTGTCACCTGTTACGGGTTGGCTTTACTATCTGATGAATCACCTCTGTGGTCCCCCATGTGTGTTTCTGCATGTTTTATTGGATTCGTAATCCATCCACCTAACTGTACATAGTGATTCAATAAATACTGGAAACCAGCGTTACACAGAGCCAAATTTCCACTATAGCAACAAGTTGACTCGATTTAGGGCTAACATTTTCTAAGCAGCCATTGTGGTTGCATAAATGCCACAGAAACTAACAAAATATTTTAATGTATAAGAAAAAATATAACTAATATATGCGACTTAATAGGATAGTTAGATGTGTAAGTTCAAGTGACCAAAGAAACATAATTTACATTTTAAGTTAACTTTATATTTATCACATAAAGACCTTGACCAATTTATTTTGTTACTGGTTAGTGCACATACAGGAACATGTTTAATAAAATTTACCGCTAATAGAACTTTAATGATTATTTAAATATGAAGACTTATAAACAGACTACACAAAATGTCTACTGTTTTCTGTATGTTATTAAACACTTTTTGGACCAGCAATTCATCTTTTATACCCTCTGTTCCACTTTTTTTAAAACCAATGGATGCTTAAAGCTCTGCTAGCATAGAAAAATTAGCCCTCTCCAATCTTTCTTTCACTATCTACATAAAATTTGCTGTGTATTTCCTTTTATATTTTACAACGATAATTTCCAAGCGAGTTTCAAATTAACCTCATACAAATATTTCCTATAGAATTCTGTCAAATAAAAGCTGCCGTTGAACATATTTGTATATGCCAAATATGTTACAAGCTTTCCTTGGAACCTTGATTACAGATTCCTCATAACTCTTCGCTAAAATTACTTTCTGCTATTCCTCTACAACTGTCTGTTGCTATAAATACACATTAAGTAATGTTTCAGGGTCAGTCAGAATGCGGATAGTGAACTTTCTCGAAGAGTGGCCACCTAAGCATTAATACCGAAATTAAAGGATTGCAATGAGTAAAGATTCGTAATGGATTTCAAAGAAATCTTGTATCTTTGTGAAAAGCGTTCACGTGCAGTTGAGTTGAATAGTATAACAAAAGAAACGGGAGAAAGAGGGTTTCTTAACAGGAAGGAATTATAAAAGGGTAACATTTGACTTCGTTTGAAAATGTATTCTTCGGACCCTTAATAATGGCATGGCCGAGAATAATAATTACAATGTACAAAATAGTCACAAAAGGAAGCTTTGTTGTGAATAAAGAGGGCTTCCAGAGGTGAAAGTTACACACACGCAGCTGTGCACAGTGTGGGAAGACCGTCTTCACCTGGAGACCGATTAAGACAGTCAGCACCTCTGTCTTGGTCCAAGGCAGACGAGAAGCGATGAGAAAAGATAACTGTTGGTTCATACATAACGAATTAAGTATTATCGAGTAATAAGCATTCTACATACATTAACTCTAAACAGTGATATATTGGTAACCCTTGGTCGGCAACTTCGAATTTGATGTGATGATAAAAAGAAGCAGTCATTAAACCAGTTTGAAACGGGCATTCCAGTGTCATTACAACCATCCTTACTCATACATATCCACGCATACCCTGAGGATAAAAGTGCTATACCCTGAGAGTATCTCTTTGCTACACCCTGCGCCACCATCATTTTGCATCAGCATCTAGCATCTGGGTGATTTTACCATATTTTCTCGATTTTCCCTTTGATTGTGACACGAGGATTTGACAACAGTACCAACATTCGTGAATTTGAAGAACAATGGACATACTTCATTAACCCATGATGCAAATGTTGTAGATACCCGTGGCCCTTTGCTTTTGTCTCAGAGGTAAAATTTGTAATTATTCCAGTAGATCGAATTGATTGCTTTGAGACATCGCAGAAATTGGTATGAAAATGGGTATATGAATTGCAGCAAAGGTGGCATAAGTAATAAAATAATACATGCCTTTAAGGGTTAACGTTTGAAAATATTTGGAATATGATACAACATTAACTCCTTTCATGAATACTACAAGCAGACTGATTTCAATAATATAAGTTACCTATTTTATAGAGACAGCAATCAAAAGGAAATATTACTCTTTGAAGGCAAAAACAATTAAAGTTTACTGAACATCTCTTTAAAATGGTTTTCGAAGTTCAACTATAACTAATTGTAAAGCAGTTATAATTTTCTTGGGTATAAACGTTATATGCCTCTAAAAATTTGTCAAATAAATAAAATTTGATACAGCTGTAGGAAAGAGAATATGGGAAAGGCATATGCTTAAAATATCAGGATGGGGTACCATATTTTGCTTAATTCCAAAAATGTATATCCAAACTTTTGCCAAATCACACCAAAAGGAACCAGGGAAGAACTGGGTGGTATAAACATAAAAGAAACTTAACATCCAAATATTATTTCCTTTAAGCTATCTCTTCATTGCTTAGGTCTAAAATGCCTAAAACCATCTACAATACTTGCAATAAACAGCTCGACCTTTCCGAGATGTAACAATCTGAGATATCAGAAATTAAATTGGATATAATGAATATTAACAAAGTTCTAAGCTACTATTAAATAGTTTTTGGAAAATTTCGTCTAGCGGTTCCTGGGATTTTCTCGTGCGCAGATGAGCATGTGATCACATTAAATATACTCTAAGCGGATGAGCGAGAAATCTCCCTTCACATCAAATCGGTATAAGTTTCTGTACAAGAATAGAAAACTTATGTACAAATAACTACTTTCTTAGTGATTTTGTAACCCATTCTCTGAATTTTAAAATTAAATCAACGTTTCAAACAGAAAGAAAATAAGACATTTAAGAGGAAATTATGGTGAAACATTTAACTACAAGGAATGCGTAATAGCATTAATACTTAATTGAACAAAAATAAAAAGTATGGCTTTTATTGGAAGCAAATTAACACTATAAGAATATTAAAATTAGTCCTCATTATGACTTTTTACTACCTAAGTGGATGAACACGTGCATTTCATCCAGAAATTCGATGTCGACATTCCACAGGAAATATATTCCTTGCGCACTTACTTTTACACAAATAATCACTTTTGAGGAAGACTTGTGTTTGCATGCGTATGTCTCTTCGACTTTAAATAACATTAATGCAAAAAGTTATTTAAAGTCTAAAAGTTGTATTTAATATAAGCAGTTTCCTAGAACGTGACACCACCAGACTTTCAAGAGAATCTCCCACGCCAAGCTACTCTTTACGTGGATCAGGTTCAAAGAATTTCTATTTTCATAATAATGGCTCAAGCGAATTTACTATGAATAGCCTCGGAAGTTCTCTTTATAATGATTTATAATGGACAGCTCCTGCATAATTAGGTAGCAGTGGAAGATGAGATAAAATCTTTGCAGAAAAAATGTAAATCTCTTTAGAGAATAGAATTTATGTTTTATATACACAACAGGCCAGATTTATTTTCCTGTGAATTCTGGAGGTTTATCTCTTTGATTTTGCCCTAAAGTGCATTCAAACGCACAATTATGCAGGTACCTAATGGCTTTCTGTGGCCCCTATATTACAAACAACACATCCACCTCCCGGAAAATTGCAAATATTGTTGTAGCTATAAATATACATAACGAACACATTTCGGGCAATCCCTGATATGGGAAGTTCCAGAGTACCTAAGCAATAAAATATTTGAAGATTTAATGCATAAAGCTTGCTTAGTATATTTAACTAGCATTTTCCCCAACAGCCTATGTATTACAGTCTTCTACTTATTTGATAAAATACGTAGAATATTTCGATTAAATATGGAACCGTCTCCGATATCAGAAAGAACGATGATCCGGCACCCTTATCGGGGTTGTCAGGAGTTTATATGGGCCATCCTGTATGTAGTTCTAGATGCTATGCTGCTTTGAGTGCAGTGAGATACAGAGATGCTTTAATAATTCCATTATTTGTTTTGTATATGATAAAATAGGAATATTTACCTTTAAAATCATATATGTATCATCGACCCTTTCACCAATTTGGCCCTTTAAATTGGCAATTTAGATATGACAGTGTGCATCGATGCCGATATAATTTTTCTTTATCAGTATCACATGACGTACTTTAAGAGCAATGTTTACAAAATTTATTATACTTATGTAATTCAGAGTGTCACTGGTTATTTATGGAAACTATATCTTTATGGTAAGCTACGAATTGTCCCAATTTCTAAATAAATATGTAAATAAAAGCAGATATAATTAAGAAATAGAAAATGATCATTTTGTTTTACACAAAATAAATTATTTTACTCTAAACAAGTTAAATATACTGCAAACATTTCGTTTAAGTGGCGCAGAATTATGTTCTGTGAGATTTATGGAAACATAGTTATACAGAAATTATTCATAGTCAAGTTAGTCAAGTTTCAGTATTTTGAGTTAAGATGAAAGCTGTTGCTTATATCACTTTGGACATTTTAGGCCAAACTCTAACTTACTATTCTTATAAGCATCACTTCCATAATCATACAAAATATAACTAATCTGAATTTGGTATCAACATTCGTTAAATAGGTACTACGTAACCAAATTTAAACACTGGCGCATGCTAGCCACTTTGGCTTCTTTATAATGATATCTTGCTACCTTAAGTACGCTGAATATGTAGTTTCATAAAGAATTGTTGTTCAAGCGAAAATTTAAAATTGTATTTTATTCATTCTATTATAACATGATCCAAGGAAATTAAAATTGAAGCTTTAAATTTTGTGTTCACTAACAGAATTTTCAAGCTTTACTTTTACATTTTTATTCAAGTGTTTTTATTCCGGTGTGACGGAATGTCGAAACACAAGAGGTTGTTCTTCATTCCAGTAAATCTACTGACATGATGTGCACAATTAAAACCCAGGTTTGAATCCACGACATTGGCATCAATTGGTCAACGTCTCACCAGATGAGACCGCTTGGCTCTCACCAAGGCGATCTGGGTTCGATCCCAGGCAACCGCAAAGTGAGATTTGCGGTGTACAACACAGCGCTGGGGCGGGTTTTCTCCGGGATCTCCGATTTCCTCCGCCATCTCATTCCACCGGTGCTCCATCTTCATCTCATGTAGCATCAGTGTCATCGCCTGCGCTGCGGTATGTAGTAAAAGCGGGCGTAAAACTCTACACATTTCGTTTCATTTCACCAGATGATACATCTAGAAAAAACTGCAATCTGTAGTCACATCATTCTGTACACCTAGTGTATACCTTCGTACACTATTGCCCCCAAAGGAACACAAAGTGAGGCAAGTCGCAGGTTGGAAAGGCTGGACAGGAATATTTAACCACAACTTATTTCACTAAATAGAAAAGGAGTGCGCTTACAGTAACGAGAAGGCGAAACATAGAATAAAATGCCGCTATTATACATAATCTTCTTTACCCTCATCATTCGCTAAGAGCGTCATTAAAATAAGTGGTATCATGTTGCTACTAAAACCCCGGTGTGGATTTTACACTGTTAATATACCTTTGGGGTTTCAGTTTTCCAGAGCAATGCGATTAACCCTTCAATGCATTAACGCTAATTGAAGAGATTGTCTCCCAAAATCCTGTTCAAACTGAGAGAGCACATTGATCATTGAACGTGACAGGACTCGACGTTGGTTCACAAATGAGCTATTTTGGGAATATATGTGAACGTATAATTATTTATCAGTGACTACATCGCTCATCAATATTGCGACGCAGCGGCTATACCTCAGTTATCGAGAGGGTGGTGCCAGGTAGTAAGAACGTGAACAAGATATGACGCGTGCTCACCCAGCGTAAAAACGAAAGTGAGGAAATCTGCCGAGTGAGGAGGTCTAGTGAAAGAGTCTCGTGCAGCAATGTGTGAGTTAAAGCGTCCGATTGAGAACTAAAATTCTCCCAGCAGGTCGAGTGCTACTATTTCATGGATTAAGAAACGACTAATATTCGAATCTCTAGCAGGTGAACCGCCCGGAAGAAGAGATTACGTCTGGGATATTTAGTTATGCCATTACGTCACGGCAGAAAGTGAAGTGACAGTGCACAGTGGAAGTAGTGGAACTAGTGGAACTAGTACACAATAGTGAAGTGATGGAGTGGGCTGGCTAAGTGAACTCTCAGCAAAAGTTGAACCAGATTATTTAGTGAACGTGAAAACTGATTATACATAACTGATTGGAAAACTGGACGAAATTACAATTCGGTGTAATTTTAATCCATACGTACACAAATCGGCCCAAGCTTCGTTTTTGGTTATAAAACTGATGACTACACACAGGACATTCACTGGCAATGCATAACAGTCACTTGTTTAGGCAGTGCTAATTTTGTTGTACTATAGGCAGATTATAAAAGCCTTAAGGTAATGAATCTTTTATGATTTTATATAAGCCATCATCAGTCGAGACTGCAACTGTACCTCTGTTGGTTAAAAAATAGTTAACCACTGGGGCGACAGCCCTAAGAGGGCCAAGGCCTACCAACCCGACTGCCGGCCTCAAGCCCACTTACACACGGCAGAGGTGGGCGATCATCCAACCGATACGGGGAGGAGATGTGGTCAGCATCTCGGCATCCCCCAGCCGGAATGTTGGATTCCGTGACCAGGGCCGCTTACCTAGCGTAAGCTCCTCAATTTCCTCACGATGCTGAGTGGGCACCTGTCCTATACCTGGGACCTAAAATCCACACTTCATGGGTGGGATCGAACCCGGGCCGCTTTCCGTGGCCAGGGACCAAGGCATGCTACCTTAGCCCACAGGACACCTCTGTAGGCACCTCACAAATAATTCTCCAGCGGAACCATGTTTAACAACACTTTTTTATTCTTTTAGCGTTTAGTTTCAACCTTTTTGGAACACAAGTTGTGACACCTCCTGAATTTTCAAACTAAGTTAAAGCACATTTTGTTTTAAACCAACAATCATATTTTATACATATTTAAACAATTTGGAACGTTACTGCGGTTTGTAAATTAACTAAAATTGGATTATTTTCGCGTAAATAAAGTTACAAATCTCAACTACAGAGTCGCGAGGTATTGCCAGATAAATACAGAAAATCTCTTTTATATTTCAGAGAGTTCTATAACTGAACCTGCAAGAGTTTGAATATTCATTTCCGTCAATTCCATGTTGATTCTATTTCCATGTTTTAGAGAAGATTGTATAGTGTAACTGTTATATCCATTAAAATGACCACAGAGCTGTGATTTCAGTATTCAAATGAATACTAATCACTTTCTAATAAGCTTGGCTCTGGTAATAGAAACACTACTAACTCACGCAGCGATTCAACACGCATGCTGTTATAAAAAGTATCATTCTAACACTGTGTTCTACAGAGTGACAGAGGAATATTTGTGCACTATTTCACAGTTTACACGTCATTTTATTTCGTTTTTATACGCTTGTTACACCTTTCATAACTATAAAATCGATGACAAATCAGCACTGTTTCCACCCAAAAGTTGATTTAAAACGAAACACATAAGACTGTGACATGATATAATAGTCAATGTACGAATATCTAGGGAACTCAGCGATTCCCCTGTTTGCAGCATTTAAAAAGGCGCATACACTGAAAAGTGAGGTAGAGTCAAGTAGTAAGGACTGGGACTTCAGCACCTCGGCTATGTGCCTTTTGTACTTGCGCCGAGGGATAAGGGGACGGGAGAAATTTGTAGGCCGATCCAGGAGCTTCGAGATAGCAAAGCGCAGGATTCCTAACAGTTACTGATTAAAGCTCCGCGGTAGCGTCTAGTAAAACTACGCCCGCTGTAAGTAGGTACATCCATCGTCGAAGTCCGAGACCGTACCGCCGTTAGACGTGGTACGTATAAAACATCCACATGGCCTCTTTCCATTTCATATTGAGCCTGATTTTCTGGCCGATGCAGGTCAACTCTAAAAGCACCAAGTGAATGGAGGCTGAAGCAAAATAAGTGAGTTGAAACGGAGGGAGAGATAATTTCAGATATGAATCCTCCCAACTTTAGTCTAGCAACTCAGAGCTGAAAGAAGCCTGTGCTTGAAGAATGTCGGCTATGGGCACAAACCCCAAGACCTCCCGAATGCCAGCCACCCTATTAGCATTTGAACAAACCCTCATGGTATAACTTAAGGCAAAACTAAAGCAGTTGGTTACTTAGCTCAATAAATACACATAGGCTGACCCCGTAGCTCAGTCGGTAGAGCACCTGACTGCTGTGCGATGGGTCCGTATTTCGATTCCCGGCTGGCGGTGGAGATTTTTCTCCTACCTAGATAATTCCCTATTCTCCCCAAAGTCTGGAAGTAAACTGAGAGTACGGACGTGCTCGGGATCTAATGATTTAAAAAATCTAAAGTACCAGCAATCCCAAGTCTACGAGTTAATAGGAGATATGTACCGAAGGAAGAACTGCCTCCGATAGGCCACTGCAGTTCAAGGCGGGGTATAAATGGAACACAAAATACACATAATTGTGCAGTAATTACATGGAGTCTCGAGTATCTCAGAAAGGTATACTAATGTTCGTATTTATACCATTTATATGTAGTCACGTTTTCTTTAACTTTTTGCTCGTTTCTCTCTGCAAACACCATTAATTGAGTACAGCACAAAGGTATTGAAGCTTCCAAAACTTATAAATGAAGCTGAAATCTTAAAGTATGATTTCAAAGAGTCCCAACAAAATTTCCATGTGACTGAATAGAATGATGGTGCAAAAATTGTGTCTTAAATTCAAACAGAGATGCTTGAAAACTCATTCCGGAGTTTTTTCTTATTATTCTCATTCTCAACCTTCTCCTCTCCTACCTTTCTCAGTATAGATTTCTGTTTTCAGAGGTAGAGCGGATAACCCAAGCATTCATCATAAAGATCTTACAGTTATTTGGTGCTATAGGATCATACATATATTTCATTACATTCTCTCTCCTCTCTCCTGGAATCGAGAGAACATTACAAGACACTAATTGTGATTCTCTCCGCTAGAGTTTGGGAACCTTCGTCGCTATAATGCATTGACTTCTATATCATATTTGAAACTATTCCTTCACTTCCTAATACTAGGAAATGACAGTGTTGGGAAGTTGAACCACATTTCAGAAGTTCAAAGCCATGAAGGGGATCCAAAATGTTACCTCCCGCTCTCCGTGGCGCAGCTTTTATCCTTTGAAGTAATGAAACGAAATTTCTATTGGTACATTAGTTTCCTTTAGTTCAGCTATACCATTAATCCTTAAAGGTGATGTAAAACACTGGACAAAGCTTATATCAAATCCAACCCGCAATGTTACAAGTAACTTTTATGTTGTAGATAACCTCTATTCCGGTCACTTCGTCCTTTATAAATATGGTAATGGTACACCGACCACTTTAAGTGGTGAAATGAATTTTCTGACTACATGTTTTAAAATATTAGCTAAAACGTTAATGTCTTTAATCAAATGAGACAACGATGCATCACATATAGATGCCATAGTTAACAACAGGATTATAATACTTGTTTACAGCGCTGATTTTTGTATTCGCCACTACTTGGCCGTAACATTGCTTTCCAACATTAGATGTTTTACGTTTCAATTGTAGCTTAAATATATTTTAAATTCACTATATTCATTAGAAACGTTTTCACTTAAGTCATACTTTCATATGCTATGAAAATTTCGACTTTCAAAATATGTAATGAAGCTCTTAATGGTATCACCTAAACCATCCCTATTACTAGGCACATTCAGAAATAATAAATGGGAGCTTATTAACGTGTTTTATTCCTTTTTAATGCCTCTCAATTCTATAACTAATATCAAAAGTCGATTAAGGCAACACTGTTCTAAGAAAAGGTAGCGAATACTAATTTTCTCCTTTTACGAGAGTTTAAAGATAATCACAATGTAATTTTAATTAATGAAAACCTGAAAATTTTATGCACCGTAGTTGCCGTCACAGACTGAGTAATATATAATATAAATATGTTATATAGAAATATATATTCCTGTTGTGACGGGATAAAAAATGAACTCATTTATGCCTGTTGACGGCTTTTCTAAACGCTGAAACGTATTGGTCTTTAAATTCGGTGACAAAAACGTGTACAGGTAGATTATACTGAACTTACCTTGTTTATGTGGTAACTTATTTGGAATTTCACATCTTTTTGAAATCTACGGCCAATCATTTTGTTCTGCATAATGATCCCTGTTTGGGACGGAGTAGCATTTATAATAACTTCAACAACCTCGATGCTTATTTATTCTATACTTCGTGATCAGGTTATGGCCGCCCGGAGATAGCAGAAGGTTGCCTAATAAGTCCCGGGTACTAGCTGCAGAGCTAGTAGAAGGTGTGCTAGATCACCAGGCGGCCCCACCGAGGTTTTCGGTAGTCATCCCTGCGGGGTTGACGCGCGTGAGTGGCCTATCCACTTCCAGCCCGTCTTGACGTTGTGCTCAGTGGGGGGGGGGCTTTTTAAGAAATCAGGTATTGCCCTATGGAAAGAGCCCCGGAGTATCCATCGCTCCCGGGTAGAAGGAGGCCCGGGTCCTTGGTCCTACGGGTCCAGGACTAATTGGAGTAGAACCTCTGCACATAAATATACCTCGTGATAAAAATATGCCGTAATTTGACTGAGGCAAAGGCCTTGTTTAACAAATCGAAGGATCCGTTCACTTTCTTCTCGGGCAGCCAGCTAGGTGAAAAGATGATTAGATATCAACGTTTCGGGAGTGTGCATCTCTCCCATCATCAGAATATTTATAAAATGTTATAACCACAAATGAAATACTAGATATAAAACAACTATAAACAAAGACAAAGCACTATCAAAATTCGCATTACTGAACAAAAGACAGTTTTCAGTAAATTAAATGCCAGGTCAGGAGATGACGTGAGTACAGAAAATTGTGTCAAAGAAACGTAAATATTTAACTTGATTATCAAGCTGTATATTGATCTTTGCTTCTTAAATCGGCTGATTTCCATTTTAAGGCCGGTTTCCAAGAGGAGCTGAACTGAAATCCAGCATCAGGATTAAGCGTGCTCCTTTTAGAGGAAATCGCCAAAGCCTCCTTAATTCTCTGCTCCCATCCTGATGATGAGAGGGATGCCCACTCCCGAAACGTTGATATCTAATCATCTTTTCACCTGGCTGGCTGCCCGAGAAGAAAGTGAGCGTATTCCTTGCCAGGAAAGCTTCAGGCTTTATTTTAAATCGAAGGATATCAATTACTAATGGAAAACTAAAATAAAGAAACAGAAGGGAGGAAGTAAGGAAGAAAATAAACCTTTCGACGATTCTCTTGTTCATTGAATCATTACTCCTATAATGTTCCCTATGTTGTACTTTTGTTTCTAGTGGCCACGTTATCATTTAGTTCCATACCAAACACTAGTTTACAGCAAACCATGATTTGGAATTAGCTTGCATGCCTCATATTTCAAAGAGTTCCAATTGTATTTTTGGAAGGTTAGTTTCCCCGATGGTATTTTGCCACCACATTCCTTACTTCCTTCCTTTCCTTTATAATGAAAACAATAAGAAATAAGAACGTTGCTTTCTTTAAAGCTTATCAAATTTATACGAGCAAAGTTTAAAGCGAGTTATGCATATAACAAATGTTTCTATAGCATACATATAGCTTCAAGTGTTTTAACTTGAATGCTACAGAATGCAGCAGAAAGGATTACAATGTTGCAGATAGTAAAGCGCTGTCATGTGTTATTTAATTCCTAACCAATTTTCACTATGATTTTCTCCAATTTCTTCACAATTTTCACTCATATATAGGAGAGTGGAGATAGGACATGACGAATCTGCTTCTTTGCTGTAGCGATTCTCCTCATTTAAGCTTCACATCTAAGCCCCAAATCAGTCATGGGTGAAAAAAGCCATTAGGGCTGTGAATACAAATCAGACACACAAACATTAGCGTCCCCTTGAGGTTCAGGCACTTTATCGATGCCGGTTGGCGCAACACAGTCGTCTCGAAATGATGTCCTTTCACTTCCTTATCTTAGAGAACAAAACACAGTAGGGGGAGCCATAATTGGTCTGTAGGGTTGTTGCGGCAAGCAATCCCTTACAGTCTACATCGAACGGGATGCATTGTTGTGATGGGGGATATAAGAATCGACGATCCTGTACGTAACGGACATTTAATTTGAACTGCAGCTCAAACTTTGTCTCATTTGCAATATCTTCAGCAGTTCACATAGAAATCAGACGTCGTTCGTCTTCGATAACCTCTAGGCCTTCTAAGCCTTAAGATTCGTGTAAACATTGTTCATGTCAGATTTTTTTCGTTTAACACAAAATTTGATGACACAACGCCTGTCATTGTTTCGCTGCGAATTGAATCTTGACATGACCACTAAACATAATTTCAATTTGTGCACTTCCGAAGATTTTGTTTTAATTTACATCCTCCAACGTTAAGTCATATCGGACGACGAATGAAATGGCTGAAATGATGCTCAAATGAGCCCAAAGACGAGATCTATTGTACCCTTGTCCCAAGTGCGGCGTCATCGGAAGGGAGGATGAGTTGATAGGAGACAGATGGCGGACGACCCAAATGAGTCACCACAATACAGAGGGCGAGGTCGCTACACTTTACCAGATGGAAAGTCCCGAGAGCAATCGCCAATCCACTTGCCGTGGCACCGAAACAGTCACGCGGCCGGTTCAGAAACCGGAAGCCACCTCCCCAGAGCAGGATACTCAAGGCAGGCTTGCACAACCGGCATCCCACCTGCCGTGCTGCTGAATAGGCCCACTAGGCTGGTTCGGAATCCGAGGCCCCTTCCCCCGGAGAGGAAGATCATATAATCCTACCATGTACCGCCCAGAGTCCCGCCGTCACTTCCAGCCTGAAAAAACCACCAGATTAGAGATGACATGAAATATAATGGAGTTGAAATGGAGTGACAGGAAATTCGTGGAATGTAATTAACCTACCCAGCATCACTTAGCGACCCTGGAAACCCCCGGAAAACCCATGGGTCAGGTAGGTTGGCCACTGGAATCGAACGCGGGCCTCTTGAATGCCAGCCACGGACGAAACCGCCTGAGCCATCCTACTCGGTTTATCCGGATAACGCACCTTGACCGAGATTCAAACACGGACCTCTTGAACGAGAGGCAGACAAGCTACCATCTAGGCTACAGAAGGAGCTTTACGAAGATGTGAAAAGCATTTGAACAATTGAGCTATGTTTTCTAGCTTACGTGAAAATCGATTAACGATCTGGCAAAGAGAGTTCCCTCCATTTCTCCACAATAATCGAAAGAAGCCAGTCTCTGTACTTGCTGGATAAGTTCCGTATACCCATGCGCACCCTTTGCATCCTTCCGGAAATGTTATCGAGGTCTTCTCTTGAGTTCTATCAGAAAACAAGCTAATATAGGACACATTGTTGAATTCAAATCATTTCATTCTACTCACGTTCCCTGAAACCCTAAAATCGAAAGTTTCTTCCACAGCTATCCATAACATCTCAAGTAAAACTTTTAAATCAAACCCCCCATCAGGCCTTCGCAATGCTTGTTGAATGCACAATGTGTTAAGGACACTAGAATTTCTTCTCCTCCAGAATTTGATATTCTTTATGATTTAGAGCTATACGCAACAGGTTCGTAATTGGTAACTTAGCCTGCTATTCTGCGCTATATATATATATATATATATATATATATATATATATATACTATTTTTGCTTTCCTTTTATTAAGAAATTCAAGAATATCCAGGACAATTTAACTTCACACTATTTCCAGTTTTCAAGGCGCCTACAATTTGCACAGGTATCCAAAATTTCAACATTAATTAAGCAGATAATTGACAAGTCCAACGATTCTCTGTAATACTAAAATCTAAGACATTAATTAGGGAACTCAGTCTGGCCATTCTCGTTTCGCATCCTTTCACTCAGATGTATCGTTCTAATCTTACTGTGTAAAATAATATGTTCTATAACACTTCCTGGAACTGCAGGTATTCATGTAAGTAAAATGCATGAGTCATGTCTAATAATGATTCTATTAGGCATATTAGTTATTGTGTGTGCTACAAGTCACTTTATATTTCAATAAAACCCTTAGTCCTCCGCTTTTTATTATTCGTTCTTCAAATGAATCTCTATACACAGAAACTAATGTATTAAAGACCTTTTATACGCTGTTTTCGAATTTTACATACTGCTTTTTCCTTTAAATGCTCGTCCGGGATTAGTGGATCCAATTTTATTTTCTTATATTCATTATTCCTAACAGAGAGAAAGCAAGGCCATGAATTTTGAAGAACTAAATATTGGTTTGGTCACGAGGTCTAGAACACTGGGATCCTATACAGAATGTTAATGAACTGCACCGAAATATTTTCAGAGCAAATTGTCACCACAATTTCCGCAACGTTACGCGAAGCAGTGGATGGTGTAGCCTCAGTCTCGAGCAAGAGCCTTATCTTAAGGTATGCGTGAATATATAGGAATAAGGATGACATTGGAATCCAACTTTAAGACCTGTTTAATAACTGCTTCTTTTATACGATGTCTAATCATCATCATTATCATCATCATTATCACCAGTGTCTTAACAGTCACATCCAGATAAAACCTCGCAGATACCTTATAGATTCTCATCAGCTAGTCATTTTCTCTTGGTTATGATATTCTTTATATAATATTCACGGAAATCATGATTTTCCGACCAATGTACTCCAATCTAATCGGAGTTACCCTTTGTGAAATGCACATTAAGGGATAACAGGTAATTGTTATTTACGCTTCACTTCCTCCTCGTGTCACGTCTTCCTTCCTGGACGACACTCCAGCTGTGTGTGACTTCTCTCAAGAAAATTTGTTATTGACTATCCAGAATTCCCTAACCATCTGGTCTTTTGTAACTTTTGTTCCGGAGACTTGCTACTAAGAAGGGTCCTCTCCGCTTTTCACTAGTGTCGACCATCTGGACCTCCCTCGAAGCCAGCTTCCTCGTAGTAAACTGCTCAACCGACATCCTGTTTCACGTTTAACAAATATATCAAACGTTTAAATCTAATCTATTATGATTCTTAATTTATTGAATTCATAATTTCGGTATCAAAATGGAGATATCTTAAACGAATAGTATGAAATAGGAGATTTATGACCTGTTGGTTCAAACGTGGAAGTTACAGATAAACGTTTCTAAAGTGTCAGTACGCCCCTGCTAATTATGATACTACTTGAGTGCACTAGACATGAAAATAAAGAGGTCTGAAGTAGTGCTGCTATTGGCGCAATGGTTATGACATTAGCTTTCAAGAGACAGGTAAACGAGTTCGAGTCTCGTTCACTTTTCTCTTTGCTTTTGTTTATTTCTGTTAGGCCGCTTTTTTGCTTGTTTAGTTGGTTGCTTGTTTAATATTTTGTGTATGCTTTTAATTCTTGTGTAACTGTATGCATTTTACGTTTTAACTTCACCTTGTAGTGCAATTAATTATAATTCTTTCTCACAAGGTTGAATCCTGCTTAACACCTTCACGTGCTGTACGTCTAAATGGTAGGTGGTTTAAAGGATTAATGAACCCATATAAAATAAAATTAAATGGAACTATATACGCCACGTTTGTAGGAATTACTCGGAACTGCAATGAAAATGTTGGTCGCAAAGTCAACAGTGGTGATGGAACGACTGTCTTACTCTTTCCGAAAATCTCTGTGCGAGTCGAATAACTTCATATGCTGGTATTATTCGGGCAATTAGTTATGAATCATAACATTTTTTCCTATTAGGATCTACGTATTAAAAATATGAAGTAAAAACTAGCTACAGAATAGGAACCGAACCAATGACCTTCAGCGTTACGAATTTGGCCATCAGGGAAGTTACAGAAGCAGCACTGGTGTAGGCTCCATGATGCAAGAAGTCATCGCTGTTCAGTGTGGCACTGATAGGTGATTAGTTCGAGATTTGAGAGATATTTGAGGCAATAAATCTTAAGAATGCCAATAACGAGCTACTAAGAATCGATATTTCTCAAATCGGGAAGCAGTTTTCAAAACAGTCTAATCCAAAAATTTCACTCATCTTGCTTAAATACCAACTTATCAGCATCTGATGCCAACACAATTAACTGCGTTATGTTTAGATGCAGACCCTGCGTTGTGTGTCTCAACTTGCTTATATTAGTCACCTCTACAATCGCTGAAACTATTTCGGTGTAGTCCATTAACTCCCTGCATGTATATGCATATGGCACCCCTACTGTATCACGAGGCATTTTATAAAGTTTCTCATTTGGCAAACATACCAGGGTGTTTGTGTGTGTGTGTGTGTGTGTGTGTGTGTGTGTGTGTGTGTGTGTGTGTGTGTGTGTGTGTGTGTGTGTGTGGTGTTCTGCCTTTGTTTCTCCACCAAGGAGTGGCGTGTGTCTGCCTTTTATTTTATTATTTGATCCATTTAAATCCCACCTATAACAAGTAAGGTCATACCGGCTCTCTTTGCCTATTGGAACGTAGGCAATGATGTTAGTTCGTTTTCAGTTGGTTGATATCTTAGGGCTTAAAGGGTCCTCTTTAAGAGCAAACTGTATAATTTACTTTATGTAGTGGTAACCCCACAACCTGGGAAAAAGTTCACTACAGGCAACACTTTTTTAAAATGTGCTACTACAGCGCTAATAAGAAACCACAGATTGTATATACTAGAATGTAAGTCAAGCATGCGCCACAGTGCCGCTACTGTATATAGTTCGAGTAGTAAAGACTAAATGGCACCACTCCGGACTATCTCTGGCCGGAAACTCGTTGAACTGGCCAAACGAGCTATTCAACGGCAGAAGCGCCAATATGACGACGTCCTCATCTTGGCACAGAACAAAAACGTCCGCTACTGCCTCCCTCCACTGCAGCGATCACTTCGGACCATCGGCACGTGGAGTGAATAGTGGAGGATGGCCATTAGCCCGCAGAAGAGCTGAGTGTCCGACTGGACCGCGGTCTCACCTTCACCCCACATCTCCGTGAAAAAATAAGCCTCGGTCGTGAAGCGCTCAGGCAGTTGTACCCCATATTCCGATCAACCATGCCCAATCGCCTGAAACTACGGGTGTATGTTGCGATCATCGCACCACTGATCCTGTATGGATGCGGGGTATGGGGCTCAGTGGCTCGTACCAACATCCGCAGACTGCAAGCCGTGCAGAAAAGGGCTCTTAGGAAGATCTACGATATCGAACGTACGTTTCCATCACACATCTTACACACCCCTTCTGGCATACCTTACATTGAGGACGTTGTGCGTGAACATTCGCACACAATGTATGCCAGAATCACACCTCATCCCAACGACCTAGTTAACACACTAGATCAATATGACCACCGTGCATCTAGAAGGAGAAAGAGCTACCACCTTCCCAAGGACGCCCTTGGTTGGTGAGCCCAGCCTCTCATCCCTTCACTGCTATATTCTGTCTGTCCCGGCCATACTAGAGCTTGATTTGACTTGTCGGCTGACCCCCGCCAGTTGAGTCCCCCCCCCCCCAGTGTGATAGAAACATGACCCAAACCTAAATGTTCCCCAACCACCCGAACTCTCGCTCATGGCCCCGCCACACTTGACGGACCCTGCAAGCAGGCCGTTCCTAGCGTGGCGGCATCGGGCACTGGCCTCCTTCCTGGATGCCTATCCCGCCGCCAGGAGCACTAGCAGAGGTCGAATCAGGTCCACTCAGCGGATAGGTACCCCTGGCACTCTGTCCACCGTCCGGGAGCACCCGAACGACCTGTTCTCGCTCATGGCTCAATGGCAGCCAACACTGGGCGCACACCTCCCCGCCCCCGGGGCACTTGCACCCACATATAACTAGATATACCACTGCCCAAGAAAACTGCCTGCGACACAAGACAATTATTTTACTGCCAGATAAAGCCGCACTAAGGGACTAGGTACTGGGCAGAAAATACCCCGTCCAGGTAAACCTAGGCGACTCACATTTTCTTCTGGTCAATGGCAGTCTCAACTGGTTCCTCGCCTCGCCCGGATCTCAACACACGCTACCGTGGCGCAAGTATTATTGAACTTAAGACTCGTTCTTTCGTTATGCATTTCCAATCCTCTACCTCTCTTTCCCTCTCCTCCATCCTTGCTACCGTCAAGGTCTAGCCTTGCTAGTG
Organism: Mantis religiosa; assembly: GCA_030765055.1. Taxonomy (NCBI): domain Eukaryota; kingdom Metazoa; phylum Arthropoda; class Insecta; order Mantodea; family Mantidae; genus Mantis; species Mantis religiosa. The sequence goes on along the minus strand of CM060948.1, from coordinate 164,460,811 downwards.
TGGCGATCCCAGATAGCGCTTGAGCTCAGCAGGTTTCTGCCAATGTGCCTTGTGATATCAGGAGGGAGCCTTACCGGACCTAGCTAGTCCTCCAACACCCTTTCGGCTCTGTGTGACAAACACAGTTCGATCCTTTGCAGTCACCACGGGTGAAGGAGCGGTCAGGAAGGAGCATGCAGTGCCACCACCAGCCGACTGGGACACTCCTTTATCTCAGGCCTCAACAGCAATCACACGCAACCATGGATGACACAAGTTCCACAATACTTGTGTTTTACATCGCGTTGCCATTAAAGATATTCTTTCGTGAAATTGTGCAAAACGATGCTTTATTGATTGATGTACTTAGATTGGATAGATGATCTAAATAAAGTTTAATAAAAGTGTAAACTTTGAGAATAAAAATTATAACTATGTAGATTTACATTCTGTTACCATTAAAATTATTATCTAAAGAAATTGAGCAAAACAGTGCTTAATTTAGTGATGTACTTAGATTGGGCAGATAATACAAATTATTTAAATACTATTTAGTAATTGTGTCCTTTTCAGTTTAAAAGGTATAGTTTACTTCAGTTTCTCACAATTAAAGCATTCTTTTATGGGGAAGTTGTGTGAAACAGTGTTTTCCTTAATGTTGTATTTAGATTGGATAGATCAGTGAAATAACGATTAATAAATGTGCTCTCTTTAAGATCAACACTTATAATTTATTTTAGTTGTATACTATATTATCATAAAAAGCATTATTTTGTGAAGTAATTCTTTAAAACAGGGTTATTTTCAATTACAAATTTAAACAGGTTTATTAAAAGCGATTAGGAGCAAAGCTGTCGCTCAAAATTATGTATTTGCATGTGAATAATCTAGAATTGTACAGGTCAATAACGCTACTGCATGTTGGAAAACGTAAACAGATGCACTCACGTCCTCCTTGCTATACATACTCAAAAATGTAGACACAAATAGAATACCTTCCAAAGTTGCAGGGACGGTATATAGAAAAGCGAGGGTACGTTTCAAGCTTCATAGTATAGGAGAAAACTCCAGCTGTGTTCACACATAAAACTGACCTAAACGAGTTTATATCCAATAGTAGCTACACGTTTGTGGTCATATATGCTCATGGTTCTTTCTTCCCGTCGGTACTTTGGGCCAATAAGAGCTTCAGCATAATGTACTGAAGCATATTCAGCGGTTGGTGCCACATTTACTTATATGTTTCTGTCCATAAGGAAAATAACATGCTGGTTGTTAGAAGCAAGTCTGCTTGATAGTTACTAGAACTTACAACATGCATCTACAAATGGTACACCACCCCACCGAGGGAGCTGGCATAGGCAATGTCACGTGCATTAGGGAGATTGTGGGTTCGATTCTAGAAGCCGGGCTTCCCCACCCTTGAGTTTACTTGGGGTTTCTCCGGCTTGTTAGGCGAATGCTGCGATGGTTCCTTCAATCCTCCAAATTTTTGCTTCATGCATTGCAGCTCATTTATTTTACCTCGCCCTTCTTCCACGTTGTTCTTTCGTGTTGCAACGTGTTGACAGATGTCTCAACAGGGTTAAAGAATGGTGTAACTCGGTGCCCCGAAACCACCCAATGGGAGGCCCTTGTACGAGCCTGCAGGAGGGCCGGTTGTAGCTGGTGCCGAGAATCTTAATCTGGAGCACCTCTCACCCCCTCCTCCCAGGGCGTCCCACACGGAAAATGTGAAATGTGTAGTGTTTAACGCCCGCTTTTACTACATACGGCACCGCAGGCGATGACACTGATGATACATGAGATGAAGATGGAGTACCGGTGGAATGAGATGGCGGGGGAAACCGGAGATCCCGGAGAAAACCCGCCCCAACGCCATGTTGTCCACCACATCTCTCACTTTGGGTTCGCCTGGGATCGAACCCGGGACGCCTTGGTGAGAGCCAAGCGGTCTAACCACTGAGCCATGGCGTGACCTGTCCAACACGGACATCAGGTGAAAAGATCCAGGAGGCCAACTACCGCTCCTACTCCTAATCTTCCTTATAATGAATAATTTTGACGAAATAAAATCTGCATGAAAACTTAGAACACCTTGAACTTCTTAGGTTTAAAATATAATTAAGAAAACAGATGCCACTAAAACAGAATAGAATTACGCTGAGACTAAAACAGCGCATTGTGGTTAGAGTCTTATAGAAACTGCAGTTGTAGCATAGTTTTGTCCTACTGGTTACACTATACAGGTAAGTACGCCATTTACACAACTGGCTCAGCTTTAATTTCCTCTCTCCGTTACCCAACGTTACCCAAGCTTCTTCATTTTTCTAAGTTCTGTTTAAAAGCAGTATGACGTAAATTTCTGTTTCATAATTACGATTGCTCTTGTTTTCGAACAGGAAAAGAACCTGTAATCCCCAATCTTATTTTCTCCATATTTACTTCCCCCGCTAACATCTCCTTCACGTCTTGAAAACCCCAGTTCCCTCTTCCTACGTTTCCTTCATGAATACCAAATTAAATAAGTTGTCCTTTTGTCCTAATGTCTCCACTCGTATCTTCCTTCATTCCAGTTCTTTTTCTCATCTCTTTATTGCTTCTTTAACTCCCTCTCTTATTTCCTGAAACTAACAATCTTTTTGCTCTAAAGCAAACGACGTAATTGGTAAGTTTATAGTTTCTCTGTGAAACCAAACTTTCTTCAGTTAACAGTGGAGTTTGCCTTAACCCTCCAAGTTCTATATACTTTACGTTAAGTTTTTTTCTCTAATCAGGCTGCACAATATGCTAAATGTATACCGCTTAGAGAAAATACAGAATTCATGCCAAATAAAGTCATACACCACACCTAATTTTGATTCTATTGCGCATCTTTATTATTGCTTGTATTCGATGCCATTTGAAATTTCACTGAAAATGCGTGATCAGATAAAAGTGTTAGAACTATGTAACGTTCGTGTAAATATTATGAGTGCAGCTGATTAAAACTAAATGTATATGTTTATTTCTAGATATGGATTTCGAAAACATGTAAAATAAAAAAAAATTAATCCAAAACCTGGGTTCAATTAAAAATTGCCTACCTGTAATTTGTTTGGCTTCCATTAATATGACTTGCCAACTTAAAATATTGCATTAACCACAGATCGTATTGTTACATACATAGCGTACATATATTTTCTGCAAAATGGTTTGAAGTGATAATTTTACATACCTCTATTTGGAAAATTACAAACGTACATTCATTTCAGATAGGGGGTTCTCCATATATAAAATTTAAATCTAAATCTTAAAACAACATTTATGATTGTAGTTTATTTCGTTAAAGCAATAGTACAGAGTTTTCAATCTGAATAACAAACGTTATTTACCCTGAAGACAAAACGTATACATTTTAACTTACTCAGAAAACCAGTGTCCTATTAAATATTTAGAGGCAATAACACGGTTCATTGTGAAAAGTTAACCACCGATGTATAAAATAATGAGTAACTAAAGTCTTCCACAGGCTGAGAGTTAATATTCCTCTGATAATTACATAGTTAACTTTGGAGACAGTATTTAAATAGCCTGTATTAACTTTAAGGAACCAATGAATCTTGAATAGGCATTTTATTATAATGGGTATTGTCAATGTTTTATGTATGGATCTATTTGCCGTTACATATGTTCTAACAAAACGGGTAGTCAAGGGCATTAAGGACAGCTCCCTCTGAAGGAGTTGTTCTCCAGAGTTTTCTCAGTCCTTATAACAGACTTTTACCTGGGAAACTTAAACGTTAGCTTCAAAATTTCGTTTTTAACTCTCACTTTATTTCATGTATTAGTGCCACTCCTTCTAGTACCACATACAGGAAGAACTGGCGTCAAACGTATGCTGTAAGATAATCCATCGGCACAAAACATTAAGAGAAGAAAATTGATAAAAAAAGTCCTGAATTTAGTGGTCAAACACAAATTATATCCCAAAGTTGTTCTGAAATCGTGCTAGATTAATGATAAAAATTATACGGGAAGCATACTTTAGTTTGATAATCATATTTGATTATTTCAAGCAAAACTGCGACAATAGGACAATAGGAAGGTGAGATAATCTTTTTTGTTTCATATAAGTCAAATATTATATAGCGTGAAATAAGGAGACCTGTGTAGTTTTCCCACAGTAATATGCACAATAATGTTTCAGTAAAGAAATAAGAAAAATTATTTCATTTTCTAGGAGTTCTACCATATAGAACGGGTAATACATTATCTTAGTTATGCAGCCAATGGAAATAGTATTACTAATCCTCTATTCCCATTGTAACACCTAACCAAATCGTCGTTAAGATAACTGTATTTGGTTCAAGGAACCGCATTTTTAATTGACTAAAACATGGGCTTGGTTTAAGCTACAGTAAATTCTGCTATGTTCATCAACCAAAAGTGATTTTACGATTTCTGTGTTACATACATTGTGTTTTGCTGGCATTTCTGTTCCCGTAATTCATGTTTCAGTAGCAAATATTGGCTTTGTATCGTACACAGTACCTACAATGATGAATGTGTAATAAAGAATATTGGATAATAAAGCTTTCGTTGAACAATTACACACAATGGTTATGCCACCAGCATCGATCAGCAATAAGCAAATTTACAATGTATCAGTGTGCTAACTGGTTCGTGTTGCACCAAGCTTGTAAGTAGGTACAATTTGAAGAGAACAGTTGCACTAGATTAATGATCCCCTAGCCCCTAAACAACTATTTACAATTTGAAACATACAACACTACAAATCACAACACTATAAAAATTAATAAAAACCAGATGATCTAGACTATTTATTCCATACACTCGGTAATCGCGTGCAGGTAGCATATATCATAAAACTGATATACGGGGGGTGGCACCCAAAAGAAACTGGATTGTTGTCATAAACACTTTATTGATGAACCTTTTCACAAAATTAGTTCAGTAACCTTCAAAATAGTCTCCATTATATGCGATGCACTTGTCAAGTCCCTTTTCCCACTGTTGAAAGCAAGCTTGGAGCTCTTCAAGTTTGATATTGTCCAGTGCCCTTTGCGAAGCTGTTTTTTCCGCCTCCACATCGTCATAACGCTCCTCTTTTATCGTTTTTTTTTCATTCATGGAAATAGGGAAAAGTCGCACGGGGCTAGGTCCGGCGAATACGGAGCGTGGGAACGAGAGACCACCTCTGAGATGCCAAACAGTGGGTCACTCGTAAGGCCGTGTGTGTTGGAGCGTTGTCGTGATACAGAAACCAGACACCTGATCGCCAAAATTCCGGGCATTTCCTCCTCTCATCCTCTCGCAAACGCGTTAAAATATCCAAGTAAGCGTGCTGGTTAACATTCTGGCCAGGGGGTACGAATTCCCGATGCACAATTCCACGAACATCAAAAAAGTCAATGATCATCATCTTCATATTCGATCTCACTTGCCTTGCTTTTTTGGTCTGGAAGAGTTGGGAATCCTCCACTGACTTGACGCTTTCTTGGTTTCTGGGCCATACCCATAACACCAACTCTCATCCCCTGTAATGATTTTGATCAAGTAGTTTGGATCACGTGCAATCTCTGTTTTCAAGTCCTGACGCGCATTCATGCGAATGGTTTTGTGCTCCTGTGTGAGAAGGCGCGAAACAAATTTAGCAGCAACACGTCTCATGTGCAAATCCTCCCTCAAAATCCGGTGGTACGACCTCCAACTGATTCCTGTCGCTGCTGAAATTTGGTCGATCGTTTGGCGACGATCCTCGTTGATATTTTGGCGGACGTTTTCAATGTTCTCCTCATTTCGCGATGTTGAAGGGCGTCCAGAACGAGCTTGGTCCTCAACATACATCTCACCACGTTTAAAGCGCTCAAACCACTCAAAACCTGTGTGCATCTCATAGTGTCCTCCTGGAAAGCTTCCTGAAGCATTTGGTGTGTCTCCGTTGCAGTTTTTAAAGCAGGAAACAAAATTTCACACACGCTCTTTGTTCTATTAAAGTTTCCATAACGACTTCGCAGAGGTAACTCACCAACAGTCAGAGAAACACAATACCACACTTGCACGTTCAGCTCTACACTGACGCCGTGTGCACAGCTGCTTCATGAAGGTCTCTGCTAAAACAATGTAGCGTGAGAACCCTCCACTACCTCTACGAGTGGCAGCGCCCTTGGAGTCCGGTTTCTTTCGAGTCCCCCATCGTACATACGTAACCCCGGCTTACTTCGAATGATTCACTTCTTTCTTTCAGTCTTATACTGAGTAGCTGGAAACAGATCATCATGATATACCAAAGAGTTAAACACATATGGATTTATCAGAAATTTAGAAGTTAAAGTAAATAAAACATAAAAACTACAATAGCACTGGACTTCTATTATTTGTTAAGCCAAATAAATATTATAAGAAAAAAATTATAATTATACTTTTGGGTTTTCTCTTAACTGAAAGTAATCATTAAAATTAATAATATAATACAATGAAGCACTTATACATAAATATTAGAAGTAATGAAATAGCTTTCCATAAACGGTCATTTTATTTAAATATGCCTGGTATTTCGTAATTTCTTATACATCAAAACATACTAAACGTTTAAGTCGCTGATAAATACATTCTGTTATAACAGGAAAAGTAATGCAACAGCGCAAAATACAAATATGAATGTTTTGCACTGTACAATTAATCGATAAAGCTTTTCTTCAATGTTCTCCATTAAAAGTCTGAAGGTCTAACATATTACCTTTTATTTTCTCTTACACATTATTCTAGTTCTGTTCAGACTTTAATATGTTGCTAGAATTTAATGCAGTACTACACTTGTAGTATATGTCCACTAAAAGAGATGGGCTTCCGGTTATATTATTCTGGTTCCGCTCAAGATATAATACAGGGTGCTTGATCTACTGATTTGATTCCAATGGATTCCTTTGTCTGGAGATATATAAGGCTTCTAGTTGATACCGAAATCATCTATTCAGTAAATTAAGAATCATAGCAGATTAGATATGAACATTTGACATATTCGTTAAATGTGAAACAGGGTGTCGGTTGAGCATTTACCTTTGGGGAAGCAGGCTTCGAGGACGGTTCAGATGGTTGGTTTCCGTGAAACAGGTTTTCTTAAAACCTTTCGCAGAAGCTGGTCACCGAAACGAAAGTAACAAAAGGCCAGATGTTTAAGGGTAATTCTGGTGTGTCAATAACACATTTTCTCGAGAGGAATCTCACACACAGCTTGGCTGGTCATCGAGGAAGAAAGATACGCTTAGAGGGAGTGTATTTTCTCGCCGTCAATAATGAATTACGTGTGATAGCGTACTATACGTTCAACATACGTGACTCTATATATTAATATAGATTAGTACACATTGGTTGGCAGCTTCACGATTTACCCGAATATTATAAAAAACAGTTATTAGACAAGTCTTAAACTTGGATTTCGGTGTTATCATATATACACTCACGCACACCCTAAGGTAAGACTGAGGCCACACCACAAAACCCGCTTCAAAATTTTGTGCAACTTCGGGAGCTGGTGACATAGTTCGTGTGATTCCTGTAGCGAATATTGCGATGGAATGGTCTGCAGGCTTAAGAAATGCATTGAATTTGAAGGAAGACATTTTGAGCTACCTTCAGTTTTGTGTTACAACCTAAGAAACAATAATTATTTTAATATTTTTATATTAAGTGGAGATCCCGAAATATTTAACACCAATGAAGATAAGCATGTACGATTGTTGCTTATATAAACCATGTGAAAGAAATATAGACAAATACAATTTGTAGTCACCTATAATGGTATCACCTTAAAAGGACCATTTATACATTTAAATTACTTATAAAAGGGATTCCCGTACAGGAGTTCTGAGAACACCCTCTTTTGAACCTTACAGTGCAAAGAAATTCTGGTCCATGTGGCTGAACGGTTGGGTGCTAACACGTCTACTGAAAAAGAAGATGAGCTTTTTAGAGTCCTGAGATACAAGAATATCGCATTGTCCCTTTATTTCTTATATATATAGGCTAAACATAAAATATTGCAGTTTAGTTCCCCCAGCTCTCACTCACTTTCTCATGAATCGTGCCACAGCATAAACAACACACCTATAATGGAGGCTTCCCCTGCTGGTGTTACTGTTAAGGGCATTATGTTTTGTGGCATAGAGGTCGTGGTTGATGAAAAGAATGAAATAAAAGTTTCTGCTTTAATTTTCTCACAAATTTGTGGCAGGGATCATCAAGCCGGTGGAAAGCCGCAACCTATATGCTAGTTGTTAGTTATTTGAAAGGCCAGAGCGGTTGGAGTTAGTGAGTTAGTCTTTTGTAATTCGCTTTTGCATTGGCGGATACGAAGAGTTAAAGTGAGAAACCAAGCTTATGTAAATGTAAACGTGCTCTACTGTAAATATATAAAACATACTTTCTAAGACTTCTCACTCCAGGCATTTAGAAGTCATTATGGTTTTCAAGAATGATCACTTCTCAAAACTTTTCACTCCAAAAATTTGGAACTCATTTATGTTTTAAAGAATGATAACATTATGTACGTCTGTTGTGCAAATATTCCTATATTACATAAGTGAAACTCAGATATCTATGTATTAATATAATTTATTGTTCGTAACATTTCAAATAGTGTATACCTAAGTGGTGCTCGAGTTCTTCAAAGCCTTATAAGCTTACTCGGTGAAGTAGTTATCTCTTAAAGCCCTCGTAAATATTCAGCGCCGCAAAGAATCTAGTTCCACTACCTGATTATCTTATCTATTTGCCCATTAGCATGTAATTATTACCTTAAGGAGTGTTGCGTATTATTTAGAGCAGGATGCCCTGCAACAGAAATGTACTAATTAAGTTACATGGCCACATGATCCCTTTTCCAGCAAACATCGCTCTTTTCGCAACACCAGAAATAAATTAAATAACTAAAGTTCGGTAAAATAACGTGCACAATAGAGGATTTGTATAACTTTATTTACACAAAATCATCAGCTATGCTGTTTACATGTAAGTTAAATAAAATTTACCAGTTTGCTTTCCTAGAACAACGCGCCTACTACTTTCTATTTTTCATTCCAAATGCGCAATAATTGTATAGTTTATTATGAACATAAAATGCAATCAATGAGTTGGACAACATACTTGTTTTATACATCTGATTTTTCCGTGTATTAGACCGTGGCTTCGATATATCGCCATTAGAAAACAGCTCAAGGAGTTACATCAGGTGATATAGTTTGTCATCGAATGCAACCGCCACGATCTATACACCATTCGAGGTTGATACCGAAATTGAGGGATGCAATGAGTAAAGACTCGTAATGGATTGCAAAGAAATAGTGTATCCTTGTTACAACACGTGCAGGAGCAGCTGGTTGAGTCGTGTAACAAAAGACACGGGAGAAACAGAATTCTAAATGGGTAAACACTTGACTTCGGTTGAAAAGGTATTCTTCGGACCCTTAATAATGGCATGACCGAGACTAATAATCACAATGGATAAAATAGTCACAAAGGAGTTTTGGGTGAATAAAGAGAGTTTTCGAGAGGTGAAAGTGAAACACACACGCAGCTGTGCCCGGTGACACACAGTCCGCGGCTGGTAGCCTATTAAGACGGTCATCTGCCTCTGTCTTGGTCGAAGGCAGACTAGAACCAGAGAGAAGATCTGTCGGTTCATACGTGATAAACAGTTAAGTGTTCTCGCGTACTAAGCATTCCACATACGGTCACTCTGAACAGTGAAATATTGATAACCTTGGTCGACAACGTCGAGTTTGATGTGATGATAAACTGATCATTAAACCATTTTGAAACTTGCATTCCAGTGTCATTAGAACCATCCTGACTCACATACATATCCACGCATACACTGAGGATAAAAGTTCTCTACTCTGCTCAACCCTTTTTGCTTCAAGGTACACATTGTTGAGATATCCTCTGGCCCTTCTATAATAATGAGGTGCAACATCGTGCTCAAACCAATTTGGCATAGCAAACTGAATTTCTAAGTCTTCTAGAAGATGCCTAGAATTCAGCTCATTTTGTAGGAATTGCAAATACAGTTGACCAGTCTGTGAGCAAAATAAACTGGTCCAAAGATTTGTTTTTCCAGAATGCCGCACCATACGGTAACACCCCAGTGCATTTGCACGTGATATGTTCGTAACCAGTGAAGATTTGCAGGAGCTCAGTGATGTAGATTATGTCTATTTACAGTGGAGTCATTGGCGTATCGGCATTCATCTCCCTATACAATCTCCCTGGTGAAATCCGGATTTACGTCAATTTTATTTAAGAGACGTCTGCAGAATAGCATCCGATTTTGGAAATCGTTTCCATATAGCTGTTGCTGTGGGTGCAGCTTAAGGGGATGCCATTTTCTTTCCTTCAGAATCCTTAGTACCGAAGACCTATTACCACCAGGTCTGCTGCAGCTCCTCTTTGTGCTAATTATATTTAGAAGTAGGCAGCTATTAATGTATTAAAATTAATCACTTTGATAATATTAATAACAATGAACATAATAATATTATCATAGGTATATACATACAATAATACAAACCAAAATGAAATAACAAGATAAATTTTGTGTCTATACTGCATTGTACGCACGCATAATTTTAAAGTAAGCTATGCTTACCTTGCATGTGATTTGCTCCAAAATACTCAATAACGTTTTAGGAAACATCAGGTGCGTCGCAGACAGGTCCTCCCACGACACGCTGTACACACCCACTGGCTCTCAAAGGCATCTCTGTGCTTCTAAAAAACATGTGTAGAAGGTAGACGTCTCGTTGGAAAACGTTGTGAATACAGCCTTCGGGTCTCAGCTACATTATTATCACATCTGTGTACCTCTCGTTTCAGTATATTGCAGTTGCTACCTCTTTGGCTGTAAGACCTGGCGCGAATTACAAACATGGCCTCTCGCCCTTATCGCAGTGAAATCAAGAGAAAACGCAAGCTGATAGCAGCACCGCTCAGTGAAGCTTCGCTTGTACCTGTATTTCCCTTTTGAACAGCAGCAACGAGGCAACCCCTCTTGCACTAGCTTATGCGGTAAACATAAAACTAAAGAGGGCGGTTTTCGTGGACCACCTGGTATTCCTATACATTATATATACATATACATATATACATTAGAAATACTAGGGCATTATGGACATTACATTAGTATTTCACGATCGTGTAACAAAATTATATAAATATTTACTTAATTTGCAGAATGATATTTTAGTTTTTGAGAATACTATATTTGCAGGTCAGTTAATATCGCCACATAAAGCCACAAGTCTTTGTATTTTCCTCAAGAGTGCAGAATAGGTTGTTAAAAGGAGTAAAGTAGAGCGAGAAGGCCCGTGATAAGGAATATGTGGCCACTGGTTATTAAGTACCCAAACAATTATTATTTGCATTAGCTATATCTTACGCTTTTAAAGGAATGATAAATCACTTGCGTTTAAAAAGACAGGAAACCTGAAATCATTTCTTTTTATTTCCCTTACAAAATAATCAACCCAGAATCCTACCGATTTCTTCGAAATTCTTTTTTTTTTCAAATTACTTCTTTCATAAGCGACAATACCAAGATGCTCTGACCAGCCATCATATTCCTGCACCAGCTCTAGTTCTGACGTCGGTTTCTTCAAGTTGCTTAATCGACAGTAAAAACTAGCTCATTGAGTGTCCCTAGAAAAAAAATGAGTGGGTTAGGTTAACTGAGTCACCAAACCCTAGGTTTAAAATGGACTAGCTAAATAACGACGAATTATACTTCTAGCATTTGGCGGTGCCCAAAGTACATAAACCACACCTTGAGATGGAATGTGGAATATCATCCACAAATCTGGCAATAAACAATCTAAGAGTTTTGAAGAGAGAAGCACTTGTCAGTCTGATGGGCAATTCTAAGGAACCGTGTTTTCGACGATCTTGGCCCATATATGCAGAGATAATCCGTCTTAAGTCTACCCTATGAATACTGTAAAGGCTCATCGAGCAAGAGGTAAAGCATACACAATGATAAAACGTATCTGACCGAAGGAGTTCTCGTCTGTCAGCAAACTTTCTGAAGGATATCTCCAGTTATTTTCACACTTTTTCTAGAGTCAGGTACAGAATTCAGCTGTTTTGGGGATTCCGCTTCGTGGAGATACTGAATTCTTTGTTGATGACAGCTTCTGCCAAAGTAACGTGGTATGAATGCTCTAGTTAGATGTTCCTACTTGACCTGACAAGTTTCTTGTACTTATATTGCGTTGCTCTTCAACTTAGTCATAGTCTTTCCCCCTTCATGTCTTAATTGTCAACATACGTTTTAATCCACAACGCAGATCCCACATCTGTGTACGTCAATCTGAAATGTGACAATTTGGAAATTTATAACGTTACCATTACCACTGACTGCCTTACTGCTCCATATATTAGATGAATAATCAGCTAATTTATCAAAACATAATGTTTTAATTATGCCCCAATTGAGCTCGAACGTTGTCTGTAAGACATGATAGCACTGGACTAGCAAATAAAGTACTGTAATGTGAAAACGTGAAAGCAAACAGCACCCATTGGTACCCTGGCGACAGCAAATTACTAATCCTGAGGAATTAAGTAACTGATGACTCTGCTACTTGGCCGGTCCTCTTGTCCGATCAGTGGTCCATGCAAAACATAGCTATTTCGCGACGCTTTTCGGTTCCAAAAGCTTTATTTTAACTGATTGGAGAATTTCCGTTCCTAGCTATATAAACTTCCGGCCGACACCCGGGTGAGTAGGTGAATGATTCTTGGAATATTGTAGTGAACTGTTGACAGTGAGAGTTTAGCGGACAGCGCCGAGTGTGGTTCCATGTGAGTTATGATTTAGTGGTGACAGTTTAGCCGTGATTCGATTCGACGAATCAGACGTGTTTGTTCTGTATACAGCAGTGTGTTAAGTGCAACAGCAACGCTATGTTAACAGTTTAACAAGCAAAGCATCATAGCATTAACTGTGTTATCGTTAGTTAGTATAATAAAAGGGTTTACTCATTTCGCGGTGCACCTGCGTTGTACAGAAAATATCACGTAATAAATTATGTGATGTGGTTATGGGAAAACTGTTATACAAAGATAAGCAATTAACTAACGCATCGAATGGGCACCTATCAGTAAAACAAACAACAAAATTTTCGTATCTATAACCTCTAAATTGTAACCTCAAACACAAAAGTGTATGCTTATATAAATTAATGCACAAGCATGCTTGATTAGTTTTATGGCATAGTGAAAACATTAAAATATAACAATTAATCAATAATGTTCACTAATTATCACTAAAATTAACATAAAATGTTATGAATCACAAATATTTTTACAGCTAGAGCACAAAAAACACGTACTTTTAATAAGAAATACTGATTGGTTTGGCGTCCATGTCCGCATTGAGGAGGTCGACCTTGTTGAACCATGCGCTTTTTCAGTGGTTTCCCCGTGTCGCTAAGCAAGTTCTGAAAATATTCAATACGCACACCAAATTTCCTCTATCGCCATTCTCTTTCACTTCACCCTTCATCCAAATGGAACTTGAGGTTAGACCTGCTTGGGCAGATGTCGCTTGCGTTGCATGGCAGGAAATTAGTGTCCTGTACAGCTCTATCCATAGGCGCTTGTGACTTCAAGCTCCACGGAAAACGTACTTATGTTCGGTTCCTTTGGGTGATCCTGCTAGTTGAACTAGACGTCACCAGGGAGATTCGATATTTAGTTGACTGGATCCTGTTATTTGCTGTGTTTGGAAAAACTGAGTCTTCTTCAACGATACCGTACCTTCAGCAGACACAGGTACAATAGGTCAGAGAGCCTAAGTTCCAATTCAACAAGTTTTCCTCACCTTACCATTAATAGGTCCTTCAAACAATAACATCCAAAACTTCAATGCCCAAATATTATCAGGAGTAATACTGTTAAGGCTTAATATTCATCCCAAAGATTAAGGAACAATTACTAACACAAACCTGGTACACTAGACTAATCAAACAGATTAGGACACTACCCAGCCACGTAACAGGTAAGAAACTCAGAGAGAGACTTAGTATTACGTTTTAAATTGTTCACATTTGTGAAATTTATTGAGAGTAAATTAAATAAAATAAGAAACAAACTTTTGTAAACATTTAATATAAAACACTACCAAATTTTAAGCAAGGAAAGATTTTGAAGCAAACTTAAAAGTTGTTTGGAACCATAAAACAAGCTAAACGCTAGCAAGACCAAATAAAAATACACATATTTGTCGAAGCCGTGGCTACATCCTTCTTATTCACTTATTCCTCCTTTTTATTTCTCCTCCTGCCGTCTGTCCAGTCGGGAGGAAGTGAGATTGGCTCGGTTACGCCTTGGCCACTGCTATATTACCCATAGTTTTTTATTAAACAGGGCCCCAGCTCCGGTTTGCCCGCTTTGCGGTGCACTGCTGACGGTCCGTCATGTGCTCTTTGCATGTTCTAGTCTTGAACGTCTCCGCAGTTCTCTCCAGCTGCCAGCCAGCTTGGCGGAGACTCTCGCGGATGACGAGACAGCGGTGGCCCAGGTTTTTAAAATATTCTTAAATGTCAATTTTAGAATTTAGTCTTTAAGTTTTTTTATCCAGTTTTAACTGTTTTACGATTTTACGCGTCTTTTAGCCTTTGACGTACGGGATGTGCTTGTTTTTATCTACGATGTATGTTCTTTTAGATTTTGTTTTATCTAGATTTTAGCACGCTCAGACCTTTTAGGGCGCTGATGACCGCGCTGTTGAGCGCCCTAAATACAAATAATCAATCAATCCATTTTTCTTTCTCTATTTTCGTTCTCTATTTTCTTTCTCTATTTATCGTTCTCGTATTAGGTAAATTTGTGTTCCTTTAAGTTTTAAAATGCACTTTACCTTTGGTAATCAGAAGCCTCTCAGTTAAACACACACTGCATGCACTCTTAGTTCTCGATAGTCAGTGATGCCTCATATTCCAACAATGAGCGTGTCACTTCAGCCAACGAAATCAAAAAAATAACACAGGCATGTTCACTCCATATGGAGTAAAACGCTAGATCTCCCTTGTTTTGTCTTTCTCATTCTGTTAGGTTTGCGTGGCTCACCTTAGTTTTCTTTGAAGTAATTGTTCACGCCAGTAGTGTAAACGCATACTTCACACGCTTTTGATACGCTGCATGTTAATCATTATAATTCCTTCATACTCTATGGAACAAAGTGGTCTCATCACTGCAATCTTTTATCAGACAGATACCTGGTATACTTTATATATTTGGGACATAAATACCTATGTCTTTTGTTTGCCAAGCCAAGGTTATTGCAATAAAAGTGGAATGAGTAAGAAACATCGCAGGACTCCTTCTTCTACCTCACGGCTTTGGATTGTTTAACCCGTTCTGGCTCCAAATTGGTTTGCCCATCTTTTCTTTGGTCTTCCCGGGTTTCCTCTTCCTATAGGTTTATAGTTTAAGGCTATTTTTGGTATTCTGTTATTATTCATCCTCTGAACATGTTATTTCCATTGATTTCTATTTCTTTCAATAGTATGGTTTATTTCTTCTACCTTTAATTCTGTTCTAATATCCTGACTACGTTTTTTATCAATTTTGGTATATCCAGCTATTTCTCTTATGAATTTCATTTCTGATGACTGTATTCTCGTACTGTTTCTTTTTATTAGTGTCCATGTTTCTGATCCATAGATTAGAGTTGGTACAGAGTCCTTTCTTGCTTTATTTTTTAATGTTCTTTTTATTGTGCCTGTTATATAGTTAAATTTATTTATTTTCTCTATTATATTAGCTTCCACTTGGTACGAGACATTACATCCTAAATACCTAAAGTGTGATTTCTGCTCAATTATTATGTTATCAAACACGATTTTTGATCTTACTGGTTTAATTCCTTTAAATGCCATGGTTTTGGATTTATTTGCTGATATTTTCATCCCATATTCTGTAGCAATTTTATCTAGACTATACAGCATTTTCTGCAGGTTATCTTCATTTGTGGTCATTATTATTTGATCATCTGCACACAACATAGTTTTCAATTTAACTCCTGATACATTAATGCCTCCATTCACTTTATTCGACCAAATCCTTAGTATTTCGTCAACATACAAATTAAAAAGTGCGGTTGATAAAGGACAAACATATTAAGCCACCATTAACTATTACTGTTTCTCATTTACCTATTTATTTTTATTTTTGTGTCAATGTACATACATCGCAAAACTAAAGTGAAAAACCTAAACTCACGTGATAAGGGCAGTAGCCAATAAGAATGAAAGAAAATTGTAACATAAATATAGGCGCTATTAGTGTGACGAAAAACTAGCCAATCTTATTAATCTCAAGTAAGAACGTCACAGAGTATAAATTTAGTATAAGTAGGGTAGGGATGATGTGAAGTATGGCAATATCGAAACGTATAAAACGCAACATAAATAGTGTGTCATCGGAAAGCAAAACCAAGTAAGTGAGATCCGAAACAAACCAGAAACATTTTTAAATATGCGAAGCAAGTAAGAAGCTAGTTATAGCGCCTGGAAATAAAAGTACAGAGGTTGTGCATAGAATCATTAATTTTGGCACTCTTCGCTTAAGTGAGTGTTTCGAAACCAGCCAAAATCTACAGCAGGCAATGCAATATTATGCGAATCATTTCATTATAGATCACGTGTTAATAAGTCAGATAACACAAGATCACTGACAGTATTTACCAGGACAGAGAAACCGAACTCCTCCTCGACAGCTTCAGTTCCAATCAACATTGCAAAACTGTTTACAAAAAGAAATGTATCAAAGTTGGTCGAAACAAAGAGAAAGGAATACCAGTGAAAATAGTATAATTTACAAAATTATCAGAGGGGTGAAGCAACAGAAGCGAGCAAAAGCAGGTGCATAAGAAAATGATAACATACCTATCATTACCACAGCTGCGCAAATGTGTATTCCAATTATCGATACACACACCATCATACATTTTATGCACTTTGGCTTTCAGAATCATAAAATTTAACTTATAGAATTTATTGAACCAGCTAATATATTTCAATAATATGAAATAGTGCTGGTAAAGCACATTAAACATATATGATATCGAAGTCTTGTAGATATATGTTACTTAATATGTACATTTCCCAAAAAGCGAGATAGCTCCTTCATTACACGTGAGACTATCATTTGGTGGGTTAGTGTTTCACCTCCCGTTAACCTGGCGCTCTATCAAGTTATTTTTTCTTGGTTTCTGCTTTTGCCCCGAATTTTCTTTTATCCGTTTCGATTTATCTATTTCAGGGTTTGAGGAATAGATAACGGTGTTTGGTGCGTTGTAACAGGACGGTGGAATTTGCGCTAAGAAAATACTTCTTCCCGATAGTTAGTGGCACCTTCGGTGCACCCCACCTCCCTGGGAAATCATTATTTATTCTTGTGATTTTGAGGTTGCCGGTGTCAAGAAAATGCTAGCCGGTGTAAGGATTGCTGTCGTGTTGGCATAGTTAAGAAGTATCGTCCTTGCTAAAACACAACATCCGGATCTGGTCACCCTTCAGGACTTCCCTTCATCCTTTCTTCCAAAGTGTTACTTCAGAAGCACAAATGGCGCAATGTGGCCTACGTTCCTGTTGATGAAAGCCTCTGCTTTCTCTACTCCTAACTTCTTGATTCTGACAAATTTCAACATAAAGCTTTATATTTGTTTGAGGGCTCTAGATCGAACGTTATTGTAAGCTCACTTTAATGAAAATAAGTTAGCTGCGGTATAGTCTATGTTCTAAGAGTAACGGGCTATATGCTAAGCCGGACAGTTTAATCTCTTTTTACTGAAGTAACACACAGATTAACAGAAACAAATAATTTCTTTAATTATTATTGTAGCAGCTCTAAATTACGCATTCATTTTAAAACTTTTCAGACCACAGTGGTTCCTGTATGCACAGGTTGCCAGTTTGACTCCTTCCCTGTAAGACTGCTTCAGAAAATTGAGTTTCTTTTATGGACACTCTTTAATTGTTGTTCCTCTGAAAGGTGAGCGTGGGATAATACACTGCTTAATTTTGCTCCTAGGCGTCTTTGCCGTGTTTGACGTTCTTCTACGTGAGGTAAATCATGGAATCAACACCTTTAATTTATTAAAAAGGAAATCATGCTATGGAGTTTTACACCCGAAAAGTTTCAACGCCCTCGTTCAGGTCTAAACCCGAGACCTCAGGAACCAGGACTAGGTTAGCGTGTTACCGCTCGACCTCGGAGGATGGTAAAGCTACTTAAGGTATGGCAAGTATAACTTAAAGCAAAATTGCTCTGGAACACCTCCCTAGCTCAACACCGAGGAGAAAAGAATGGAAAAAGAATACCGCGATCCCCTTCATTATAATTCAAGGTATAACACTGGTACTTGGAGAGAAAATGTTATCGTTCGAACCACGAGGTTAGAGACTGTGAAAACAGATTTACATGCCGAAACACTGCAAACTTAGAAATACGGCGCTGCGGAAAAAAGTGATAAATATTTGTTTTCAGTTTACATTGACATTCTATATTGATCTGAGCACTTAACAGCTCCTCGCAATTGGATAATATTCCTCTCTTAGTCACTTTATGAACACTTTGTTTTCTGTTTAGAACGATAAATTAGTTTCATAAAGGTGTAGTTGAAGGAATTCTTTGACCTCCTAATACCTTTTAGAAACTGATTTTTAACAAGATACCATATTTAGTAACGTAACCCATAGTATAATGGCCCAAAAAGGTCCTCAAACTGCCAACCCGACTGCCTGCCTCGCGCCCGCATACCAAGGCAGAAATGGGGGATCATCCAACCGATACGGGAAGGAAATGTGGTCAGCATCTTAGCACCGCAGCCGGAAAGTTGGCTTTCTAGACCAGGGCTCGCTACCTAGCGTGGCTCCTCAATTTCTTCACGGTGCTGATAGTCACCGGCCCTATAATCGGAACTTAAAATCCACATTCCTCTGGAAGGAGATTGATCCCGTGCGCATTCCGGGAGCAGAGAACTAAAGCATAGCGTGGGACTTGCTACACTTAGCACCCATTACAACCTCGTATATGTCCATATTATATGTAACACTAACAAGTAGGCTTTTAATCATTGGCATCAACAATATGTGCATACACTCTCCAAAACATCAAGTAACCAGATACTATGAAAACAGTACATTTCACTCTAGTAAATGTTATTCATGATAAATGTAGTCCAACATTAATATTAAGTGCGGAAAGATCAGTTTAAAGTTATACATAGACACATCGTTGATTCATATATATCACAAGTTAATTTCTGTTAGTAAGGAGTTCATGAGAATAAGTAAGGTTATGTAAACACTTGAACATAAGAACTGAGTATTTCGAAAAAGACTAATGCTAAGATAACAGACATTCCACATTGTTGCATATTATTCAGTGCTCAATTGTTCCGCAATAATATGATCCCTAAAATTATATTTTATTTCTACATACATTCAGTAATAACGAAAATTAATGTGCACTTATTCACACAAGGTTCAAGACATACATTCAGTTCTTCATGGCATCGTACCAACTTTGATAGCTATTGAAAACATTTTCTTGTAATGTGTGGTTTAAAGTTGGAATTTGCGTCATGAAAATATGCTAGAATAGGAATAGCTGCCATTTATCCTAATTTTGCAACATGGAAATACACATACACATGCATGCACACCTACTTTATACCTACTTTGTGCAAGTTTGCTCAGAACATGCACAAACGATGGTATTTTTGTATGACACTGTTGCGTATAACAATATTTATGCTTCCTTCCATCTGCAAGTGATTGAAAAAGAAAAATCCTTTTAGCAATATTATGGAACTAAAATTATTTTCTTTTATAATGATGTATTACATACCAAAAAACTATGCCATAAAATACGTGACACAAAAGCTACATTTTGAGGTCCAAACAAAGCTAACACTTAGCCTCAGTTTTGTAAATAAACAAATTGAGATGCAAAGAAGTTGTTTTCGTGTCTGCGATCTACTTGAGCTTCTCAATTTCAATAAGGTGCTACTTAACTCTTTCCGGATTTAATGATAAACTATATGATTTACACCATACTCTGAATATAAACATTAACATTTGTTTTACTATTTTCCATGCCTTCTATGATTGCAACTGTCATTAAAGGAGTGGAGTGGGAGCTCCGCAACCCATCGCGACCTGACAGGGGTGTGTTGCCAGCTACTACCCTTCAGGGGCAAGGGATGATGTAAAAAAAGGCACAAACCTGCTGCGGGCGGAATCAGCGAAGCTCCAGAAGCACAGAGGTCCCTAACATATAGATAGAAGGTCGCCTTACCACCTCAGCAACACGCAGGAATAGGGTGACAAAGGACAGCAGCGGTTTGGCCAGCAACTTTTAAGGAGGCACGGAAGATTTATTGTGTGCATACATTTGTGTCATCTGTCTCCATCCACCGGAACTACCGTGCCGACAGCCAAACTTGAAAAGTTACAAGGAAAGGAAGGAAAGGTAAATGAGAGTACAGGAAAAAAGAAGATAGGAAAATAATTCGTAAAACGGAGAATCCACACCACCATTTACCTAGTGACAAGAGGAAACCAAGAAAAAAAAAAACAGAGTAATCGATCGACGATGATCAAACCCGCCACCGCCTGAATGCGGGTCACACGCGTTACCATGCGTCACTTTACCCTTTAAAAACTCCCACTTTTAAGAAATAATTCTTTCCGGGTTTGCAAACCGTGGTCCAGTACTTTTATCCTCCAACGTTTCGCCGAAAACTGCGTCCGGCATCCTCAGGGAGGTCAAAGACGTGGATAAAAGTCTCCGGAGTCCAAGCATGCTGAGTGTTTACCTACGGCGCATGGGTTACTGCGTGGTGGTATATAAAAAGATTTGTGCAAATCTAACATTTCGTTTAGTCAAAGACACATTTGACATTTCTACTAAAAGTAAATAATGAACACTAAATTATACCTAACAATAAAGATTTATAGGGATACCACAGAAATATAATACAAGAGCTCAATTTTGATTCCACGAATTTAAGAGAGCGCAACTGGAGTATAGTCGATGAAACAACTATTCAACATTCTGTCATCTGCTTACCGGCGTGAGACACTTAGAGTTTACAAAACATTATTTTTGTTAACTGCTTGACTGTATTTACAGATTCAACATTAATTTTGTTATCTACAACTAACACATTCATAAACTAAGAAATGAGGAAAGGATTCAATGCATCTAATTTTGGATTTCATGTTTAACTTAGCAATTTCAGTGCATTTACTGCTTAATTCAAACTGTAACATTGCAATGATTTCAACAAGACCGATGACACTGTATGTACTAGCAATCCAAGAAGTCAGACATTGAAGTGTGAACGCATGAAGGAAAGTAGACTAACTTTACCGACATGCGTTCTTAATTTCGTGGCACAGTTACCACCCTACAGAAAATGTCGGATAGGAAATTACTAGAAGTATTTCTGGGAAAACTATTAGAAGCAGATTAAACAAATAGAACTAACTCTTAAATAGATTCTTAGAAAGATGCGATCATCAAGTTATCTGCACTTATAGCCCTAACATCCTCTATAACAGATATTCGAGAAGTAAAGAACCACGCTTAACCTTATCGTTCTACAGAACACGTTCAACTTTGAGAGACTTGAACCCGGTTGCATTCTACTATGAAATTCTGAAATACTGATATTCGAAGCCGCTTCCTTGGATCTCACACGTGAACGGACAGAATACTGAGATTATAAAAGAACGGCGCACTAGACTGTCAGAGAACTTCCGTTTACCTGTCTCGTCCTTTCGTTATTCTATATTTTGCTACAAGGATGTGCGAATATTGAATATTGGTTATCTGCTTTCAGCATGCATAGATAGGCATGGAAATATTACATACATCCGGTAGCTGTATGATGAGGAGCAGGTAGATTCATACATATTTAGTGGTCATATCTTCAGTGGTAGTTTTTACCTTATTGATCCAACAAGAAAATCTCACATGTACAAATGGTGCGTTGCACTCTAGTGCATACTCCGGGATTATGCTACAGAGATGTAAAAACTTTCCACTCAACTATATGCGTGGTAAAAATAATACAAAATTCAGAGGCTAGACTAAATTATTTTGTAAATGTATACAATGAAAGCAACAACACCTTATGTGAATGTTTATGAGCTACTTAGTATTGCGAATTATCATTGTTTTGTATAACAAATTTTCACCAGTTATTTTTACTTTCCTTACCACAAACAAGCCAACTTTTGGGCTCGGGGTGTCGAGATGCTGACCACATCTCTCCGTATCGATTGGGTGATCCTCACCCCTGCCTTACGAATGTGGGCGTAAGGTCGGCAGACGGATTGGCAGGCTCAGGCCCGACTCGGGTTGTTATACCGTGGATTATTATCTTATTTTTACCAAATACATAGTACGCAGAGGAGATACTGCATTCCACTTTGCTATTATAAATCGAGATGTCACTAGAAATACACGTTTTGATGCCCTTTAAATACAAACAAGTATTTATTAAGAAAAAGGGCTGAATGCCCACGTATGTATGTGTGTTATATCGTAAACTTATTGTGTAATCATGTGCTTGGAATTTCGACACTAAAATATAGCAGTATAGTTTAGGAACCAAGGCATACGTGGCATACGAGGGACCACATTTGACATGCATCCAACAGTCCCTGGGTTTGAATTCCGCGACTAGCTTTCTTAACCTATTTGTGGGTGGGGGCGAGTTCCTCTGAGGTTGAAAGGGAATGCTGAAGTTATTCCCATCTCCCGAACTTCCTGGGTTCCCTTTCATTATATTTCACCTTTCATCTGCATGGTTGTTTAAATGTTGTAAATGTCATAGGAAGTCTCGGCATTGCTTGGTAGCCCTCTGTATGTTTTATCCTCCGCAGCTGGAGGGGTTTCCAAATTTGGGATCCCCCAGTGGGATATGCAGGCCTGCAACGGGGGTTGGAGCAAGACGTACAGGGAAGCTTAAATATGGGGAAAAAAAAACGTAGGGACGTTACCTTCTGCTCTGTCATACTTCCTGATCCGGCCGCCCTCTGCTTGCTCTCACCTCACCTCTCCAAATGCACCCCGTCAGGGGCAAGAATAGTAAGGATCTTCTAAAGGTCAAGGTGTTAACTTCACACTTGGTGAGACGTGAAAGGTTAGTAAACCCCCTCTGCCCTGGACTTACTTGGTTCTTAGCACACCGTTCACCTAATGTTTGCCTTACTATGTTCGTTTCTTCCATTCCAACCGTTGTACTGACGTATGTTCACAGGTTCATGTTAGAATGCCAGACTTTTTTTCCTCACAGCATTACAGGACAGACACATACAGCGCCTGGTTTGGACCGTCGTTACAAACTCGCCTTCCAACCACTCAGAGAAATGTTTTGGTGCTCACCTAAGTTCACAGCTTAATGCGGATATCTCGGACTGGAGTTCAGAACAATAAAAGATTGGCTCACCCAAGGCTGGTGTAGAACAAAATTGATAACAAATTTCTGGCAAATTTAAATAAAGTAAACACTACAGGAAACAAAAAGCATTGCTAGTTTTACGAACTCTATATCTGATATCCTCTCTAGAGCCTATAAAGGAAATTGTTGTACGGTTCGTACTGTTGACTGTACAAGCGGAGATTATTTGTTAGTTGCAATGCGTTATGCACAAGGGACTGCGTCTATAATGCCATTCGTTGTACAATAAATACCAACTAACCGTAAGTCTTGTAACTCAGGCATGGATGCGAGCTTCTTTGGTGCACTTCCAACCTTATGCTATAAACGACATCATAGCATATTGAGGATATTAAGGGTATCACTGCAGATTATTCATTGGAAATTCCGGACATGTAAAGAAAAATTTAAGGTCAATATGTACTTCATTTACGTACTAATAAATTTAGATATCAAGAGTAATGTTTCCAGGTGGGTCACTATCTTACGTGCATGACTCACAATAATCATACATGTTTACCTCCTCCCGCAGATGAGGTTTATGAGAGGGATAACGTAGAGCTAGGCCTACGAAAAACGAATGTCGAATTCATTCTCATTAAATTAATAAATAATAAGAAAACCGTTACAGTTTTTACGTAACCACATACTTGATATTTATGTAATTTGCAACTTACACTTTCATAGAAAAAAATGAGAAAATAAGCTTAAATATGTTTAATCGAGAATCTAATGTTAAACTTTGCAAATAGCTATCGTTAATATTGATATGTTATGTCCCCAAGTTACTTGGATTAGTAAGTCAGGTACTGAAGTATGAACTCCAGGAAGCAAAACGGCTGCTTTTTACTGACAGTCGTTGTTTATTTCATGGCGCGGTTGCGTACGTGCAGAAAGTATCAGGTAATAAATTATTGTGGGGAAACTGTTATATGAATGAGAAAAAGCAATTAACTCACTGAAGTGGATACCCATTAATGCACCAATTATCACAATACTTATATCTATTCCCCCAAAACCATGCATAGTACGGCTTCATTAAACTAGTCCTTTATGCCTGAATCCAGTACGGTTTGCAAATATAAGTAATTTTAACATATTCCACATAAGACAAAATATAATTCTGTATTTGTGCATATTAATTATATGTATCATTTATTACATTTATGGTTAAATATATTTTAACAAGTTATCAAAACTCATTGTCTATAGATTGCGTTAATATTCAAGAGAGACTTGAATTTTCCCCTTAGCTATTGAGTTACCTAATAAGATGTCTAAGCAGGGACTCAGAAGTAGAGTAGAAGAGGCATGTCCACACAAAGTAGTAGGAGTAGCAATACATTATCACCAGTTGGGCTATCCCTACTATGTGTAGCCCCCCACCCCGCGAAGTTGCTATACTTCCTATAGCTAGCTTAATCGACATTTCGCGATAGATTAAGCTCCAATGACGTATCAGTTTTTTACATTTAGCCCTACCCGTTTATCTATAAGGTTATTTATAACGATATGTTTTGATTTTATGTGAAATATCCTCTTTAACTTTTATAGCTTTATTTTTGTACAGTGCCCCGAAGATAACGTATACAGAATTCCACGAAAACGGAAGTGAAACTTGGTGAAACGTCTTGTTTCCTTCTACTTCACTTGCGGCACTACAACCCTTGGTGAGCTTTGGCTTCCTGCATAATCCTTCTCCACATATCTCTATTTTCTGCTTTAATTTTCCACTCTCTGGTTCCAATCTTTCTTTGATCAAACATTACATCATCTAACCGCCTTGTTTATTTTACTTCCTTAATCATACTTAAAAAAAGATACATTTGTGTTTCTATTTGGTCCCATAGGTATTGAATAATGTAAAAGATCTATAGTTTTCACTTTATTCAAAAACAAATAACATGTCCATACAAGGAAATAGAGTTAAAGCACCTTTATATGAAAACTGCTAACATCTAGGTGTACATGATAAGTTCTTTTGAGAACATATATTGACTGTGACCATCGAGAGAAACACATTTCTCTCCTGCTGATGTACAATATATTTTCATTGATTTATAATGTTAATAATATTCTATCTTTATAAAATTGTTTAGCATGCTTTACCATTAAAATTTGTTATATAGGAAATAAAGAAAACTTTAAGAAATATTAGATGTTGAAAGATTTTATCATCCAGAGAAGTCGGTGAATACATCTACGTAACTTAGACAATGCTTAATCAGATATTATATGTTTTATTACACACATTTTCAGTACTGGTTAAACTGCAATTGCAGGAGTCATTAAAAAATACATTTTCCACCGCTATAAACAGGATAAATTGTCCGGTTTTAAGCTCTGTTTCCTCAAGTTTCATAAGTGTTCCATATATTGCTTGAAATAAAATGTAATCCACTTTTTTCTACCATAAATTGTTTACCAAGCGCAGCGACTAACCGCCTATTGTTTCTGTCCGCATTCTGATATGTGCACAACTGTTTTTTCCCTTGGAATTCTTAGCGAAATATATCGTAAAGTGTTTCAGCAATTTATGAATTTATGCTTTATAGCTCATATCAGCCAGAATGAACAGCGTTTCTCAACGGCAGACCGATTATTATCTAAACAATTTGAGTGGTTCTTGATGTCTCTCTCACTCCCTCTCACCATAAACACAAACACAAATACAAACACACGCACACACATACACACACCAACACACAGACCGTTTTATAGGTAATTCTTTTTTCAGCGAGTCTCAAATCGTATTTCGCTGTAATCTCGGTATCCAGTTTTCGAGAAGAATAGAATGCTTCCGCTACACATTATACATATCAGAGAAGGTCAAAATATAACGCTTGCACATAAAATTTGTATTAATAGGTACGTCCAGAAAGTAAGTTCTGTTTGACAATAAAATTAAATTGTGTACACATACAGAAAAATTATTAATTGCACAAAATTCTACAACTCTTAAACTACTTTTCCACATAACTGCCGAAATTTTGCAGGCCTTTGTAATAGCGAGGCACAAGTGTTTGTATACCTTCTTCATATAAGTTTGCCGTCTTTGTCTTCAACCAGTTGGAAACATTTTCTTTCAGCTCTTCGTCATTGCTGAAATGTTAACCACCAAGGCAAGATTTGAGATGCAAAAACAGATGAAAGTCGCTACGAGCGAGGTCAGGGCTGTACGGGGGGTGGTCAAACACGTCCCAGCCAAATCCCTGTCGGATGCTATTCGTCGCATTTGCAGTTTGTGGTCGTGCGTTGTCGTGAAGAAACACAACACCCTTTGACAGCCGATAAATTTCAATTGGTTTTACTTTCCTAGCATTCAGAAAACGAATCACAGATCTGATTTCACAAGTGGCGGGATTTTCAATCAACACAGACTTTGTAAACAAGCACAACAGAGCGTACGTGGCTGACAGCGATCTCACAATGGCACACGTTTCTTCTCCTTGATAAAGAGCGTCTACCGCGCATGTGCGGAACTGCGCGCTGCAGTGGAGATAAATTGAAACAGAACTTACTTTCTGGACGCCCCTTGTATAGTTCAAGTAACTGAGAAAATGGTACTTCAGGAGTTCTGATTAATTGTGTGACCATCTGAACCATTTTAGATGTGTTCAAAAATGTTTCGCAATGTCATATTTTAACTTCGTACTCAACATTTCTTTTCGGTTCATATAAGGAGAGGTCAAAGAAAAAACCTCAAATATTTCTTTAATTTATTTATTCAACGAAATTGAAACACACCTCTATTGTTTCCGATCTTCACATCCTCCAGCGCATAGGGAGTCTACGAAATAATCTGGAAAATAAAAATAAAACCAAATAAGGATTTGTGGTGGTGTATGCAGTCAGTCTTCATCGGAACGAAATTTATTTCCACCAATCGCTTCTTTGAGTGCTCCAAACATATAATCAACAGGGGCCAATTCTGGTAAGTATGGTGGATGTGGTAGTACTGAAGAAAGTTTTCGTGGGACCCACCCTGCAGAAGCTTTGTGAAACTTAGGCACATGAATAATGTGATACCCTAAGCCATGATTAATGTTCAGGTTTGAGGCTATTTCGTCCACCGATTTTATGTCACAATGGCTTCAACTGCCGTGCGTCTGATCCAGGCGGGGAGCGTCTACCTCCGGCGTCACACCGTTTCTGATCCTTCTATTTCACCCATATACTTTCTGTAATATTACACATGAATCACCATTTTATAGCTTCATTCATCGATGAATCTCAATATCTTTCTTATATTTACTGCTCAGAAACCGTAAAATAAATTCCCTTGTATACCTTCCACATGCTTGATAATCTTTAAGACACTGATAACACTATTTTAAACTACAGAACAGCCGTGAGAAGATTGGGGTTTTAATTTTTTTATTCATTTTGTTGTTCCATTGCCTTGAACTGCAGAAGTCATATCGGTGGTCGTTCTCCTTTGGAATGTATCGAAGCTATTAACTCGTATGCATTGGGTTGCTTGTCCTTTGTATTTTAATCACGTATATGTTCACACACTATCGTTCATATTTCAAGACTTTGGTTGGAGAAAAGTCCCCACCCCCTACCCGGAATGGAATCCGGGACCCTTTGCACAGCAGGCAGGTGCTCTACCGACTCAGCTATTGGACCAGCCCTTTAATTATTTTTTATGTATCCTTTGACTCCCTTCCTACACATATACCTACGGATGAACAAATCACCGCTAATATGTGCTACACAAGAGCTTGCGCATGTAAGAGCTCTACGTACATAAATTATAGAAGTCATATCATAAATATATGTAACATTTTTGTACATATTTGGGAAAGCAGTAGCTCAATTTTTATCAAAACTAATGCCTAAGAAATTGTTTTACTTTGCGTATTTGAACGCCGACAAGGGAGACTAGATTGTATTGACAATAAAGACGTACATTTTTGCCTTTCATTCAAGTTCTATATTGCCCCAGTTTGAACATAAAAACGTAAGTTCCTGTATTCAAGTGGTAGACTTAACATACCTTTGTGCTGACCATATTTAAAAATACGAACGATTTGAATTTTAGCTGTTCCTGAAACAGCAAAGGAATAACGGAGAATTAATTTCTTAGTACTAGATATTGCCAATTGCTATATAAATATTATATAATTCGAGTATATATAGACGTAAGAATTTGGCATATGGAGGATTTATGTATGATATTTCGTGTAAGGAATACTAGTTGGTAACATTTCTATCGACGTACGAAAACGCTTCCACTGAAGGGAAAATATCCAAGGAGAAGTAAATACCAAGGAATAGCCCAACGGTATAATCTTTTGCATTACCCCAGAGATGAGGTGACTGCTAGTCATACCCGATTGATGTATTTCATAAGATGCAGGACCATGATGGGAAATGAATGCATCTAGTGCCATAGTACAATTAACATACGTTTCGAAGTGTTGTCTACTTTGGTTGCAAATCCTCGCGGAACTATTTTTCGGCAATCTGCGCGAACTGAACAACGGAAAAGAAGCCCTCTAAGATTTTCTAATAAATCTCAACAGCATCAACCTCCGAATAAATTTACCATGGAGGTAGAGACAAATGGACAACTAGCATTCCTGGTCGTCCTGGTCAGCAAGAAAGCACCCTTGGACACACTGTTTACCGTCAGCCCACTCATACGGACCGCTATCTGAATAAGGCCTCTAACCATCACCCCGGACAAAAACGAGCCATGATAAAGACACTCGTGAATCGTGCTTCACGTGTTTGCGAGCCACAGTTATTAGGAACAGAACTCGGCCACCTTGAACAAACCTAATTATCCAATGGCTACTCAATTCAAGAAATTAGAAGGACTTGCCGTCCAGCTAGGCCGAAACCTGCCACACAGAATACAGACTAGCCCAATACAATGGTACTGTTTTTCTGCCATACTTCAAAAATGTTACCGACCGCATTCAGCACATACTGCAGTGACACAACGTCAAGACTGTTTTTAAGCCCAACAAACAACTTAACAATCTACTACGCTCTGCTAAGGATCCACGGGAACCTCTATCATCAGCTGGTGTATACCGTATTCCCTGCTCCTGCGGTTCGGTCTACATTGGAACGACACAGCGCAGCATCAACACCAGACTCGCCGAACACAAACGAAACTGCCACTGAAGCTGAGGGTGATCACATTATTATCTTCTAGGAAACTAACATTCTGTCATCCATGACGCACTACCATGCCCGACTACAACACGAGGCTATTGAAATTTATAAACATCCACATAATTTCAACAAGAAATAGGAAACCTTGAAGCTCAATAGCAACTGGCACTCGGTCATCCAGCACAAGAAACGGCATAAAACAGAATAAAACAAAGCGAAGCAATCAGAAGGGAGCAACATTTGTAACGAAGCCCGCCCCCTCCCTCATTCCGTCCGCTAGACGGGCCAATCAGCGGAGGTCACTCGGCCTCTCATCTTGGCCCAGAACAAAATTGTCCGCTACTGCCTCCCTCCGCTACAACGATCATTCCGAGCCATCGGCACGTGGAGTGAAACGTGGAGGATGGCCACCAGCCCACAGAAGAACTCTGCCCTTCTGCTGGTGAAGGTCCTCCGCTGGCGCCCGGAAGAAGACCTGCCGTTGAGGCAGAGAAGGATCCCTTGGGTCTGATCTGCCAAATACCTGGGTGTCCGATTGGACCGCGGCCTCACCTTCACCCCACATGCCCGTGAAAAAATCAGCCTCGGCCATGCAGCGCTCAGGCAGTTGTACCCCATGTTCCGATCGACCATGCCCACTCGCCTGAAACTACGGGTGTATCGTGCGATCATCCCGCCCCTGATCCTCTATGGATGCGAGTTCTGGGGATCGGTGGCTCGTACCACCATCCGCAGAATGCAAGCCGTGCAGAACAGGGCGCTTAGGAATATCTACGATACCGAACGTATGTTTCCTTCACACATCCTACACTCCCATTCTGGCATACCTTACGTTGAGGACGTTGTGCGTGAACGCTCGCGCATATTGTATGCCAGGATTACATCCCATCCCAATCACCTAGTGAACACACTAGGGCAATATGACCACCGTGTTCCCAGGAGGAGAAAGAGCTACCGCCTCCCCAAGGACGCCCTCGGGTGGTGAGACCAGCCTCTCATCCCCTCAGCACTACACTCTGTCCCGGCCACACTAGGGCTGGATCTGGCCTGTCGGCTGACCCCCGGCAGTCAGGCCCCCCTGTGTGACCCAAATGAGAACCACAACCTAAACGGTCCCCAACCACCCAACCTCTCGCTCCTGGCCCCGCCACACTGGACGGACTCTGCAACGCAGGCCACCCTTAGCGTGGCGGTTTAGGGCACTGGTCTCCTACTTGGAAGCTCATCCTGCCGCCAGGAGCACTAGCAGAGGCCGAATCAGGTCCATCAGTTAACAAGGACATCCAAGCTTTGGAGGAAAGACCAATCCTATAAGACCGCACGGGAAAATCCACACAGTGGACAGGTACCGTGGCGCTCTACCCACCGTCCGGGAGCACCCAGACGACTTGTTCTCGCTCTTGGCTCTCTCAACACTTCAGACGCTACTCGAACTTCTCCGAGGAGACTACGACCACGATCACACCACTGAAGATGTCCACCATAGTATTGGACGAAACGACTGGAAAATCTAACTCCAGCAGACCACGGCATAACAGCCCGGAAATAACTGTTAGTTATATTGACTCTGACCGTGAAAGCCCACGCTCTCTTAAAACTGAACAAAACTTGTAATAAACTTTAGCCGATCCGAAGTAACAATTTCTATAGTTTACTGAAAAGATCGTCGTCGCAAGTGGTTGCAGTAGTAAACAAAAGTGCATTTCTCAACAGTGTTGGTGAACGTAACCATTAAAACGTTCAATAATATATTACTAAGTATAAGTTATTTCTCTCCCGTTGCCGTCTCTACTCCACACCCTACCATGGTCTATCACTATTGCGACAATAACTGGTTGGTCATGGAAGAATAATAGGAATTTACAAGGAGAAGGAATCCAATATACTAAGTTGCTTTTTATACTCAACAAATCACTAATAA
Source organism: Mantis religiosa (assembly GCA_030765055.1). NCBI lineage: Eukaryota > Metazoa > Arthropoda > Insecta > Mantodea > Mantidae > Mantis > Mantis religiosa. The sequence continues at coordinate 164,429,261 of CM060948.1, read as the reverse complement.
ATTATTTGTATCATTTGTAATTGTAAGGGAGGAACTGCACCGCAAGTACAGCATATCCTGTGATCAGCTTTACGGAAAAAGCAGCAATTATGTTCCTTTAAATACTAGTGTAGCATTCAAATGCATTTACATTGCATTTACATACATACATCACTTCCGCCTGAAACTGAATAACAAATATTCATGTACTCAGTACGGAAGTTTGTACAAACATGCAAATAAACAGGAGAAGTTTACTCCAAATATCCCATGGCATAACAGCAGACAACAGTATCACTAAAACCCCATTTACCGTAAACATTATCGGACTCGAATACATGCGCATATTCGTATTGATATCAGTTTAAAACATGGAAACAGACTTCGCCAAATTTGGGTCCAATGCAGCCAAAATCCAACATTAGTTCAGATGTACTATGAAACTTAAGGTAAGTTTAATAACGTTGTTGGACTTATTAGCATAGGTAGCCATTCCAAAATGTGGCGCAACAGTTTAGATTGTGCAGTCCTGGTGCTCAAACTGAACGATTCGGCGCCTGGAAAGGAACGCATTCAGGAGTTTCCATATTCTGTCCTAACGACCGTTCTCACTGAGCCATAAGGTTTCCTTTGTAGTTTCCCCTGATAGGTAGGCGGATCCTCGGACGGTTTCCTCTTTTACCATGTGCTTCCTGTTATTATCTTATGGTATCATCTATCTCACAATCGTCTGTTTCAGGGTCGTAGGAATAGGTGACTATTTCCGGCGTGTTCTGGTTGGGTGATGGACGTTGGCTTTGCAGAAGTTTCTTCCCTGGATCAAGAGAGATTGCCGAGTCAGGACCCACTTGTAAACAGACCCACCAGCATGGGGAGAATAGCCGGAGTTTAGCGGATTTTTTTGGGTCCAGTGGCGGCAGATGCCCAAGAACTACAAACTCCAGGGATTCCGTCCACACTTGCATCCGCTATTAATATGAATCTGGTCTCCATAACCCTCTCTCCCAGGCGTCACGATAAAAGGGCGTTGCGAGGCACTTGCAGCGGTCTACTCGGAGCCCTACTGTTGACCCCTATCTTTACTTCTCACCTGGTGATCAAGCATGTTACCATTGTTGTGGAGAAGCAGTTTTTATCATCCTATTCAACCGGGAGCTTAATTTTACCATGTTATGACTAATGTAAAACAAACATCATCATGGCATTACCATTTTTGCTGCTATTATCTAAAATGCCGGGATATAGCATTAAACGTCTACACAAATGTGAGAGGACATAGCTTTTGATAATGCGGCCAAACTTTATAGGTCGGAGTAATATCCCCATCATTGTATAACATATCACATACACAGCACTATTTGACAAACCGATGAAAACCTCCAATGTGAACGTACGGTATAGAACTAATACCCAAGGGTGATTTCCCAAAAGAATTTTTTTTTAGAAATGTATAACATACTATATTGACAAACGAAACTATTTATATCTGATAAAGGTTTATTCCATCAGTACAAAACAACAAAATACCATAGAGACCGCAGAGATATTTTGCCTACCACAAGAGCATAAAGCTCATTGTTACAAAAATATATTTTTTGTCTCGATTCTTTTGGAGGTCAGAGGAATTTCGCTGTATTTTGCCTCCAATGCAAGAATTAAATAGCAGGTCTCATGCCTGCTTGTGATTACACTAGGAAAACAGATGGGGGGATTTAAACCAGTACCGTTGGATAAAGGCAAGAAGTTACTTACAACTTCTACAATTTTTGTTTTACAATAAATGTACATTTTTACAATACATTCACTTTTTCATACGATTAAATTATGGATTTATTTGGTTTCGTGAATACATTTCGTGAAATCCCATAGTTGACTTTAAAATTTAATGGAAGCGCCTCTCTGACAGATTGCGTTTGGAATCGAATCCTAAAACTTGAAAATAATGGTTAGAATTGTGAGTTTAATAACGCGCACCTTTCAATTGCTTGCATTTATAGTAAGTTATTCGAATATATGTATTTTGGCAGCTATAACTGCTGCTTAATATGCTCTTGTTGACCTATATGACCTATATCAACATTTTCAATCACAGTAATAATTTGTGCAATGTGCGTACATTAATAATGACCCTGCACGCCCGATGTTCTCGTTTCAGCACTGACATTTTTCAAGATTATGAGCAACAATGTTCCTAAACTGCACGAGAAATAAACTTGATATTTGTAAGTAATTCACAAACAACAATGCATAGTTATGAACATATAATTATAAGATAAATAATTACATTAACAACTTACAATAATTCGGCTTTCTAATAGGTTGGATTATTCCGGTTATTTAACATTTTATGCGCATAATGAAAGTCATATATGCATTGAAAATCATAATGAACAAAAATAAGAAGGGTTAAGCTTGACTTGCATAATTTTCATAATTTTCATATGATAATAATCATACACCTTGTCCGCCTCGGTAGCATAGATGGTAGCATGTCTGCCTCACGTACAAGAGGTCCCGAGTTCGAATCTCGGTCAGGTTGAGTTACCTCGATAAGGTTTCTCCGGCGTTTTCCCTTATCCTGAAAGACAAATGTCGGGTAACTCTAAGCTCCATGTACCCCGGACGCCTTGAGCATCATTTCACCCATTTCATTCCTCGTCCGATATGACTAAATGTTGGAGGACGTAAATTACAAAAAAAAATCATACACGTTAAATATTATATTTCTTTCGAACTGGCAATATATATTTCAAAATAAGGAGAAATGCCACGGCATTAATTAAATTTGTGAGTGAGTGGATAAGGTCGCTGTTGTACACTAAAGCAGATAGATGGAACTGTGCGATGATGTCGTGACAGCTATTCCCAAAGGAAGATACTTAAGGGTTGACAGCGAAAAAAAGTTTGACAGTGTTGTGAAAGTGTTTTGAATACGCGTGTCGGAACTCGAAAAGGTCGCCATTTCGGCAGGGAAAAAACATAAAATTCTGCCAGGATTCACAAAAATCCACAAGTGAAACTTTTCAGATGATGAAGAATACTTATGGTAACGACGAAGTGTGGCGCATTGTGCGACCCTTGAGGAAGTCATGAGCACACTCGGCCACAAAATGTGCAAGTTCGAAGACCTGCAGTGTTGGCGCGTAGACGATCTCACAACATGAGCAGTCAGCCACGTATATGTATGTTACAAATTCTATATGTGAGCTGAATATGTCGCGGGAGTACGCCATGTGTCTTGACGCAAGACCAAGGTGATGCTCATATGAGGATTTGCCATGACATCGCTTTGTGCATGTACAGTAAGATCCAAAAGTAAAAAAAAAAAACATAGCGATATGAGGAACCGCGCCCTAACATACCAGCCATTAATCTATATGCCTCTGGCACGCCCCTATTTCAACTATTTCGGTTACAGAAGCTTAGGCTTTTCTTTTCCCGTGATGATGGATACACAAAAGTAATTTTAGCGTCAATGGGCTCATTGAGAAAATATAGCCAATTAGAAATTAATAGTTTTGTGAAATTAGGAATTGAAGATAGTCATGTATTCTTCTTTAGCAGTTTTTTAAAAAAGCTGAGTTTTTTTTTATTTAAGATACTTTTTATGAAAATTAATGGTTCCTCCACACTAGTCCTGTGTAGGCTAAGGTTTGGATAGGTAGATACAGACTGAAAATTTCAATGCCATAGCCAGGATTTGAACCATGGCTCTCCCGGTCTCCGTCCGATTGCCCTTTACCATTGAACTACCATGGTCAACATACCAGCATGACACTAAATTCTCCAACTAACTCATTTTTTTCCAGTAAACTACTAGGGTTTCTCATATACAGCGAGATACGCACCGTTTGTGACGATTTACCATGCTGTAAGTACTTTAGTCCCAGGCATCACAGTTAAACTACTATTGAGTTAATTGATGGAAATTAATAGTCCTTCCATAATAATCGCTTGTAGGCTAAGGTTTGGATAGGTAGTCAGACTGAAGAGCAAACGGCCGAAGACCAGGAAATCTGTGGTTCAAATCCCGGCTATGGCATTGCACTTTTCAATCTCATTCTATCGATCCATTGGTTTTTATTTGTTTCGCGTGAATGGGTGAAGTGTGTGTTTTAGGTTATTGCACAACAAACATATATTCTAAAATCATTTTATTTCCGTATGTATAAAATTTAACGTTCAGTGAATAATGATAGTCCTTTATAATTTTTCACGAAGTACGATCGGAAAGTTGATGCCGTATTTATCAGCCGTGTGAATGAATACGATTTTAACAATGAATAAAATGATAATTAAATTATAATGAGGAAGTAAGGTGAAAGAATTTAAGATAATGAATATTAAAGATGGATAAGTTCATGAAACGAAGCCACAGCATTTAAATTCAATTACTAGAATGCGAATAAGTATTTTAACACAGAGCTATTTAATAAAGTTGCTGGTCTATATGTATGAAAATGTTCCGTCGAAAGGCTGTGGTCACAGGAGGGGTCGCCACCTGGGTCATTAGTAGACCGGTCCAAACCTGGCCCAAACCAGTATTTTCGGGGAAATGTCCGCGTGGTTGTAGCTCGCTAACTAGAGTTTTTCAGAGAAATCCAGCTGGAGGCGAGGCTATATCTGTTTTGGTAAGGAATATTAGGTTTTAGCGTCGGCCTTCTAGTCTGAGACGTGATACAGTGTAGACGTGTTTTGCCTGCCGGGGACACAAACGTCGGATTGCGCCGAGAAGTACAATCAATAATGAGAAACTTATTAAGTGAACAAGATATCTCAGCAGTGAATTAAGCGGCGAAGTATACTTTCAAAACAGTGTTAGTAATTTATTCCATCGCGATAGATTTCAGCAATTCAGTATAGTTTTAACGTGATAGTGGAAATATAGAGTAATTCGATCTGAACGCGGCGGCAACTCCTGGTGAACTGTAAGCACGAAACGAACTGAATAGTAAAGCGGATACGATGAACTGTGTTGTTTTTATTTCGTCAACCTATCTCACGCATACCCTGTAGATAGCGTGGTCTCAGCTCTAATGACTAGCCAGGGCAAAGAATAGTCAACTCATAGAGCAATCTACTAGGCGACCAGACCACCGGGATCCAGGCTGCTAAGGTCACATCCAGAGTGGCTGATACCAGAGACAGAGTAGCAGCAGACGCAGCGGGGGAGGTAAGGCCTCAAACTTGGCGCCCAACGTGGGGCTTCGAGAGACCAAAAGCAACCAGCATCAGGATCGTCGGAAGCTCCAGCAGAAAACCAAAGGTACTGAGTGTAACATTTTAGTGTTGTTGTCGTTGTTGCAATGAACTGATGGAGAGTATTTTAAGAAACGGAAAGGTGAAAGGTCGGTCAAATTCACAAATCATGGACGTGCAGGGGAGTACTATACAAATTGTTAAAGAGAAAGTAGCAGAAATAGGAGAAAGTGCTCAGAATATACAGAATCGATTAGAAAAGACAATGGAAAGTAATAATGTTCAGGGTCTAGAAAATAACGTAGGAAGGGATACAGAATGTAGTAGTAACAATCAAATTGTACAGGTTAGTGTAGCTAAGGAAACAACTAATAATAGCCAGGGAGTAGATGTAAATGACTCAGATACGAATAGGAGTATGGTAGTCATGATGAAAGCGATAATGGAGAAGTTAGAAAGTAATAACCTAGAATTAAGTCAGAAATTAGAAAGTAATAACCTAGAATTAAGTCAGAAATTAGAAAGTACGAACCAGAAATTAGAAAGTAATAACCAGGAATTATGTCAGAAATTAGAAAGTACTAACCAGAAACTAGAAAGTAATAGTCAGAAATTAGAAAGTACTAGTCAAAAATTAGAGGCAGGACAGCAAGATTTGGTTAGGAAGCTCGAAAGTCAGCAGAAAGCATTAGAAACCTTTCAAGCAGAGGTTAGAGGGGAAATCAGTCAAGTTAGAACTGAAGTACGGGGGGAAATAGAAAGTATAAGAATCGAAGTTTGTAATCAAGTAAGTGAGAAGTCAGGCAGAGAATACAAGAAATTACGAGAGGACGTAGCAAAGCAATTTGAAAAAGAGAGGGCAATAGTTAGCAAGGAATTAGACCAAATTAGAGAAACGGCTAGCAAGGAATCAGGGGAAAATAGAAGTAGATTAGAACAAGCAGAAAGGGAAATTAGAAGGCAAGGTAGGGGTGTAGACGAAATAAATGAACAAATGAAAGAGGTAGCTACAGAAATTAATGGAATGAAGGAAACATTAGAAAATTTGAGGTTGTGTGTAACTGAACCTAATTCTAATGCTAGTCAGATAAGTGAAAGGTCTGCACGAAACGAAGCGAGACAAAGTGCCTCAGCCGACATTTCGATGCTTAATATGGGTCCAAGTACCTCCAGTGATGAACCCAGAGGTAATAATGTACATGTTGAAAGGAGTGTGGTCAAATGCAATGGCCAAACCACATCTTAAATGAAATTGTGCCACCTGTGTTTGAACATGAGGATTCTGATAATCCTAAGGATTTTATGAGGAGTCTGCATGAATATTTTTCTGTAAAGTGTATTCCTGAACAGTATTGCATGACAATTATTAGGAAATGCCTTAAGGGAAATGCAGCTAACTGGTTAGAGGTATCAATGGGAAATAATAATGACTTCAGGACCTTTGAAAGTTTATTCATGAACAGATACTGGGGACATAACAGGCAGTCTAGCATAAGATTAGAACTGAGTAGTGGAAAGTATGACCCAAGAACTGATCAGTCGATGGTTAATCGTTTCACGAAACTTGCTAGGAAATCTAAAATGTTGGGTCCACCCATGAGTGAGCAAGAATTAATCGCCATTATCACGACACACTTCCCAGAGGCACTCCAGAACTATTTCATTATAGCTAAACCCGCAAACGTCGCCACCATGATCGATTTGCTGTTGGCATTGGAGACAAACAAGTCAAAGAGTAAAAATGAAAGTTTCGCTAGGCCTGGAGCGAGCAACGAAAGGGAAATTTCAAATAATTTCGGGCAAGGGGCACATATCAATTACAATCAAAACCAGGATGTCCGAGATAGATACCGAGGTCCCGCACCCAGAGGAGGAAATTCGCAGTGGGAGAACCGAGGCCGAAATAATTTTGACCGCAACCAGAGGAACCGCAACGGGCACGACCGAAACAGAAATGTACAAGTAAATTACGTAAACGCGGCGAGGCATGAAAGGACACGAGGAGGATGGAACGAGAGAAAAAGAAGACATTCAGGAAATGACTACTGGAAAGTCGACAATATACCAGAAGTTAGGCCGAGGTCACCCAGGCAGGGAGAACGGAGCACGGGAAATGGTTACTGGAGGGTCGACAACATTCCAGAATTTAGGCCAAAGTCGCCGCTGCACGGAGAAAGGAGCAGGAGCGGTAGAAATTCGCCGATAAATGGAGAAAGGGCCAAAGCCCTACAAGTAACCAGGCAAGTGTTCGAAAGCCGCGGCCATCCTTCTCAGGAAGCAAATTTGGAAGGAAAGAATGCAACGAGAACTGGAGCTTACAGCAAGACTCAGGGAAACTATGTACCCAGTCAAACGCGCCTTCAGTGAAGACTGGGAGGAAACTATGTGAACCGTATGCGAAAAATAAGATCGTCAGAGGGCAAATGATGTTACAGAAGGAAACCAATCTGAGGAACAGAAGTGAAGACAGTGACAAAGTGTTTGAACCACCACGAATAGCAGTTGCCATTAACGGAATTCCGGACACTGCAATAATAGACACTGGAGCTAACAGTACAGTGTGCTCGCAAATGTTTTATGAAGAACTAATCAACCGGGGTTTGAAGATAATGTCTTTACCAGTAAGCGGTATATTTTGTTCACTAGCTGTAGGGAAGAGGAAAGAAAGAGTGAAATTTCAAGTCATGCTCAACGTAGAAATAAATGGTAGAATTATTGAGGTTTTGTTCCTGGTCGTACCCAGACTCGTTACCGACATAATTATAGGATGTGATTGCCTGTATGAATGGAAAGCCATTGTTAATTTCGAGAATAGATCTGTCAAGTTAGAAACAGGGCAAGAAACAGTAGTGGTGCCATTTGTCGACGATAGCGGTTCAGAGGAAGTTGTACGAGATGAACGTGAAGATGAAATCCGGGGAGACGTATTCTTTGTTGAGTACATAAAAATTGGAGCAATGGAGCTTGGCGAAATAAATGTCGAAGAATATGCTGGCGAATCGAGTAACAATGAGATGTATGATGAAGATGTTGGAACGATTAGGGAATATGTGGAAGCTGAACCCCGAGAAAATCCCGCCAGGAATTGGAATTATGAGACTACAAATTTGTACCGCAAGGCGGAAAACTACGAAAACTTGGAAGATTTGTTCAGAGAAAAAGTCAGTCAGGCTAACTACCTGAATACAGCGCAGAAAGAAGAATTATTTAGAATTTTAGTACGACACCAGGAGGTATTTTCGGATAAACCAGGAAGATGCACGAAATATATTCACTCTTTCGAAATGACGCCCATAGAGCCGTTTATACATAAAGCGAGACCCATACCATCCGCTATTTGGGAAGAAGTCGATAAAGTGATAGAAGACATGCTAGAAGACGGGGTTATCGAAATTTCAGACTCCATATACGTGAACCCCCTGTGCATAGTAAGCAAAGCTAGTGGGAAAATTAGAGTAACGCTAGACGCAAGAAAGCTAAACAAGCATTGTAAACCAGGCAGATTTAGACCCGAGAGCGTGGATGCAACGTTGAGCAAGTTGCATAAAGGAAAATTCTTCTCTACATTAGATCTGACCGCCTCCTTCTGGCAGATTCCACTTAAGAGAGAATTGAGAAAATTTGCTGCATTTTTACATTCTGGAATTCTTTACCAGTTTACTGTCTGCGCATTTGGAATGAACACAAGCGGAGGCGCATTGTTGAGAGCATTGTATGCTATTTTTGGAGAAACCATAAAGAAATTCGTGGCTCAATATGTGGACGACTTTGTCATATTTTCGTCAGAAATTGGTGAACATCTGAAGCACCTTGATTACGTTTTAAACCGGTTAAAAGCTGCCAACATGACAATTAAACCAAGTAAAACTGCCTTCTTCGTCAAACAAACCGAGTTCCTAGGATATGTCATCTCCCAGGAAGGTATTAGACCAAATCCGGAACGGATAGACAGCATAAATAAAATTCCGGCTCCGAAGAATATAAAGCAGTTACGTCGATTCCTCGGAATTCTCAATTATCAATCCAGATTCATTCTCGACTTCGCAACTGTCGTAGCCCCTTTGAGACAGTTGTTGAAGAAATATGAAAAATGGCGATGCACGCAGGATGAAGAAGAGGCCTTTCTGAGTGTGAAAACATTATTCGCAGCTTCCATTTTGCTGGAAAAACCCCGGGAAAATCTGCCGTTCATTATTTTCACAGACGCGTCGGGATTGGGATACGGAGCGATAATCACCCAAAGGGATGAAGATGAAACGGACCACTTAATAGCAGTAGCCTCCAGAGGAATATCCAAAATTGAAGCACGAGCGTGCACGACTGAGAAAGAAATAGCTGCGATTTATTTTGCCTTGGTGAAATTCCGACAATATGTTTACAACAACCCCATCATTGTGTATACCTATCATGTGAGTCTGGCTTTTATGAACCCTTGCAAGCTAACCAGTACAAGAATATCGAGATACGTGCACGAGATTACCTCACACCAAATAGAAATCCGTCATGTTCCGGGGAGACATAATATCTTCAGCGACCTGCTATCCAGAATGAAGACAAACTACCCAATACCAGACACGATCAACGACCACAAACACGATGTCACGATCTTGTACCTAGACACAATGGAAGGAAGATCACTCACGAAAGAATTGAGAAACTTGGCGAAGCTCCAGGAAGAAGACGAAGAATTGCAGAAACTTCGCGAAAAGGCGACACCGATCACAGCAGAATTAAAGGAGAACATTGGATTATACAACGGAAAAATTTACAAGTTCCACGGACGGACAGAACCGAAGTGGAAAGTCATGATTCCGAGAGGGATCGAAAACCGGTTAATTACCGCATATCACAAAGCCTTAGCACATACCGGCAGTGAGAAACTAAATTTGGTAATAAGTGAACACTGCTACATAAAACACTTAGCCAGAAAAGTACGGAAAATATGTTCAACTTGCGACATGTGCCAACGTGCGAAACCATTCAATGTGAAATTCGATACAGAACCTCAAGCGATTTTAAGAGATGAAAAGAATGCGCTAGTCACAGTGGACGCTCACGGAGAATTACCTCGAGGTCAATTTGGGTGCCGATACATTTTTGTACTTCATGATGTCTTCACCAAATATGTAAAAATATACCCCGTAAGAAACATAAGCAGCAGGACTTGTGTAGGGAAGATAGTGAATGATTATATGCCGAAATACGGACCAGTAAAAGCGGTCTTGTCTGATAACGCAACCGTCCATCGGAGTAAATGCTTTAAAGGAACCCTCACAGATCACGGAATAAAATTATATTATTGCTCATCCTATTTTCCACCAGGAAACCCGACGGAACGAGTACTACGCGATATTGGGATCTATTTCAGGATACTGGCACATAAGAATCACAAAGATTGGGTAAGATACTGTCCAGTCATTGAAAAGATAATAAATAACACCATTAATGTGACTACAGGATTTGCACCCGTAACACTTATGTTAAACGAAGAACCCGAGCCCATCTTTAAGGAAATTGAAAAAAAAAAGCAAGTATTGAATATGAGACCCTAAGTGAAGAACAAAGAGCTAAATTAGCTTTCGACAGAATAAAGGAGAAGGCCGAAAAGAGGAAATCGAAGACAAAACGAAGAAGGCACAAATGGAACCCAGATATAGGTGATCTAGTATTAATTAAAGATCACAAGTTGTCCTGCGCCTTGAAGAACAGAAACAAGCGCATGGAGTTACTATATAAAGGTCCTGGGGAAATTATTAAAAAATTTGGGGAACATACTTTTGAAATAGTAGATGCGGTAAATAGAAAACTCATGGGTAGGTGGCACAAACAACTTCTCCGTCCGTACCGGACATAAACAAATAATCATGCAGAGGCATATAGGATAAGGTATAGATGAAAATGTATACAACTCTATTAATGAAAATGAATTCAGACGAACAAATTTATATAATCTTAATGGTATCCAATCACAAAATATCGAAATTGGGAAAAAAAAAACTTGTGGTGATAAGTACTTTTAAGACTTTAAAGTGAAGTGGAAGTGCAGAGAATCCTATGAAAATAACCAACTCAAAGCAACAAAATTGAGTACCAAAACAATTTACAAATCCAAGAAGGTGCAAGGACTTTTGGCAAATTACACCTTTATATAGAATCAGAAGACAAACAGATTTTTGTAAACTATCTTAAGTTTTACGTAGTTCATAACTAATACGATGTAAACGTTCGTGGTATGACGCAAGAAAATGTAAAACTTTCAGAAGTGGAGTGTATATATCGTATGGTAAACTAATATGTATTGGATTATTTCAGATGTTTATAATGTGAAGTGTTGAAAACAAAAAGAAATTATGTACCAGTATTATAAATTTTGTCACTATGATTGTATGTAACGCAGCTGAAATGCAAAGAAAATTGTAAAGTGAACCAGAGTTGCCGACGTGTGGAGTTGTTGATAATAATAGTAATGTTATTCGGGCAAGGACGTTCCATTCATTAATTATGGGATCATTAAATAATGAAACGGGGGCAGTTTGATGCCGTATTTATCAGCCGTATGATTGAATACGATTTTAACAATGAATAAAATGATAATTAAATTATAATGAGGAAGTAAGGTGAAAGAATTTAAGATAATGAATATTAAAGATGGATAAGTTCATGAAACGAAGCCACAGCATTTAAATTCAATTACTAGAATGCGAATAAGTATTTTAACCCAGAGCTATTTAATAAAGTTGCTGGTCTATATGGATGAAAATGTTCCGTCGAAAGGCTGTGGTCACAGGATGGGTCGCCACCTGGGTCATTAGTAGACCGGTCCAAACCTGGCCCAAACCAGTATTTTCGGGGAAATGTCCGCGTGGTTGTAGCTCGCTAACTAGAGTTTTTCAGAGAAATCCAGCTGGAGGCGAGGCTATATCTGTTTTGGTAAGGAATATTAGGTTTTAGCGTCGGCCTTCTAGTCTGAGACGTGATACAGTGTAGACGTGTTTTGCATGCCGGGGACACAAACGTCGGATTGCGCCGAGAAGTACAATCAATAATGAGAATCTTATTAAGTGAACAAGATCTCTCAGCAGTGAATTAAGCGGCGAAGTATACTTTCAAAACAGTGTTAGTAATTTATTCCATCGTGATAGATTTCAGCAATTCAGTATAGTTTTAACTTGATAGTGGAAATCCAGAGTAATTCGATCTGAACGCGGCGGCAGCTCCTGGTGAACTGTAAGCACGAAACGAACTGAATAGTAAGGCGGATACGCTGAACTGTGTTGTTTTTATTTCGTCAACCTATCTCACGCATACCCTGTAGATAGCGTGGTCTCAGCTCTAATGACTAGCCAGGGCAAAGAATAGTCAACTCATAGAGCAATCTACTAGGTGACCAGACCACCGGGATCCAGGCTGCTAAGGTCACATCCAGAGTGGCTGATACCAGAGACAGAGTAGCAGCAGACGCAGCGGGGGATGTAAGGCCACAAAGTGGAATAGCAAAATGATGATAATGATGTAGGTGATGATAGTGGTGATGATGTTGATGGCGGTAATGGTGGTAATGACGGTGGTGATGGTGATGGTGGTGATGATAATTGAAGTAAAAGCATTTTATAACAGTTAAGGTGGCACCTAACGGTTCGGCCCAATGCATGTTCTGTGAATGCATCTCCACAAGGAAAGGACGTGACGAGGGAACTGCAGAAGACACAGGGACAGCGAAACGTACATCGGTCGTCCACAATAATAATATTTGTTGTAGTTATTAGTGCAGGGATAGAGTCACATAGCAACACCGAGCAGGATGGCTCAGGCAGTTTGGTCTGTCGCCCGCATTGAGGAGATCCATGTTCGATCCCCATGACCGACCTAACTGACCCATGAGTTTTTTCGATGTTTTTCCGGAACGAACGGTGAATGCTGGGTAGGCTAATTACATTCCCAAATTTCTTGTCCCTACATTTCATCTCCATTATCGTGTCTCAACATCTCATCTGGTAGTCTCAGGATGAAAGTGTAACGGGGTGTCTCTGAGTTACTCTTAGTGAGATTTGCACCTCCGGTGCAAATAGAACAAGTTTGGACATCCGTGCCGAATCCCCTCCGCGGTGTAGTCCAGTCCAATCCAGTCTCATAGAAACACCATTACATGTTTATCATTAAATTCGCTAAATAGCTTTTGCGCCTAGTAACCCCATTCTTAGTATTATTTCATTAAAAAATTTGACGCTGTCCTTTCCTATATTCTGCAACGCTCTCGAAGCCGTGTAACCTTGTCAGTCACGATAATTACGTTCGGTTTGCTCTTCATCGCCATTTTTAGTTCAAATTACATGTATTATGAGAACACAAATTTCCAGAACAATGTACCCCAACCATTAATATTTGACAATGGGTTAATACTTGACTAACAAGAGCCAACTCATTCTGAGTCCAATATGGACAGTCTATGGCGGCAGATTTTATAACACTTCCTATGTCTTGTTTTGAAGCTCTACCCTTTATATAGTCAAGCTCCGCCTTCACAGTCTTCATAGGGTAATGATAATTGACGTTACTTCAGCTAAAGCCAATTAGAGGTTGGCTCACTTAAGATAGACGTGGAAAACGTAAAAGGGAAATTCTCTCAAAATTCGTGAACGAAAAGTACTAAAACTAACCAAAGAATCGGGAGGTCTTTTGCACTCAAATTTACAGAGAAGCACATCAGAAAAAAATATTGTGATTCTATCATATCTTCCCTATTCATAAAATCGCTGATCATGCGATTTCTTCATCTTCCGCTCCTTGAGAGGAAACCTACGTTGTCGTAGGTTTCATTTCGCCAAAGATTACATGGTTATTGCAAAGAAATGCAGAACACTCTGAAAAAAGAAAGAAAAAAAGGAAATAAAGGATGAGCTGGATGGACTTCTTTTGTGTAAATGTCTTCAAGCAGTGCTTTCAACAACAGCTATGCCAAAGTAGATAGACGTGCATAGTGGCCAATGACGACTATTTTGTGGGACAATCCTCATCTGTGTAACTAAACGCAGTGTTTTACGGCAAAAGGGTTTGTATGTGATCAAGCAACCGAGAACATATTCAACATAATGTTTGTATTGTTAGTTATAATTAGGCAACAACATAATTAAAACACTACATAGAAGTAAAACGACATATTCACAGTGAAGAATTTAGATTTAAAATTAAGTTATATCACTGAACAGTTTTTAATGAAAGTGGTAAGTTGTGAGAACAACAATGAAGGGCAAAATAAAAATATGTAAAATATTTAATAGTATAAAAAGCAATTACAGCCTTATTTTCGTCGTGAAGTCAAAATGGACGCTAATTAGGCAGGATGAAGGATCTAGAAGCAAATTAATTATGTCCCCTTGAATATGGCTCGCTACAGTTCTGAAGAGAAACACCGAACTGTGAGAGAAAGTAACAATTAAAAACTTATCATACCCATGCTGCTCATAAATTAATTTGCTGCTGAAATTTGCATAAAATGAGTGCCAAATGACAGCTTCTCGAAATACTAACCCATAGTTTTGGATATAAAGAGAAAATAAATATAGACTTAATTGATTTTCTTCAAGTTGTTTGAGGTTTGATGGACTAAACTCTGATAACGAAGAAGCAGATAAACACAAAAGGGCAAGAAGAACAGCCTGGTAGAACGCAGGGTTTGAATAGCCAGATTGAGGAACCACAAAGAAATGAATAATGTGCTGTCACATGCGAGATACAAGTTAGCTGGACACACAGTATGAATAACGTCAGATGTACAGCACGGCCATCAAATGTACAAGCAGTGCCACTGGCAGCATACGTCCAAACAACGATAGCGTAGTACTCTGCAAACAAGCGAAGCATCATTGCCTTGCAAGTGTAGGACGACGCAAGATCATGGTGCAGTATAATGCGACTGTTTTGTTTCTTCTCGTTGTACCTGTCACGGTCAGGCTGTACCTACCTGGAGGTGTTTACATGCGCGAGGGATAGCAGTGCAGTCTATGTGCAGTATGCTTATATAGGTAGCAAAACGCACAAGCCTCCAGCCTGTAGAAACGAAGCGCAGCATGGCAAGTTAGCTCCAGTGACAGGGAGAAAGACATGAAGAGGAGACCCTAAGGACCAAATTGGAAGAAACACTAGCACTGGCGGGGTCCTTAATAATTCCAAATGTGCGCTAATCTGTGTAAGCCAGGAGCCAACCGAGAGTCCCTGGGAACTAAGACAGGTCCCACAAAGAAAGCCTTAATAGTTCTATCAAACGCTAAGGATAAATCTTGCCATGGCGTAAATATCACTGTTCTGCCCCAACTCCCAACGCGTAATGCTATAACCCAGAAACAAATGAAATGAAATGATAGGTATAGGAAATGGACAGGAAATTCGCGAAAGAAATACAACCAACGGGTATTTGCCCACCGATCTGGAAATACCACGAAAAGGCTCATGATCAGATTGGTCGGTCCAACGGAAATCAAACCCAGTGCTCCGCGAAATACGACTTAGGCTAACTTCTCTCTCGGTGATGATAATAATTCTTCTATTAATATGGTCTCAGTATTGGTACTGGAATAAACACACACCAACGCATCAACGTACAAATTTATTGCATTATATGCAACTGACTAATAGTTAATTACCTCAAACATCATGCAATATAAAACGGCCACCAAAGCTTAAGATTTTATAAACGCATCAGGGGGAGAGAAGAGTTTAAAAATAAAATTTCAGAAGGTGGTAAACATAGTTTATCTCGTGCAAAATGCCATTAAGACAAGATGACACGTGCTGGAACTTTATCATTGAAAATGGGACACGAAGGGAAATCGATAAGGGGAACCAGGGAAGATCAAAATGCAAATATTCACCGCTGTGGAGAATGTGGGGACTTAGCCCACTGTCCAATCGTATACGAAGAACAAAACTATTATTATTATTATTAGACTCTTGCATCAAAAGACCAGGAAAATTGGTTTAATGGGATCTGTGTTATATTTCGCTGTTTTAGTGTAGCAATCACTAACTTGGCATATGGTATAATGCTAGGATATTACAATATCAAATCCTTCAATAGGATAGTAAAACAGTTGAAGGTAACAGCAGTAATACATTCCAACAGTAATACATTCTGTCGTTATTTTAAGTTAACGTTACTGTGTTAATTAACGAGAAAAGTTATGAATTCGATATATGTTCTAAAAATTATACAGGAAAGGTCTCTTGAGTATCTCCATATTTGGGCGGGAGGTAGGTTTATCGCAAAGATATCTCGAGGAGTGCAAACTGTCATGTTAAGAAAGAGAAAATTATACGGAAAGTTGGTCCTCACGTCTTTAATAAGTGTGCGAAATGTAATTATTCATTTTTCTTGCCTGCTAGAGCTCAACGTTCCAGTCTTTAAACTGGAATTTTTCGCCCACATGAATGCTGAAAAATTTTACGGGCAACAACGAGATTTTAGTTTTAATATTTGGTCAGTCTCGTATATGTTTAAAAATGAAATAAATGTCAACGAGGAGAGTTTTTGGAGGATATATCAGTGTTTTGGGAGTACCGGCGACAGTGATTATGGTTGTACTGGTGGCAGTTATGTGAGTATTTCTTGTTAGTAAGATTAAGATTATTTAATTCGTGTACACTGGAATCCTTCCCATATAATTCACAGTGGTTTATGTTTGCAAGGTAAAGATAAACCAACCCTACTGCGCACCCTACAATCTTACTTTATTCTAGCTGTCCAATAACACTATTAAACCAAGAACACTTTTTCTCACAATTGTGTTCTCTCCTGTGCCTGAGGTTAACGTTTTAATATCCGACTTTAGACATCAAACTAATATAACACGTCATCCAGGGGCTTATGGGGACTGCCGTTTTGAGGCATACATTTCAGCCACTAAGGTGAAATGCCTCCAGCCTCCTTACCTTAAGCCGATCGCCTCGAACTGATCTTTGTTTATATGCTACTGCTTATACATCGGACCTATATTCAAACTAATAACAAACTGGTTCACGTAGGGCTGATGTGCAACACAGATGCCAAGGACTATTCAAGAACATTAAGTTAAAAAGTAAAAAGAACACAAGAAACTAGAAGAATCACTACGTTTCTCTGAGCTCAACTGATCAAACATGAATGAGGTTATCATGCCTTCTGCTCCTTGTAGATTTGTGCAAAGTGTATTCGTTATACAGAGTGATAATACTTTCAGTACCTGTGAGGCACACATGTATTATTAATGACATGCATGTATTATTAGAATGCTTAATACTTCATGTAAAGTAACATACAACATTAGAAAGGAGCTTAAATATAGGCTTGTTTATGTGAAAAAAGATGGGTAAGTAAACAAGAGTAATTCCTTACTTGAGAATCAGCTAATATTCTTTTTCTCACGTGTTCTTAGGAAAACATAACAAATGGGCTCATTTTATAAAATTGCTGTCCGTACATTTGGATTGCTAACCTCATTCCAATTTATCCACTATTTTGCGATGCGATTGCGTTGTCATTGAAGAACGAAGGGAGGGGCAACCCATCTATTGCGACCCAGCAGGACAATCATCCATCCAGGAGAAAGTGATCAGGCGAAGGAAGATCACTGGTCGACAGAGGGCGGAATCGGTGGAGCCATAGAAACCTGCAGAGGTTTCTATGATTGGATAGCTCGGCGCACTACCCAAACTTCTCATTGCCACCAAGGGAGAGTGCGATGGAGTGAATCTGGTGGCTTGTGAAGCTATTACAAGGGGACTAGGGAAGAAGATTTACAAAGCACATGCAACTATACCATCTACCCTCGTCTACAGAAGCTACCGCGCTTACAAATATGTCCTGAAAAATATAAGGGTGTGAACTGAGAAAGGGAAGGAATAGAATCCATGGGTGATAGAATTCATCACAGCATTCACCTAGCGACAAGGGAAACAACCAAAAAATCCAAGTTGGTAAACGGGAATCAAAGCCATGACCTCCCGAATACGAGTCGCACAGGTAACAGAGGCACCTCCTCGCTCGGTCATCTTAAGGGTTCTTATATATCAGTTTAAAATTGTTATACAAAAATAACTAAGATTGTCGCCCTCTTATTGTTTTTATATGTGTTTCTTCTAGAGAGCGGAAAACACGAGAAAATGCATTCTGTCGGTGTACACACATCAAACACTGCATTTACGGCTTTAGATATGTAACTGCTTCACCATTGTGTGAGCTTTGTGCAGAAATATGCTATGATAGGCAGTTACCCTATTCAAAAACATTCTCACAATTTCACCAACGCTTGAGAGAGAGAGGGGGGAGAGAGAAAATAAGAGGGAGAACTCATCTGAGAAGGGTACTTAGGATTTTGGAGGACCTAGAGAATTACGAAGCACACGCCGTTAACATACTTTACAACAAGTGAACGCCTTAATAACATGATTCAAGTTTCCTGTAAATGAGTTGCACCATTCAGTTGGTTCTCTGCGTCTAGATGCCATCCAGTGTAGTATTTTCACACGACGATATGTTAACTCAATTGAACCGCATGGTATGGAACTTTTGAAATGACAAGTTACTCAGAGATTGCTTTATTGAGCGAAATTCATTGTTTGGCATACGTGTTATCCTGACTAGAACCCAATGGATGTTTTATCTGTGAACATTCCAAGTCCATGATTTATGGCACTCATAAACCGCATTTGGCAATCTGAGAAAGCCTCTACCCTATGAATTTGATAAAACATGAAACACTCCAGAGTCTGCAAATGAGTTTGCAAGCTTTGATTTTTCTTTAAACTCGACGGTAAATGATCCTTAGGTACATGTTTATACTGTCAGGTTGGCGTTTGCAAAACCTGCCGTGGAGTTACAACGCCATTTCTATTTGGTAGTGTCTGGGGCGAGAGTTTTAGTTTGAATCGACGTTGGAGGGTCACTCAACGAGTGCGGCGTGTTTGGAAGGAGTCTGTGTAGTGGAGTAGTTGACGAATCAGTCGGTCTGTCAAGCTGTGAGAATCGACCGAGTTATGTATAGGAGCGTGATACATTCCAACCTTCATGGTGATAAATTATTGGGATGTGGAACAGGCAGTGAAACAGTTTACGTGAGACCGCATTTGTGTTTAGAATCACCGTGCAACTCCATGTGAGAGTTGAAGCTGTGTGTACGTCAGAAACATTATTAGCACTCAAGTGTGTGCGTTCTAAAGAAACATAAAAACAAAGTAAAAAGAGGTCCTCAAGCAGTTTTTCTATTTCTTTATTTTATGAAGGTAAAGGTGATTTATATTAACATTTTGCTAACAATTCGAGTGACGATAAAGACGCTTAAGGAAAACTTTCTTCTTCTGTCTTGTTTTTATCACAATATTAACTTTTTACTTCTGTATACCCTTTTGATGTCAGGAGTGTGTTCCCGAAATACTCGATACCAATAAAGGTACTTCTGCATTTTATTGTCAAGGGAATGGTGAAACTTCAAAAATTTGCACACAGGAATCCATATTTAATGAAATCGTAAGAGAATTCCAAGCATATTACCTCAAACAAATACGGCATGGAGCATCACGAATTACTCTTTCGTGCACTATCCTCTCTTTGATTTTACGAATTTATTGATCTCACTCTGTCCACAATTAGTAATTAATCCAGCATAGTTAAATTCTAGCGTAGCGTTCTTTGTTCCTGCAAACTCCTCTGCGTATAAGTGACCTGGAAAATTGAGATATCTCATAACATCTCTATTGTGGTTACGATATAGGAGAGTCAAAGCAGCGGTGACTAAATTGCCAGCGTCTAACTTCCGATAGCTATGGCCTATAAAATGGCAACAACCTTAATTGTGCAATATAAGTAGCGTTCGTAGTACATGAAACAGGATTGTTTGTGTATTTAAGGAGAATATGTCGTGAAAGGAACCTAGTAGCTCAGATATCCTCAGGTTGTGTGTATAAATTCGTTGGTTTTAAAAGGGAGCCTGATGTAAAAATCACGTGGAAAGTTGTGTGCATCGGATGCTGTTTGCAATAGCCTAGTTTCGTGTAGGGACTACCAAATTATTTGTTTATATTATTTAAGAGTATATGTTCTTAAATGTTATAATCGTATTTAGTTCAACTCACTCTCCATTTATAAAAGCATATACGAAAACGTGGAAGAGCACAAAACTTGAAACTCATTACATTTAAAGAAAAAGTATGACGGTGCAGACTAGTCGGTGCGCTTGTGATTTCAACTGATACCTGCAGGCTGGCTCGCGTGGAAGTCTCAGGTTTTGAAGCCCGTTCACAGCGTCTCTTCTGGTCCGGATCTCAGTCTCGCTAGATTAACCCCTTTGTGTGTGATTTTCACCCTGTAGAGAACTCTCTCAGAGGAGAGACAATCATCTTTGCTTATAGTGGTAAGTGAGAACGTAGATCTCAGGTCGAGGAGGTAGGAGCAGGTAATAACCTAACACAAATTCCGCTAATCTACTTCAATTGTATTTCCGTTTTCAACTGCAATCGTTACTCACATGTGTTGAAAATGTTCCTGGCGAGTTGATCTACCATTTCACGAAGTATTGGAGGAATCTAAAATTACACTACCTATCCCTTATCTTAGAGACGCATCGGAACTTGTTAAGTACACTATTTTTCTATTTCTCAGTGATGTCATATAACTCACTACACAATTGCTCTATGGCACGCGGACTTTTCGCGAAGAACAATTATTAATTTTGCGTGAAAACTGCTCCAAGACTGACGACTACTCGAAGATGAATGACTTCCCTTACGATCTATCAAAGCTTACTTATATATTATATCTATTGCAAGCCTAAGTTCAATGCCCTTTATCGATTTTGGCTTTATCCATGTTCTCCCGCTTTAGAATGCGTCGATTCATGATATGACTTTAAGTTATTGTTATTGGTTTTAGTATCCAATTATCACGTGACGCCGGATCTTACAGTACCTTATCTTTCGATATGCCTTACAATTTTATTTTCTATTTTGTGCGTAGTAAAGTGCATCACATCTATTTGTATGCTATTCTTCACTATTCCACTATATCAATACCGAATTATTTCAGAGCGTTCTGGTTGCAAGACTACAAATGTAAAATTATGGTTCGTAGTCAAACGAAGTAGTAGTGTTAAATGTAAAGAGGATAATACGATCGTTAAGAAATAAATACCACCGATGAACATTTATGGCAGACAGGTGGTTTCAGGTCAGAAGCATATGTTTTCAGATAATGCCTACATCTTGTGTAGGGATTATCAGCACATTATGTAGACCAGTGTTTCGGGTGCTTTCTTTCTTTTTATCAGCCTCGTTTCTAAAGGTCAATACTAACTTTCTCTAAATAAAACATATTGAAAGTGCAGTCGCTATATGTATGGTTGCTTTATCAATTGGCACCTGCGTTACTCATGTTTGCATACTTACGTATACTTAGTTTCCTCGAAGATCTTAATAGCAACGGCATAGCGTACAACATCCACTCGTGAGTATTTACGTTGCGGACTCTGTATGGGGTTATCCTATATTATCCCTACCTTGTATTGTGGAAGTTGTCTCTCTGAGTTCCATTCCTTAGGATGCGACTTCTAAACCGTATAGACGTGATTTGTCAGCACAAGAGTTATACTTAATCTTTATACAAAATAAGAGTATTCCTAAACTGTACAATTTGAACACAAACTTAACTACTTTATTTCAACTTTTCTGCACATATGAGTAGCTGATATTGACGTTAATCTCCTGTAAATAAAAGTAAATAATCCATAAACTTCGAAGTCCATTGAAATTCTTCCTTCTGCACGTACCTCATGTAGCGCTTCTTGTGCCAAAAGAATTTACGACTTCCTATTTGTTAAACTTTTAGTGTACACTATAAAATCGGGGAAAGCGTACACAAGCTAGTATTTGAAAGTATATAGAAGTATAGGATGATGAAAATGATGATCATAATGATGATATGCTAAAATAACAACAAATCAGTTACATTATGTGAAATAACATTAAATCAGTAAGTTTACCTTACTTATTACCTTAGTACCCTCAAGTTTGTTACCACCATTTTTAAGATTTTTCTCAAATGAATTACAATTAAATTTATAGCTCAAAATGTAATAATCTTCAAACCCATTATCATCATCATCATAATCATCATCATCATCATCTAGTAAGCAACGTAACAGTTTCCCAGTAACATATGACGCTCCTATTTGGTTGGCCACGGGTTCGATTTTTGGTGACCACACATTCCAATCGACTGTGTGTTTTTGCCCTGGTACGGCAAGGCGAATGCTAAAGTGGTGTCTTTCAACAGTGTTCTCCTCTCTCCCAGTTTTTTTTTTTTTTTTTTTTTTTTCATTCTGTCTACATCTTTCATGTTGTAAATGCCTCCCGAATTGTGTTTCGGACAATGGTGAGCAGAGGCGCAGAGCCTTGCACTTTGGAAAATCATTTCAGCTCCAGCAGAAGATGAACGAACATCTGAGCCTCCATCGCCAAGTCTAGGTTTCCGAGATTCCCATTGGTGGAGAGCCTCTAAGCTACCATCCAGCAGTTAGGCAAGGTCACTGTGAGCGTCTCTCGCCGTTGGATTAAAGCAGTATACGTTGCAGAACTATGTGTTCCTCTGTCACTTGAGTTGTCCAGTTCTGCGGTCCATTTGGCTCCTACAGCTCCTTCATCTCATCCATTCTTCTCGGAGATATAGACAAAAGATGCAATTGCGAGCCAAGTTCCGAGGTCTCCACTCGTTAGCTAATCTACCCTTATCTAGCAGTCATATGTGCAAAGGTGCAATTATGATTACATTATTCATATATACAAGATGGCAATTAAGAGCAGTGTAATATTGGTGTTAAGAACGTTGACTCCTAAACGGATATGACAAGGCACTAAATAAAATATTATATTTTAATATAATAGGTTATATATAGCTCTAATTATATATAATTAGATAACGGCCGCTTTTGAACAATATTTCTCCAGTGATGTATCATCGCATTGTTAATATAATCATCGATATTATTGAACTACATATATACATATATGCGCACATTATACCTATATATCTGCTAGAAAACTTTGGAAATTTTTAAGCAGCCATGCACCGAAACTGGATACCGCGTACCGCGTTGTGAAAAGTTGTAAACGTAACAGCTGGTTCACTGAAATATGTTTTTATGAGTAATTTACTACTTATAAGCGCCATGACCAATTTTCCTTTACTTATTTCCTTCTGATGTCACCGCATCATGTTTTGGCAGCAACGGGGAACATTACTCTTTCAATACAGGTTCCATTAATTTCACTCGATGTATGACTAGATTCATCACTGTAACATACTTCCTTATGTTTATTGTACTGGATGCTTTAAGCCACACCAAAGCATGTTTTTACATATTTACACTGTGCTCTACTATTATCAATACTGGCTACCTCAAAGTAACTCCAAAATTCGCTCATGGTTTATTCAATGTCACTGTTATACATTCGTGAAACAAAATACATATCAAATTTGTCGTGTGGTACCCTATAAGGTACGCTCATTGAGCGTGTTAAACTTGCCTAAACTCAAACAGAAAGTTTAAGAGAAGAAATACATATGACTCTTGTCATGTGACCAAATAATATATTATTTCATAATTTTAAGTTCTCTTTTATTTTTGTAGGCATAGCCAAATATAAAAGCTTAGAGTGAGTTTCCAAGCTAGGCTATTGAAGAAACATTTAGTGTAACTACCAGATTAGCTACAGTCATCATTCAATTAATGCAGTATGTTCCACGGGTACATCTACTACATCCCATATTGTTCTCTAAGATTTCATTTAGACAAAAGAGTCTTCGCAATGCTGCATTCATTCAATCACAGGAAATGCAGTCAATGTCTATCAAGAACTGTAGCCGAACTCTTTGGGAACACTTGCAGGGCAATAACGTAAAGTCTCCACTCCAGGAATTCCTATCTAATAGAAGTTAAGCGCAACAATTGACAATAATATAACACTTTAGTGTACATAAAAGCGTCAATAAAGATTACTCCTCTTAAATCCATAACAATGTAGGCCCACTCCCTTTCGTTCCTCGGTCATGGTCATGGCCAAGGAACCCAGCTCAAAAGGACTCCCGCACAATGTGCGGCAGCATTATGATAACGCTACTACCGGAGGTGCTAATGCTGAACTCCCTGAGGGCAGGAGTATAACTGTCATCCCAAAATTCCAACTACATTTTCTCCTTCCAATTCTTTGTAATCGTTTAATAAATAAAAATGGCGTTTTGCGGTAAATTTGAGTCATTTCCACTTTAGAAAACAAGCGTCAACGTACTATACATAACGGAGCATGTATGGTATCGACTTATCGAGGTCAATCCCAGGAGATGGAACAGTACGAAGGAATAAAGAAAACGAACTTTTTGGATACAAAGCATTTTATGCAGGAATGGTTTGTCCATAAATCCAAATTATAACTAATAAATTTCCCACAATCTCGGTGTAATTTAAATATATTATTAGTCATGCAAATATTATGAGTCCTTAATTACATTTTAGTAGCAAAATTTGTATCACTGAATTACACTTTTCACTTGTGAAACAACTGTGGCGATTCAACGGCGAAATTTAGGCAAGGGATATCGAGATGTAGTAACATATCAGCAAGACATAAATATGGCCTCTATGGGTAAATTTTAGAAAGGAAGAGATAGAATGGTGTCGTGAGAGGTATAGGGACAGATTTGAACAGATGTGATACGGCTGTACAAATTGCAGAAAGCTGCTAGTGAAGTTCAATAATTAGTAATAGGGAAAGTGGACGCAATGGGATGATGTGTAAGTGAGAAGCACTGAAAAGTGAGGTTAAGTTAATACAGATAGTGAAACAATAATATGAGTGTAATAATTTACAGAGCGGGTCAAACTTTGGGAAATACGAAAAATCTAGCGCATCATAAAAATTAAATGAAAAACAGTGACTATTAAAAGGAACTAACGCGTGTAAACTATGTAACTTTGTTGAAGGGCTACCCTGATAGCAAAAGCACCAGGGCCTATCTCAGGGGTATCCCAAGATTACTTGTTTTAATATTCAATCAATCATATCATGTCACTGAATTATATTATAATTCAACTACAAATAGTTGGCTTATTCTTGCTCTGGAGACTATTTCCTCCTGATTTTTTTCGAAGCATACTCGTATTGGATAAAGAACTTTAATCTTCAAACCTTTAAGAAAACTTTAACAAGTTCACAATATTCTTGGGAAACAAGCCAGGTGAAAAGACGATTAGAAATCTTTTCGGGAGCGCACATCGCTTCTATTACGAGGATATTTATAAGAAATGTTCTATTCGTGTTTTCCGAAAATCTCTTGAATATATTCGGCGCCAGGAAAGTTTCAGGTCTTATTTAAACATGTTATACCCAAAGAAAATGTTTCAAACTTAATGATTATGGCTTTTTTTGGATTTTATGTCCTCCAACATTGATTCATATCGGACGATGAATGAAATGGGTTAAATGATGTCTTATTTTAACAATTATAACCAAAGAAAAAGTTTCAAACTTAATGATTCTGTAATTTTTTTTTAATTTACGTCTTCCAACATTAATTCATATCGGACGATGAATGAAATGGCCGAAATGATGCTCAAATGAGTCCGGAGTCCATGGAGCTTAGAGTTGCTTGACATTTGTCTATGAGGATAGGGGAAACCCCCGGAGAAAACCTCATCCAGGTAACCCACCCTAACCGAGATTCGAAATCGGGACCTCTTGAACGTGAGGCACACTACCATCTTACACTACTCAAGTGGGCAATGATTATTTATGTCATCAGCCCCTCACTGAGATACAAAGCGAATGCAAATAAACTAATAAATTACTCGTTACGTGGGTATCAGTTTTATGTTAAGTAAGAACATTAGACTTTTCATACTATGGAGTGCATGATATTATGCCGATAAACGTTTCTGTAGTTTAGTAAGAACTGTTATACCACCCCTGCCACTTCCATATCCCTACCCTTACCTTCACTTACTCCCCTGTTTTCTTTCACACCTTAGCCTGAACCCAAGCGAGTTCATACGCAAATACTCGTATTTTATGTCAGCTTTCTGACCTGAAGGCAATATGAGACGGGCTCAGCCAAGTGTTGATGTCGACCAGCATTACAAAGCCATTCGGTTGATGTGCTTCAGTACTCCACCCATTTCGCCACTCAGACATGCCCGGCTTTTATTTGCAGGCTAAAGTTTGTATGTGTGCCGGACTTCAATCCAAATCAGTTGGAGATTGGCTTAACTAGAGATGATGTGAAACACTGACAAAGAGTTTCTCCCAGCATTAAATAAAATATAGCACTACGTATTATGCAACCAGAACCATGCTGTGTACTCAAGTTGTAGCTGTAACATTTCATACAGGGGTTTGTACATCCACTGAGTTTAAAAGAATGGAAATGTATTAGTATATATCAAGAAAATTAACCCCGAAGCTAATTAGTAAATGCCGGAGGCTATGCGTTTTTCCATAGGTATACTGCACATGGATTGTACTGTTATTGCTTGCACATGTAAACAACTGCAGGTTGGTACAGCCTGAGCATGACAACCGTCTCAGAGCCAGAGGAAACCACATAGTCTCGTCTATACTACACCTTGATCTTGCGTCTGCATACACTTGAAATTAAATGCTTAATTGGTTCGTAGAGTACTACATTTCGTTGTTTTCGACGTATGCACATTTGATGGTCGTGCTGTACATCTGACGTCATTCATACTCTGTGTCCAGCTAACTTGTATCGCATGCAGGAACACATCACTCCGGTCTTTACTAATTAGGTAGAATCGGTAATCGCATGAAAATTCGTGGTTCATATAACACGATCCGAAGAGATTAACTCAATTACAAGTATGTGATTGTTATGGCGTATCGTATTTGTTGCAGTAGGATTATTAACACCTTCTCAAATATTAATTTTGGTTCTTGGTGGCAGATGTTAAAACTTAACGCTATAAGTGGTACTACTCACGAATTTTGAACCTTAAAAGTTTGCACGTTTTAAACTCTAAGCCGGATTTACACGAGGCAAATTATACGGCTATTATTTAGTTATACTAGACGTCTTAGCCTTATTAATCAAGCATGACTTGTTTCTTAAGTAGACAGTTGTTCACCGCGAACCAAACTCATAATTTTCTATCTCCTTTTTGACGAGACCGAATTTCATCCCTTTGTGCATAGAAAAAACTCTCAGGTAACCTATCACTTCCTATAGCATATATTCCCATTTTATGTGTAGGCAAGTTAGCAATTGGATTTACAGGAGAGAAATTTCGTCGATAATGAATTTTTGCTGTTGAGTACGTGCTTTTGCTGTTTAGCAAAAGTTATTAAAATTATTTAGAAAAATGTTACAGGTTTCATTACAAGAGGCTATGCCTTTAAGATAAAAGCTCATTTATTCACAAATAGTTTTACTGGTTGTAGTCTATCTGCCACTAGCTAGAACATGACATAATTTTAGAAAGGACATTTCTTTTTCCTCCTATGTGCTGTCCAGTTGTTTACTTCACCTAGCGTTTCTGCAACCACGTAACATTTTCCCATGGTATGAGCGCGTTCGTTACTTAAGGCACTTTTAAGTGTAATCAGTAACATCTAGAGTTTTAAGTGGTACTAACTGGTAAGCTGCGGCCTGCAAAACAGCACTCTCTTCATTGTGAAACGCACTTCCTGCTATCGACTTCTCCCTCATTCCCTTCTGATCCCAAGCCTTGACGATGTGATACACTGTCAACAAAATAATTTGGTGCTGCCTGTTATTAAACTCATATCTTGATCGGATAGTAGTTATAAATGTTAACACATAAATTGAAGTTTTAATCAGACTGATTTCAGTTCCCTTAGATATTTCCCAAAGAGCCCAATTTGTAGATATTTTCGCGTAGTATTACAGACACTGGATAGATTCACAATTTGACTCAAACCCAAAATAAAAGTAATAGTGATTGACAGTTAGTAATATGCATGCCAAAGTTCGGTTGAGTGATAATTTGTGATGTGAGTTGAACCCATATATACTCACTCCATTTTCAGGGCCACCCGTGACGCGAAAGCAATAGCTTCTGAAATTTTGGTACAACAATATTAACTTTCTGTTACCAGAAACTCGAACCGTTTCCGTCAGGATATAATGTACACGGGTTGACGCCGTCACTTGTATTCTGTAAAAAGCTGCTCACTACAGCCGTGAAATTGTTATTCTCCTGCTGACTACCTCAACTGGAAGCAATTAGCAAAGCCAGGTAACAGACATCCATCTTCTCACCCGTCAAAACAATAGAAACAACCCCAAATTATTGCTTCTCTGTCATGTACGGAAGCGTAGCCATGGCGCCAATAAATAATGTAGACGCTTACAAAACATTTTAAACGTTTACAAAAATCAGAACTAATAAATCGACCAATCCCAGTGAAAATCCTTGTGTACAACCCAGTCTCTTCCCTCTGTTTCCCTTTTTTCTTCCTCCAAACAAATACTAATCACCGATCATATTAACGTACATTCACTGTCTCCTTTACCATTTCTTTTCGTCGTTCATCAGCGATTTGAGAACTATATTCCGCAAGCCGGTTGGTAGGCCGCCTCTTCAGTGTAGTTGTAGTACTATGCCTCACATTCAGGTAGTCCCCAAGTCGAATTTCGGTCAGGATGAGCCATCTGGATTCTTCCATATTCTGAAAGAGAAATGTCGAATAATTCTGACCTCTACCGTGGATATATTTGAAAATCATTTCATATATTTCATTCATCGTCCGTTATCACATACGTGAAAGTACGTTAACTTAAAAAAGGGGAAAACAAGAAAAAAGAGCAGGTTTCTTTCATTTAATTTCAAATAATTTTTTTATCTCTCTGAACAGCTTTCTTGTTAATCTTCCTCCATTCACTTTTTCTGAAACAGCGTCACTGCTTTATTGAATGTTGTATTATTCTTTCATTTTAGTCTCTCTCAATTCGTATCTCGGTAGGACTGCAATGGCCTTCACCTTTGGAACATACTGCCTTTCGACAATGGTGTTAGAACTTCTAGGCGTCTTTTCTTTGGGATTTGCATGTTAGATCTCTCTCACTCACTCTCTCTCACACATACTCACTCACACACACACACACGCGCGCGCGCGCGCGCGCGCTCACACGGACACACATCCACAGGCGAGCTTACCTTTTTTGTAATTTTACGTCCTCCCACGTTAAGTCATATTGGACGATGAATGCAATGGGTGAAATGATGCTCAAATGAGCCCAGGGTCCATAGAGCTTAGAGTTCCCCGACATTCGTCTGTAAGGATAAGGGAAAACCCCGGAAAACACTTATCCAGGTAACTCACCCTGACCGAGATTAGAACTCGAGACCTCTTGCACCTGAGGCAGATATACTACCGTCTACGCTACCGAGGCGAGCAAGAGCTTACCTCTGGTTCCTGAATTTGCGTATTCAAACCCGCTGCGGATCGATGGATTTTTTTCGAAGGAAAGTAAAGTCGATGGTCGCGTGCCAGATTTACGGCACGTAAAGAACCATAAGACCGACAAAGAAGCCTCTGAGTTAAATTAAGCGGTGTTTTACGCCAAGTATAGAATGGGACGCTGAGATCTGCAGCACTTAAATGACCTTCATAAGTAAAAACTCAAATTCCATTTAAAAGTATATTCACACTGTTTGATTCTTCCGTACTATGGGGAGAACAGGGAACTGTGCTGAGTTGCTTGCTTTACTTCAAATACTTCCATCTTGTTTTAAATCAATGCTTCCAGATTTTCTTCTCATTTTCGAGCAAACTCAAATTGTTCATTTTAGCCAATGACTTCCTCGGATAAATGTACCAATCTCATTTTGGAAAGTTATGAAAAGATAGAGTCAGACTAAAAGGTACAATGCCATAGCCGGGATTGTAACCACGGATCTTCTAGTTGCCGTCCAGACGCTCTAATCCTTGAGACAACTACCTTAATGGCGACTAACAACATGTAAGTACTTTAAGGCCCGGGCTTTATAGTTAACCAATATTAGGTCAATTAATGGAAATTAATTGTTCTTTCACACTGGCCGTGTGTTCTCATGTATTTATGAGAACTCCTAAGTGGTTTACCGGGAGAAACACGAGTCAGTTGGAGAATTTAATGTCATTCGGCACGTTGGCCATAGTAGCTCAAGGGTTAGAGCGGCTGGACGGCAACCAGAAGGTCCGTGGTTCAAATCCCGGCTATGGCATTGAATTTTTCAGTCTGACTCTATCTTTCCATACTTTAGCCTACACACGACCAGTGTGAAAGAACAATTAATCTCACTTTTATTTGCTTATTCAGGGTACAACAGCAAACATGTTAGTCCATATTAAAAAGTAATTTTATACTGCGATTACCTCGTTGATTTTTTGACTACTTATGCTAAATTTGGACATATTAAGCTTGTTGATTTTTCCACTGCCTACATTTCACTTACGTGTAATTGAGTACAGCCAGGCATAGAATCCTGCTGATAATACGCAGTGGCTTATGCTGGTGAGGACATACTAAATCGCCTCCACTATTTCCAGCTCCAGTCCTTTACCTGGTTTTAACACTCCGCTAAAGGTTTGCTTATTCCACCATTTTTCTTCATTTCTGAGCTGAAATGGACCTGTCTGCTTAGGTTAATATTACAGTATAGTTAGAGTTCGCCAGAGATAGAAGGTCTCATGAACTGTAGTGGAAGGGGGCTTCAAATCTTCCCCAATGGTGTATCTTACTGCTGAAATATATGCAGGAATGACTTAAAGCACTATGCAGCAACATTGCAATTTAACTCTTTTGAGTCTTTCTAACGCGTACTTTATGTACTCTACGGAAATCCCTATTTTATTGCCAGAGTGCGGAATATCTCTCTCAAGCAAAGAAGTAGATGTTCTCTTGCTTTTATTGGTTGAATATCACAGGTAATAACACAGAAGTGCACGAAAATATATTCACATTAAATATACCAACAAATGAATAAGCTCTCTCTTATATCAGCTATGGAAGTAGAAACCCTTATTTCATTAATTATTTTCTACAGTTTATAATTAAATGATGTACCCAACTCGAAAGAACTCTTAATTGGTCATTCATGAAAATTATCACACCGGCTGTCGATTGCACCACAAACATTCGTACCTTGTGTTCATAAAATTATCACTTTTATGCAAAAGTAGCTGTTATCGCTATAGCAATGTTGTCAGTTTTAGTAATGATGATGATAAACGGCATAACAGCACGCAAGCCTGCCAGAAACAGCCAATAAATCGAATGGCATGACGCCCATATATCCAATAAAGAGTTTGGCGATCATGCAGTCGATAAGGGGAGGAGGCGTGGTTTTCATCACGGCACCCCAGCTGGAAATTTGGCTTTCTTGACAGGGATTCGCTACCTATCGTAGCTCCTCAAATTCCTCACGATGCCGAGTGGGTACCAGTCCTACACCCGGGACTTAAAATCCGCAATCCCCCAGGGGTGTGATCGAACCCTAGCGCACTTTGTGGCAGGGAACCAAAGCACAGCGCTCTAGCCCACTACGCCACAGTCACGATTCATCATTTTCAGTAATTCTGCGAGGTAGGTAAACAGTCATATTAAACAGTAGTACTATTATGATGTGTACTTCTATAGGATAGTGATGAGTGAGACATACATATTTCTCTTCCATTATTCTTAATAAACAGGGATTCATCTGGTTGCCACTGAACCCAAAAGCCAGTCCGTTTGACAGTGCTGTTCCAGACAGATGAGCTTATGACACTTTAACTCAAGCAGCTACCTTAATTAGGCACAGTTGGGACATTAACACTCATTAGCAACTGCTTACATCAAGGCAAATGTGCCCTGTGTACGTGAACACTGAAACATCCTACGTGACACATAAATTCATTATAAGTTTCTCTCGTCACTGTTAAACTCGAAGCTAAATCTTCAATTCCAAAGATACACCACTAGTTTCCTAATAATGCAATGGAAATTAAGCGTACTCAAAATTACATTTCCTCTTCTATTTAATTTCCACATTTCACGGAAAAGGGTTTTGTGTATTTACCAGATAGTGGAAGCCTTACTCTATGAAGTGCTTCCGTTAGTTAAACAAATATGAGCCCATGAAAACACAAACATAGAAAAGCCTTACACACCAGTTCTTATGTATTTGGTATTCATTTACATACATTCAATGTAACATTTCAAAAAAAGCAGGCACTGGAATTCTTAGCGTCACACACGTCTCTTCAACACAGTGATAGTCGAAGGACAAAATTATAATTTCTTTTTTGGTCTATAGCTGAGTAAATAATTTCGAATAATAGCATTTAACTTTTAGAGTCAGATAGTTTGGCCATATAGAACGCATGGTTAACGTCGTAACAGTATCAGTACTTAATTAACACAGCAAGCAATCAAGGGTGGTTTTTGTTTTGCTTTATTTTGTTTTTATCTAGAAACGGAAGCATCAGTGACTGCAGTTCAACTGTCATTAAAATATATTCGTACCCTTTTTTGTTGAAGAGTTTTTGGTGTATCAGCAAAGCCATGAATGGGAAAATAAATGAAATGAAGATCAAATGAGCGCGATAGCCATACAAGTAATTATCCAACATTAAAAATAAGGGAATATAAACAACATTACTTCCAATAATGCTCTAAACGAGACGCGAAGTCGCAACACCTTGAATGTGAAGACAGACAAGCTACTCCATACTAAAACGCGACTGTACCAACTTTGTGAATATTCAGATAGGGAGGCTGTATCAGAAATGAGCTACATTCATTATTGTGTTAAAGCTAAGGCTAAAATTCCCTTGCGGCCTTAAAACTACTTAAAATATTTACATTAAACTATGTACAGTCCATCTTTTGATATATATATATATATATATATATATATATATATGTTATATTTAACTAGAATAATATCACAAGCGACCCGAGGATTGTCCTCTATACAAACGGAAAGCTCTCACCACGGCCAAAGTTTTAAATTTTCAGGTACTGAAAATGTCAAATAAATGAGGCGTTTTAATTATACTATGGTGCCAAGCTATATATTTGCTTGTAAAATGCATGAATAATATATTTTGCTAACTAAATTTTACATTTTTACCAATCAACAATTTCGCAAACCTCAAGAATATTCTGAGAGGGAGAAAACCGAATGCGCAACCAACATTTTGATCTTTCAGGTACCGATCACTCCACTGAAACATATCTTCATCGATCACTACAAAAAAAAACATGGCACAAGTTATATTACTCTGAAGCTGGTTCACCTGGCAGGATTGCAAATGCGGGAAACAGTCGGGAGTTATATAACGTTTGGGATCCTCTAATGTCTAATCAGTATCGTCGTAAACACTTCCACTTTATCTTCCGTTTCATTTTCCTCGTCGTCATCGTCATTATCATCGTCATCATCATCACTATCTAACCATGTTGTGGTGTGGTTAGGAGTCTGCGAATGTCAAAACTTAAACGGAAGTGCTACAGGAGGTCCATAAGTTTAGATATCGTAGCACTTTATACTAATATCATGTTTTCGGATCTGTGAAGGTGCTTTATTGAACATCAGTAATTATATTCAATATTCCGCTTCGAAATATACAAAATAATAAGCCATTAACATCGCCATTTAATGTTTTAACTTTTGGTTCATTCTGGTGTAATAAAATATAGAATCACTCTGTCCATAAAATATTGTAATGCATTATAAAGGTAGATCACGTAGCCAACTTTTGAAATACATTAACATCTTTGTTTATGTTAAATTTAACCGATTCTTCTAAATTTATTTAAATCTCATTGAAATTAAAATTTGAGTCCTTTATATCTCTTCAGTACCAGACTATACTTCCTTGATACGTGCTCTTGGACAAAGCCTGAAAAATAAAGTGTATCACTACTTTATATATCACAAAACGGTGCAAGCAACACTTGGAAATATCCACTTTAATGAATTCCCTGCGAAGAAAATCTGCAGAACAAAAGTGCTTTTACGGAAATGACACTTCATATATGTAATCAGAGACTATAGAATGGAAACAGTTTCCTCGTCTCTTAGTGCTTTCAGGTAACTACTGCCATGAACTAATCACAATAAGATATTACTCCGGCACCCTTAATGGTTTTAAACACATGCAGACACACAATCTGCTGGATATGCAGTGTTAGTATTAGCTGTAAAGTTGGACATAGTTTAGATACGTTATTGAGTGAGTAACTTATTAGTATCAAAGAAGGCTCAATGTCAATTGGGTGTGGTGTTATCAGCCCACATTCACGATTATTTTAAAATATATTAATGAATAGTATGTAAGCAACCATATTATTTTGAATATAAAACATAAATACAGTCCTAGTAACAGCAGCATAAGCAACCATGATTGTGCGTTCGTAGAAATTTAAAGCAATGAATTCGGTGAACAGTTATCGGAAGTCCTTAAGAAAAACCATCCGTGGTTTTGCCCCCAAATATTACCAAAGTAATTCAAAAATAAAAGTGACATTTTGATCGTGATACACATTAATATAAATGTGAAGAGTGCTTCCAGGATCACAAATGCAGAAACAATCAAGCATAACTTAGATGTGATTTAAAGTTAACGGAAACATCAACAACACAGTTTTATATCTCTGTTTGCGTTCAGTCGATGTTTCAGAGAGCACTGACACAAATGAACTTTCATTGATTATTCCAGCCCTATGTGTCTATTTTAAGTACAGAAAGTCATCTTTAATAGCTACTGTGGATGCAGATTCATTCCTTTCGAAACGGTTATGCACCTCTTTAAAGTAACTTCGAATGTAAAGCTTCCGTAATGCAGCGTTTCCGATTGGAATTTGACCCCAAAAGTATGACTAGCGTTGGAAACTATGTAGAAAGTGCTTCACAAAGGAGATTACATACTTCGAACATTAATAACATTGATTTCATTCCGTTCCAAATGATGTTTTGTTGCAAATGGGGGACATTTTGAGCATCTTCCACTTTATAGCATCATCAAAAATGTATTGAGCAGTTAAGTTGGTAGGTTAAAACAGTCAAATACGAGTGTACGTGCAAAGTTTGTAAGCTTCTGTATGGGACACTGTATATCTGCCCATTCTTAGAAAATTAATAATTGTGTGTAGCTTCCTTTAAGAAATATCAGATATTTCTTCGCAAATATTATGTTTCAGTTTATTTAAGGAGTGTTAGTGGGCAAACTTTGTGTTTCAATATTGCGTAATTGTAGTGGCTGTTGTAAGTACCAAAACTATTACTAAATACTTGGTGCATCTTCTCCCAGCGATACGCTAACGCATGATTTACGGACGAGAAAAGTTGGACAGTCACAAAAAACTACTGTTTCTCGGTTATCATTCCTGTTACTGCTGATTCATTCCTAAAGAATTGGAAAAAAAAGAATGTCCTATACCGCTAATAGCACCCGATACTCGTATTGCTTGATTACGGAGAGTATTCTTGTGAAGAAGGCGAGGTTTCTTAGTGCGCCAAGCATACATACGTTGCCGGAAAAGTCAGTAAACGAAAAAGACTACGCTCAAGTTTTCCTTCACACAAGTTATGAACATTGAACTAATCCACTCTTGAAATACAGTACTGTCATATGGTTTAATTTCAGTGCATTTGAAGGGTTCTTATATAACCTTACTAATATAGCCTTAAATATGTGCAAGTCGCCCAAGGTTTCTTGTTATTCTGAGTTTCTCCTCTTTTGGCTTACGAGCCACTTTATTTTGAATATTTCCTGTTTGATAATGACTCCCTGGATAAGCATTCTTTAGACGCCGTCTTCAATGTCTCGGACTTCGATGAATCTGCTGCCAGCTGCTCAACGATGAACTGTGAAACCTCTTTCCCAGGGTATGTGTAGATTTGTAGGAGGAAGACACCTAATAGGTGATCTGATAAAACTAATATGTTTGTAAATTGGTTACCGCCTATTTACGAAGATTGTATTACATAAAGTTTCTAAATCACACGAGATACTGCAATGAGCAGTGTCAGTTAACATGAGATGCTGAAGTTACCTTGGCGACTATCACTAAATCTGTATAACTCCAGATCTGTATAACTCCAGAATGTCTAGTCGTTTACAGTAGCATTATAAAACATCGAGGTAAACACAAGCATTTTAGAAATACGTACTCTTATCAGCTAAAGTCACTTCTGTTCTTCTCTATGGCAACGGCTGAATCTATTAAAATCCCAAGACATATTTATACTTCAGGAACCAACAATCTTGAAATGTGCAGTGAGATTCTAATACTATCAGCTCGCTACCAAACAGGAAAACAGAATTGTTTGGCCATCATTTATAATATTCCTCCCATTATGAATCAGCTTACTTTATCAGCCGAACTTTATGTTTCTCAATTTTCAAAACTTCTCATTCACCTATGAAATACAACTTTTCTCTTAGCGACTTGCTAAATTTTAATAACTTCTTTCCCACTGTAATTTTCACAATACTGTACTCTTGTACGACGCTGGGGTCAAGATTTTCCCTGCTGAATAATTTGATTAGAGCTCTGATTTCTTTACCTACATTGTATAGGAAGCAATTAAGAGGCTGGAGCCTCTCTCCTGCTTTCAAGAGTATGCGCAACTGACAACATAAAATGCAAAATGTTTTTCATTTTTGATTTTTCCATTAAAATATGGCCAAGGCGCATGTGGCTCTTAGTGGTCTACGTTTAATTAAAAATATTCCATCTGGAATTAGGCCCCTTTGGCTATTTACTAAATATCTTACCTCAGCCGATGATTAAGTTCAATTATCCACTTTTTTCTCCTTCTATCCGTTTTAGCGTATCCAGGCATGTTAATACTTTCCTCCCTAGTCCGTTTGATATGGGTTTCGGAAACTTTTCCACAACCCTACAGGGTATGCAGACGTACTGAAGTCCATATGCTCTAATGATCAGAACAGAGAATTCATTTTTGAAATTTTTAGAATTATGTTTCATTCCTTCATTTATTCTGGAACCATTTGTGGTTTCGTTAAATTAAAAGCCCAATTTGCAGAAATTAAAAATCGTTCTTTATTTGCGTAGGAATACACTGTCCAATTCTCACGTAACAACATTACGTCATCACATACACACAGTCTACCAAGGTCGATCACAGTAACAAGCAACGTTCTGCTCAGCTTTCAACAATCTTGTTACACAACTACAACTACTCTGCTTCAACTCGTCACTTCCTTAAATACCTCATTCATAATTCGAGAGATTTCCAGAACAATAAAGAACCCAAAATAATCCACATGTTACCAGAAATATACATTTATCTCACTTTGTTTGTTTCGGTAAGTCTTTTTTCTTAGCTATCTTTATTTGCCGGCTCTTTGTGAACACTAGCTGCGCTATCGTTAAGTGCTTATGCAGGCCCTTTATTACCATGAAATACTATCCGCCGTCTGTTATCTATTTCCGCCGAAAAGTTTATGCCCGTTAGCGCGACAATACGTTCATTAAATTCCATTTACAATTCCTTAGGATATTACAGTAAATTACACAAAACTTAAAGTTAATTATGTGTAATGTTGTGCATGCTATTTGATTTTACAGTAATACAACAGTTTAAACTATTAAAACATAATAGTGAAATAAATTTCTGCCACAGTTGAATGAAATACAACAGACTGATTACATATTCTCAAAAAGATCATTATGTTCTGATGATGAGCTGCTAATTTCAGTAGTGCGTACCTTAAGTGTGTATGATGCACCTCGTAATCCTCTATTTTGACATAACCCTCAAGTATATGTGATCCGAGATAAAAATATATCGATTCAGCCAAAAAGTTTGTGGTAATAAATAGATTGAGGATTCTCTGAATGTAGTGCTGGAAAAGAAATAATTTAGCACAAGACTTACTTCAGAATTATTTACGGTGTTAGTGATTCACGAGGTATAAATCATCAGTCAGTCATGATATAATTGAGATAAGTAATTTCATAAAATACTTTTTCGGCCCTTATTTGCTAAGTTATCGCAAATATGTAAAATATGAGTACGTACCATGAAGTTAAGGCCTATGGTATTCAATAATTTTTGTAGCCGCTTCCTTCTGACTAAGCGCTGAAATTTAAAATTTTCTTATAACAAACATCATATCTTATTAAAAACACTTATTACGATCAAAACAGACCATAAAGACATATACTGAGGAAACGGCATTACTGGCACCAGCGATGGCAATTTTTTTCAGGGATAAATATTGACGGTCTACAGAATTATCTCTCATTAACGCTTCTCCCTTTTGATGGTAGCTCTGTGCTTTTCCTGGCGGTATAAAAAATGCAAAGGACTAAGTCCCTTAATGGAGTGGAGATGTTTTCCTTCATCAGAAGCGTTTGCAGTTCATTTAGCACCACTTTTACAAGGAGCTAATTTTAAACATAAGTGGGAGTTCATAAAACCGGCAAGCAATCAGAGAATTTTAGAGATAAATTACGATATATTTTTCGGTGAGCATTGAGTTTGTTGTTCTTTCATCAAACCTGATCTGCGATTAAGCTTGTAGAATAATATATAAGCTTAGGCAATTAAGCTCACAAAGAAAATTAAGTAAGTATAGCAGACACTAAACATTCTTTAAAACTCATTGTAAATTGTGTGTAGATGCATATTACGGAATAAAATCAAGGCTTCGTATGAAGAGCATTGTTTAGAATATACATAAGTAATATTGGCAAACATTAAAGAAATTAAAACCTTATGTAAGTAAAAATTTAAACAACCAGAATTTGCTAATTTTAATAGTTTCATTTGCTCTAGTGGTTGGACAATTTTGTATTCCATTTACCCATTTGCGTAGCACAAAACTTTGAGGAGTACGTTAGCTATAAACTGCAACATGTAAGTTCGTGAGTGTGTGAGCACGTTTATTTATTTTTTATTTTTTATTTTTACGTCCTCCAACGTTAAGTGATATGGGACGGTGAATGAGATGGGTGAAATGATGCTCAAACGTGTCCACAGTCCATGGAGCTTAGAGCGACCCGACATTCGTCTTTAAGGATAACGGAAAACTCCGGAAAAACCTTATCCAGGTAGCTCAGCCTGACCGAGATTCGAACTCGGTACCTCTTGAACGTGAGGCAGACACGCTACCATCTACGCTACCGAGGCGGGCAATCACGTTTATATACATCCATCCGTCCGTGTGCCTGCACACAGTATAGATCTAAATGAAAGTTCACTTCATTACTTAGACCTAAGTCATGCACTCTGTGGTATAAAAAAGAATACTCCAAATCAGAAAAAAAAAACATTTTATAGATATAATTCTAAATCATATATATAATTTTCTCTTGACATTCTGCACATTGCTCTTCATTCCTAAAACATAACATGGGAATCGGAGATACAAGAAAATGTGTTACTGGGAAAGCTATAGAAGTTATTATAAAACACAGTTTATATACACCAATTTTCCGAAGTAATTGTCGTTCCGAAACAGGTATTAGGTTCATTTCCTATTCTGGTCTCCGAATGTGAGAGATAAAATAAAGTAGTACATTTGTAAAATATGTTGGTTCCCATATAAAGAGCTAAATGTTGTTTTCACATCCGTGTGTAAAATAAAACTGTCGTTTAATTTTATATATTTTTACACAAATTCTTTCCTTATCATTAACAAAGAATATGATTTACATTATTAATATTTATAAAAAGCATAGATTCTTTTTCTCCCTTTCTCACCAGTGCTGGTGTTAGGAGTCACTGGGGTCACCTCAGAGCGACAGAACCTGATGAGATCAGGGTTGGAAGGTCGGCCCAACGCCTGGCATGAATGAATAATGGAGCAATTGGTGGAATGATGGTGGGGTAAACCGGAGGACCCGGAGGAAAACCACTCCAGCAACATGTTGTCCACCAAAAATTCCACATTGCGGTCGCCTGGGATCGAACCCGGGCCGCCTAGATGCGAGTTCTAATAAAGATAGTTGCGAGTTCATGTGTGTAAACGCGCGTATTTTTCGAGCCTTAGATCACATTTTTCATGCATTGAGATGATCCTCTCTCCATTCTGTACATTTTTCGGTGGTAATGAACACTTCTTCTCAGTCAAAATAGTTTCGAAAGACACGAATAGTCGTATGACGTCAGTGCTTTGTACATTAAAGTATGGTAGAATGTCTACCATTTAGACCTCAAACGGGCCCAAATGACCTTGTTGTCGAAGGGCCCTTAAACACCACACACTCACTCACTCACTAGACCTCAAACTTCCAACCTCGTATCCTTTGTTATGAGGATAACCAAACTACTCCTCATTCAATGAAAAAATAAGGCAGCCTTCGTCTTCCAATATGCCGTATCACCTTTGCATGTTATAATTAATTCCGGGAAACTCCTTTGTAAATGTATAGCAAATAATTAATAATTTATAAACTGTCTTATGTTATACTGCTCAAAGTCGACCTGCTTGAAGTTCAGATGAGGCCCGAAGCTGTAATCATTCGTATACTAAGTAATGTGATGACCTGATAATATGATTTTCAACCGGAAAATCGTAAAGACGTAATGACAGCAAACATACAAATAACGAAACATGGATTATTAGTACACGGATAAGTTTATTACGACAAAAGAATATCGATTTTGTACGATGTGATCGTTAGGTTTGTTATTTAAGCTTTTAAATAGGCGCCCACCTCGGTAGCGTAGATGGTACCGTGTCTAACTCACGTTCAAGAGGTCCCGAGTTCGAATCTCGGTCAGGGTGAGTTACCTGGATAAGGCTTTTTCCCTTATCCTTAAATCCGAATATCAGGTAGCTCTAAGCTCCATGGACCCCGGATTCATTTGAGCATCATTTCACCGATTTCATTCATCGTCCGATATGACTTAACGTTGGAGGACGTAAATCACAAAAAAATCTAAATAGGCCCCTCTTTTTTCACTGTAGTTCATCTTTATTCTACAAGTATATTAAGATGTTTCACCCAAAGTAGATTTTTTTGGATAACACAATATTAAAGAAATGTGCATGTTTAAGACTATGAAGTGTTCTCAAGAAGGATTTGGCGCTTTTTCTGGTCATTTGGTACCACACGCTGTACACTGAACACGTTTACACCTTTCTCTTCTCGGAGTGAAAATAAAATGTGTGAATTTGTGCATACCTGCTAGATGAATATGTAAGTTTTGTGTAACGAGGATTACTGATTTAACGTATGTGATGTTAAGCTAGATATTTCGAGAAGCTATGCTTCCATTGCTAGTTTCTGTGACGTAGCTTGCGGACTGACCCCTGTTGGGTCATTTCTACACAGAACTGCCCCTCCACTGCCTGTAATTACTTAATGCGTAATTAACCAATGCGTATGCTGA
The DNA here is from genome assembly GCA_030765055.1 of Mantis religiosa. Lineage (NCBI taxonomy): Eukaryota > Metazoa > Arthropoda > Insecta > Mantodea > Mantidae > Mantis > Mantis religiosa. The sequence continues at coordinate 164,387,688 of CM060948.1, read as the reverse complement.
AAATTTGCCACAGCAGAATAATTAACTCCACTGCTCAACCCTGTGGACAAATTCATACCTACTTTCACAAAAGACATTTAACAAGTGTTCAATTTTGTGTTCGCACTTCTAATTACTAACGTTAACCTTAACAAATTCATCACATGTTAAGTCCAATATACCTGAAATCAACTATTGTAAGGATAGATCAAGCCAGAAGCATCGCAATGATTTTAACTTGTAGATTACGTCAATTAAGCCTGATGCAAGGTACATTGTCAAGTTACTACCCCATTGCTGGATGTGACTATTTTGCAGAAGCGGAGAAGTTAATCGAATTTAAAAGTAGTACAGGAAATGCACTTTAGAACCAAAACAAAATAGGTGCAGATACATTTAGCATTTCAGGATTGAACCTTGTAAGTAGTATAGAATTCGGAGTTTCGGCACAGTGTAGATATGATGCTGAACTCTCCTCTGTGTTAATATATGAGTGATGTAGAATGCTCATTGATTTAGAACTCTCCTATGTGAAAATCGATGTGTAAAAGAAGGGGAGTGTTGGCGTAGTGCCGTTCTCCCCTGTGCAGTGAGATGTGTTTGAGGTGGGGTGATGATGATGATGATGATGATGATGATGATGATGATGATGATGATGATGATGATGATGATGATGATGATGATGATGATGATGATGATGATGATGATGATGATGATGATGATGATGATGATGATGATGATGATGATGATGATGATGATGATGATGATGATGATGATGATGATGATGATGATGATGATGATGATGATGATGATGATGATGATGATGATGATGATGATGATGATGATTGTGTGTGTGTGTGTGTGATGTGTGATGGGTGGGTGGCTAACGGGGTTCCGGGGGGTGTTTGAATTAAATGTGAATTCATTTCGATGTGTGTGCTTAAACTCTCATGTATGAATATCGAGTCTAGGGTTCGATATGGGGTTTGGGGAGGGTGATGTTTGAATTAAATGTGGTGATAGTAATTCTTCGATGTCTGTGCTTAAACTCTCATGTATGAATATCGAGTGTAGGGTTTGATATCTATTACGTTTAGTGCTTCGATGTCTGTGCTTAAACTCTCATGTATGAATATCGAGTGTAGCGTTTGATATCTATTACGTTTAGTGTATGATATATGATGCAGTATCGTTATTATTTAGATAAAAGAATATCGAGAGAATGATTAGGTATGTGTACTGGGAGAGATTTATGAAATAAATGTAATAAGACATTCTGGTAAGGGGTGTTCCCTATCCAGAATCTATCCTTGAGCTATATATCCAAGAGCGATGTAAAGGTTAAGAAAAGGTTAAATTCCATTCCCACATCGAGGTACGAGAAAATATAAATCTGTTCCACATTGAAGTATAAGAATGGAAATGTAAATCTATGTGAGAGGGTCTCATGACAAAGAAATGTTCCCCCTAAGCATGATAAAAGTGGGACATAGCAAATGCAAATAAAATAAAAGCACTACCCATCTCTTTAAGAATGATAAAAAAATATTGAGAGAAAAGTATAAGAATGCAAATGTAAATCTGTTTGAAAGGGCTTCATGATAAAGGAACGCTCCCTCTAAGCACGATAACCTAAAAAGAATATTCCCTCTAAGCATGATAAAAGTGGAACATAACATCGAAAATAAAATAAAAGCACTAACCATCTATTTAAAAATGATTAAGATAACGAGAGAAAAGTATCTCATCTTTAAGTATATATGTGTAATACAAACTGATCAATCAATATGATAATATATATATACGCAAGTAGGGTTCTATAGTGTAGATATCCTAACTATCCATGGCAAGATATCACCCTCCATATAAAAAAATTGTCTAGAAAATCTCCCCTCAGTATTACGAATACTCCACTGAACTTCATCCCTCTTGGTATGTGGGTCAGAGAAAAAAAGAGTTAATCTCTCCAGACTGGTGACAGGGGTGGTCAAAACATTCTTATTGCTGTAGCGAAGTCTAATTTTGTCAAATAACGTTAGGAAAAAAAAGAATATATTTTAAAATTAAACGAATGAATCTATATATTTGTATGATTGATGAAACAATACTATGAATGTGTTAGTATACCAAATGTAAAAAAATCAAATTTTCAGAAAAATATATTTTGTACAAGTATGTGTGTGTAAAGAAATGTGTAACTATATCCCCCCTCCAAGATGTAGGGAACGAAACACAGTTAGCAAGCGCACGCAACATGGTGTTTGGGAAGGAGAGATACGGTTGGAGGGGGTGTAAAAAATGATGAACCTATATAAAGTTTAAACTATGATAATAAAGTTACTAGTAATACCTTTGAACTCATAACGTAGTCACTAGTAACAACTTTAAACTCATAGCGTAATATGTAGACAGTAACACCTCTCCCTGAAGGAGGGGCGGAGCCTCTCTCAATAAATACCGTGGTACGGATGAGTGAGGAGGCAGTCGATTCTCTGGAAATATGGATCCTACAGGTAAGATAGAAAAGTTGTATACTGTAATTCATTTTTTATCTCTGTTTACGAAGAATGTTGAAGTAATACTGATTCGTGTGTGCTTATACGTTTGTTTCAGATCATGAGATGCTCCAGCTAAATCAACTAGCTGAAGGTGGAACACATCTTCCCACAAAGAAACTACGTGAATTAGATCAATCCGTTCAACACATCATTCGATCCGTCAAAACCGTGAAGACCAGATATGGTGAACGGGTTGTCGTCGAAACATCAGAATTACAAGTTTTCCTCCCGGAGAGATTCAAACACATGACCGCAGCGCAGAAAGATCTACTAAACCGTGGTGACTGCATACTCCAATACCATGGCGAGGAAACTCTACAAAGTGGTTTCAAACGACACAAATTGTCTTTTTTAAGCAGCCCGTAATGTCGTCAAAAGGTGAGCATAATTATTGAATAAAATTTCATAAAAAAGTGATAATGTAGTTACTTGCATGTAAATGTGAAATCGTACATGTTGTATTAGAACTTAAAGTGTTAATTATCGCACGTCATGTAGTATTAGTAATTGAGAGTGAACGTTGTAGGGTTAATTTTCATGTGTAATAATTACGTACATGTGAATATCGTAGTTCAGTTACGTTATTTCACATCCATGTTAGTTACGTTTTGTTTGTTACACGTAAAAGTAACGTTGTAGGTGAAAAAAGAACATTAATTTATGTGTGTAAAAACGTACATGTGAATATCGTAGTTCAGTTACGGTATTTTACATGTATATGGTTTACGTTGTGTGTTTTATCATTTATGTAAGGGAGAGAGCATTACGTAAAACAGTTACATACTATCTGAATATTGTAGTTACATGATGATAGCAATAATTGAAATCTCTGTGTAAAATACATAATCATTATGTAAATATTTTCATATGTAAAAGTTACATGCATGTTACGTTCTATGTAAAGTATAGAGTTTACGTAAAATTGAGATTCATACATGTAAAAGTTATTAACATGTATGTTATTTCTGTCACCACCTTACATACATGTAAATCAATGTTCCCGTATGTAAAGTTATCGAATGTTGTAATTGCTTTTCAGAAACGGCGACAAGATGCTCCGATAGTGCCACTGGACAACCCTCGATTCAGCAAGATGAAACCCGTCCGAACGTGATCCAGGCTGAACGCTTACAATGTATTCACAGTGAGTCTGCCTTCAAAAACAGATTATGTACCTACGAAATTCACAACTGTGTTAATATACTTGACCCCGTCATATTCTTAGCAGAATGCAAACCTTTAATTTTGAATGAAATTGATAAGGGCTTAAACATGTATAAATCAGGTCTTAAGATAGGATCCTGTTTATCCTGTCAATATGTCATAATATCACAAGAGAGCGATAATATTCATACATTTAACTTTACAGTAAACTTGAGGTGATATTGCAATCTACAGATAAATCTATATGGTATGAAGAGAAGATTGTACAACCTATACTAGATCATATGGATAATTTTGAATCGCGTACCAGTTCAAAAGCTTTATACAGTATTGAGAAATTAACAATATACGTGACACAATACGATTCATTGAATGCAGGGATGTATACTGAATTACCCGACTTTATAAAATCGAAGAGAGCTGTTATAAACATTCGTAATACTGATAAATATTGCTTTGCATACTGTCTGTTAGCATCAAAATACCCAGTAGAACGTAACAAGAATCGACCCACGTCCTATAAAAGATATGATTTTCGTAAAGAATTTAACTTTGAGAATATAACATTCCCCGTGTCATTGAAAGATGTAGAAAAATTCGAGAATCAAAATTCAAATATTTCATTAACGATATACGGTGTTGAAAATAAATCGATTATTCTCTTATATCAACCAAGAGAGATAAAATCACATCATGTCAATCTTTTAATGTATAAAAGACATTATTGTCTATTAACAGACTTATCACGTTTGCTAGGAAAGCAGCTAACTAAACATAATGGACGAAAATGGTTATGTAACAATTGTAACTTGTATTTCACATCAGAATCACGTTTAATTAGTCATAAAAAGCGGTGTATGATGAATCAAATTATCAGAATGCCCGAGGCTGGTAAAACTCATCTCGTTGAATTTAACGCATATTCGAAATGTCTAAAAGTTCCATTCGTGGTTTATGCAGACATAGAATGTATCTTACGTAAGGTAGATTCGTGTCAAGATGTATCGAGCAAAAGTTGGACACGTACCACTCATAAACATGAAGCGTATGCAATTGCATTACATTTGGTTTGTAGTTATGATAAAAATTTAACACGTTTCAAATCATTTGAAGGTCCATATGCAATTGAAAATTTTCTTAAAGAATTAACGTTAATTGCAAATCAGGTCATTAATATATATGCTAATAAAATTGAAATAAGTATGAGAGATGTGGATGAGCTAGAATATCAAAATGCAACACGATGTCACATATGCAAACGTGAATTTCTTAACTCGTGTATAAAGGTTCGTGATCATTGTCATTTGATTGGAAGTTACGTTGGCCCAGCCCATAAGCACTGCAATTTAAATAGGAAAATGCCAGGATTCATACCAATATTCTTTCATTGCATGTCAAAATACGATGCTCATTTCATAGTAAAGAAACTAGGTTACGATACGGAACCTATCAACTGTATTGCACAAACTTCTGAAAATTACTTATCCTTTAGCAAAAGATATACAAATTCGAGTGGAATGAGTATATATCTAAGATTTCTGGATAGCTATCGTTTTTTTTATTCAAAACTTAGTAACCTTTCGGATATGTTAGAATCAGATGATTTTCATTATACCAATAATACGTATACGAATCCTATGCATAGACAACTGATGAAAATCAAAGGTGTCTTCCCGTACACGTATGTGGATTCTATAGAAAAATTATACGAGAATAGCCTACCATCCAAACATCAGTTTGATTATGTAAGCGATGAGGATTATAGTCATGCTAGAACGGTATGGAATGAATTCAATGTTAAAAATCTGGGTGAATATTTAAATATATATCTTAAGTGTGATACGTTAATACTAACGGACGTGTTTGAACGCTTCCGTGAATTAAGTATCGGTTTGTACGGACTCGACCCGTGTCAGTATTACACACTTCCCGGATTGGCCTATGATGCAATGTTAAGAACGACTGGTGTACAGATTTCATTATTAACAGATAAGACTATGTTAGATTTCTTCGAAAAAGGAATACGAGGTAGAATTTGCGCTGTGTCCAAACGGTATGCAAAGGCGAATAACAGATACATGACTAGCTATGATAACACTCAACCAACTAATTATTTAATGTACGTCGACTGCAGTTCTTTATATGGATATACAATGGAAAATAATAGCCTACCATACACTGATATAAGGTGGCTAACTGATGCTGAAATTAAATCAATAGGTTTTATGTCTATTACAAGTGATTCTGACGTGGGATATGTGTTGGAAGTAGACTTTAAATATCCACAGGAACTTCATGATATACAAAATGATTTGCCGTTATGCCCTTTGAATGAAATCGCGCCAGGTGATAAGTATACAAAATTGCTAACAACATTGAATGATAAAAATAAATACGTATTACATTAGCTCAATTTTCAACAATGTGTTAAACTTGGTTTGATTCCATCGCGTATACATAGAGTAATAGGTTATAAACAATCTAACTGGATAAATCCTTACATTGAACTCAACGCTCGTAAACGTATTGAAGATAAGACGAAATTTGGCCAAAATCTATGGAAGTTAATGAATAATTGTGTTTATGGAAAACTTATAGAGAATGTAAAACGTTATAATTCATTTCATTTAGCTACCAGCTGGAAACGAGCGCGTAAATTGTTAGCTCGACAGACGTGTATATGGTACGTGATTTTTGATGAAAATTTAATAGGTATAGAATTGGTCAGAGATGAAATATTGATGAATAAGCCAATATACATAGGACAAGCAATCCTGGATCTATCCAAACATAAAATGTATGATTTTTATTATGAAATTCTGAAGAAAAAATTGAAAGATGTAACTTTAATCTATACGGACACGGATGCTTTTCTCTTTGAATCTAGATGCGATATATATGAATTTATTAAAACCAATATACATTTATTCGATACATCGAATTATCCAATGGATAATGTGTATGGTATTCCGTTAGCAAATAAGAAAATTTCAGGATTATTCAAGGATGAGCTAGCCGGTAGAGTGATGACTGAATATGTAGGATTGAAATCGATATGATACTGCAGTGATTAAAAAATCAAAAGGTGTAACAAAAGATTCGATGAGATTCATAACCTTTGAACAATATCTCTCATGTATTACACATCCTGACACGATACATCGAAGCATGCAGACATGTTTCAGAAGTTATAAAGATAATGTTCATACCATTGAATCCAATAAGATAGCTTTAAGTGGTATCGATACAAAACGATACATTCCCGATAATTCATTTTCAACATTAGCATGGGGACATTATGCTATAGAAAATTGTCAAGTGTAATTTTTTTTTCTTTTCTCAATAAAGCATAGATTCAACTGAGTTAAAAGGTATTACTAGGAGATGATAATAACATATTACTGTATTTCAAAAAAAAATAATTGAGTTTCAAGTATAATTGTAAAGTGTGTTACAACTGAGTTAAAAGGTATTACTAGACACATGATAATAACATATTACTGTATTTCAAAAAAAAAAATAATTGAGTTTCAAGTATAATTGTAAAGTGTGTTACAACTGAGTTAAAAGGTATTACTAGGCACATGATAATAACATATTACTGTATTTCAAAAAACTAAATAATTGAGTTTCAAGTATAATTGTAAAGTGTGTTACTAATTACATGATAATAACATATTTACTTCATTTGAAAGATAACGTGTTGCTTTTTTTATGTTTACGTTAGGGGGGAAGGAATATTTTTTCCTATTCATGTCGTTTTGAAATGTTAGATAGCAGAAATCAATGTAACCTTATTGATCTCTACAATGAAATGTTAATTCAACTATAATCATGTGTGATTTTTTATTAAAATATATTTACTAATTATATCAAAATGTTATTATCATGTCTCCGTTAAGGGGTGAGGGGGGATTTATATATAATCAATGTGAACTAGCATGTACATTATGTTAAAGGCTCTTATTTCAGCTATAATCATGTATGATGTTTCTTTAACGTATATTACTAATTACTTCAAATTGTAATTATCATGTTTACGTTAAGGGTAGGTGAATTTATATATACTCAATGTGAACTAGCATGTACGTTATGTTAAAATCTCTACAATTAAATGTTAATTCAACTATAATCATGTATGATTTTTTAAAAAAGTATAAAAATGTTATTATCATGTTTAAGTTAAGGAGATGTGAATTTATATATAATCAATGTGAACTAGCACGAACGTTATGTTACAGAAGATATCAGGAATCAATGTGAACAAAAAAAATAAAATAAAACACAATATATCATTAAAATTATATTTCTTTATTGAGTTGTGTGTTTTTTATTTATACAATGTCCACCACATTAATCCATTCACGGGTAGGAAATCCTAACCGTTTCACCAGAATCCTATCACCACGTCGTCTGATAATCCTTTCAACTAAATACGTGTCTGGATATTGAGTTTTCTGTAATTCATAACCGTAGAGTGCTCCTTCAATCAGTTTACCCTCCAGATCCTCGATGAGATAGGTCAATGGATGTGTCCTTTGCACTGTACGTATCCTAAAGACTTCAACACTCCAATTTGGTAGATAACCTTTCTCCATAACACCTTTATGCTTAGAAATCCTCACGTAGTCACCAACACGATGAAGTCTAGATCTTCGCTTCTCACGCAGACTTCTATCATATTTGTATACACTGAGGAGGAGAGAATTATCACGAACTTCTACAGGCTTCATACGAATCGTTCGATGGTAAGTATTATTGTATGTATGAATAATTCTAGGTAGTATGTTTATCCATTGATATGAGCCTTGAACAATAAATTCCTTATGCAAATTCAGTTTGATCGTTCTTATTAAACGTTCCACTGCAGCAGCCTTAACGTGAGTGAATGTACTGTAATGATTAATATTATTACGATTCATTAGTTCGCGGAAATGTTTATTGTAAAACTCCCTTCCATTATCAGATTGAACATTCTTCGGAAACGATTCCATTTCATTCAATATCTCCTCCATAGCAGTCGAAACGTTAATACCACTTTTATCACGTAATGATCTTGCATAAGCCATCTTGGAATAAAAATTGCATGCAAGAAGAATATACTTATAATTCCTACTGTCTCTTGCATAATTAGACATGTCCATAAGATCTATTTGTACTAAATCGTTCATTCCTTTGCTTATGATCTTACGACGTAAAAATCGTCTTCTAGCTGGTGCATGTAACTCGGTTGCAATGCGACGTTTTATCATGCTATAATTTTTGATGTTTTAAGTTCTGTAATAATTTCTTCTATCTCGGGTGAGTGATTCAAATTACCTGCATCCCTCGACGCAACTAATAATCTTAATCTGTTTATTATTTCATTCGGATCGTTCCAGTAGACGTAATCTAATTTTCTCTGCGGTACATGTTCTTTCCAACGTAAACCAAATCCAGTTCGATTACTAACAATGTCACGAATGATATGACGATACTTGAACCCTCGATTTGCTCTTAAACGTCCATCTCTTGAATAGCCGTGTCTGTAAACTTGAGTATTCTCTAAGATTTGTGAATACACGTCTAAATCATCATCTGTGTACGATGTCTTGCGAGGTAAACGTTTAAATAATAATTCATATAAGCCTGCTGTGGGTTCATACGTTTCTGTCCCTATCTGAACACCATCAGATTTAAACACAACTGTCTTGTTACCCAATTTATACTCATTATCCTCGTAAAGTATGCCGTAAGTATTGTCCATGTCACTCGAACTAGCAGTTCGAACCTTGTGTAGATACTTTGACACGATATCAGATCCGCTAGCATCATCTGTAGTTTCGTCGTCGTTGTTGTCTTGGTGTGCTTTCGCTATTACTTTCAATGGTTCGGTTACAGGTTGAAGAACTTCAGACATGACTCGTTGCGTTTCGAATTTCATTCCTTTGAGAGAACGTAACTTTTCTCTTATTGCCCTACTGTGACGGGCAATGGATTCCTTAATTCTTATAGCTTCAGCATCCATATCGAAATGAATGTATAATTAATCAGCTACTGCTAATTTATATGAAACTATCAGTTCTATACTTAATATATGACCATCTTTAGCAGGTCCGGCTGGCGCTGTAAACGATAGAATATCGCCAGTTTCAACTCTTACAGGATATCTTTCAACTAATCTTCCGTTTATTGCAAACAATGTATCATTTACAGCATGCGGATGTACCGATGATACAATAGAACACGAGAGTACACTTCCATTTCCAGGAACTTTATAGTATTCGAGTCCCGATGTTAACGTATACCTTAAAGAGGGACCTCGAAACGGACGTGTTTGCAATGAAATTATGAGTTGTGCTTTCAATTGTTGTAACATAGTGTTTACAACATTTCTCATTCGTGTTTTCATAGTATGAACATCATTATTTATAGTGATTAGTTTATTATCAAGTTCCGTTTGTCGTGCGGTTAGTTCTTTCACTTCTTTTTCTACAGCTGTAGTAATAGTCTCGCTAGCGGAGGTGATTGTTCTAGTTAACTGACTTTGTAATTCATTCTGTTTCCGTGTAATAGTATCGGCAATGTTTGTTATAGTCACAGTTAAACCCGTTTGCAATTCATTGTGTTTCTGTATAAAGAAATGATTAACATAACTCATGGTGACTGCATCACTATCATCTATCGGATCGGCTAAATCCTTCAATCTCTTCATTCGAAATGATAGAGTTTCATTAGAGTCGTGAATTGGAATCCTATCATCTACATATTTTTTATTAGGAACGTCATGTTCGTGAAGGGGGTCCAACAGCGTTTTCATTCTTATACCATCTATAATGACATTATTTTCGGAATCACGTTTAAATGCATATTTACTTAAGTACTCCATTAAATTGTTGTATTGGATGTCGAGCGATTTTTGTATGTGATCCCTAAGCATAGCTTCAAACTCGCCCATACGCTGATACGAGGTCTGCTCGCTGAAGATCTGCATTCGATTCTCGACGTCAGCCGTATGCGTATCCACATAACGTTTAGTCGATGCATCGTCACCTTCTTCAGGGTCGTGAATATTGCACAATCGCTTTCCCTTGAATCGATAGTTTCCCGATCCATCTCTAGTTATGATATATCGATTGAACACACCCCTAGAGGGTATGATTCTTCGGGATCCGAACCTGTCGATACTCATTGCTTAAGTGATGGATTATTCTATTTACTCATTCTGATAAAGCGATCAAAACCGTGACGGTAGCGTCCCTCGTTCAGTGGATATTCTGGTACTATAACAATAAAGGATCGTTCATCACTCTCCCATATATGTTTACACATTTCCTTAAATTCATCATAGGACATCTCGGTATTTACATAATCTTCGTATATATGTTTTAAATTGAGATTATCCTGTCTAAAGAATATAATCATATTTGCATTATCTCTAATTAAATGGTTAGGTACTTTAGCATATGATTGTGATAAATATATAGCATCGACATTACGATGTCTACCCATACTGTAATATGAAGCTTTCTTACCCTGTTTTTCATTTATCACATCATCAAATACGAATATCGAATTTTCTCTAGCATCCGACGTTTGAATCACTTTATCACCATCATCGAACGTAAATACACCTATATCGGGTATAGTTTTCAGTAACCTGAGTAAATATCGATATTTAGGTTGTTGCAACGATTTCGAGTATATGTAGAGGTTTTCGAATCTCAGACCATTCTCGTGAATAAGCAGGTTGAGTAAAACGTTCGTTTTTCCAGCATTTGAACTGCCCAGTATGAGCGCTCTAACGTTACTCGGAAACAACGTACCGTGTCGTCCTTTGCGAATGTCATCCTCGAAATCTAACACCCGTATGGGTAGCGTACACTTTTGCTTTACTATCTCCATATCGCGACTAATACTTATAAAGCATAAGTTTTGTCTTTTATTTCGTTCGTGATAAGGGCAATCTATGTCTTTACTGGATTTAGCCAATCGTCATAGGAATCGTATACTTATAAAGCGCACGTTTTGCCTTTTTATTTCATAGTGAGACATGCGCTCTACACGTGCACGCAAAGGTTCGGGAATTCTTAATTCCTTGATTAATTCATTACCATTTGAGGCACATTTACCGGGTTATCGTTTCTGCTGTCCCGGAACGAAACTACATAAACGCTTGCAGAGAGGTGACTTACCGGTGAACGGGTTAGATTCAGCGTGTCTCGATCACGATCGGGCTTACGCAGAGAGTACTGATACAGAATCTCGTCGACTAGCCGATAAGGTGTTGGTAGGGAAAGCTTGGAGACGTGTACAGTCTACAGACGCTTCTTTGGACGAACGACTTGCAGCTCGACTTGTGACTACACTTATGAAGGGTAAATTGGCAGCGGGCGCTGGCATGCGTAAACGTCGCAACAAGAGAGGTGGTTTCTTACCTTTGCTACCACTTTTAGCAGCTGTAGGTGCGGCAGGTGGTCTAGCTGGAGGTGCTGCTCAGATTGCTACGGCTGTCAATAAGAAACGTTCGGATGCAAAACAACTTGCGGAATTAACACGTCACAACGAGCGCATGGAATCTTTAGCTCTGGGCAAAGGTCTTCGCCGTAAGAGACGTCGTAAGGGTAGAGGATTGTATCTTCGATCAAAAAACTCGGGGCGAGGCCTATATTTATCCCGGAAAAAGCCCTGAGTGCTAACGAGATCGATTCGTATGCACGACGTCTACACATTCCACATTTTAGAGGTGTCTACATGATCGATAAACTACCTCCACGTCCTCGATACTATGAGAGAATAGTAGTGAATCTGGATACATCAAATAACCATGGTACACATTGGGTTTCTGTGCGTAAGGATGGTGATGTTGCCTACTACTTTGACAGTTTCGGCGATCTGAGACCTCCGGAAGAGATAGAAACATACCTTTCGGGTGTCAAGCTCCTATATAATACGACGAGATTTCAAGAATTCGATTCTGTGATTTGCGGTCACTTGTGCCTTCAGTTTCTCCTCGATGAGTTACACGATCACCGTGAGTGGTAGTGATACCAGCTTCTCTACATTTCTAAATCCACCATTACATCTGGATCCTAACGGACATTACGAGATAGCTCTATTGAATTTTGAGACTTTTTACTCGATTCCGAATGTGGACGAGAGTAATAATCTTTTCCATTACGTTCGCGATGGAAAAGTCGAACGTATAGTAATTCCACCGGGTACTTATGAATTGGATGATATCGCCAGATTGATCAAGGATGCTCTCGACATCGGTGACGACTTTATTCTACGTGCTAATAATAACACCATGAAATCAGAAATTCAATCTCCCTATATTATCGACTTTAGTCGTGAGAGATCTATTGCTCCTCTTCTCGGTTTCACCTCTAAACAGAGGGTACCGGCAAACGTGCTGACCGAGTCTAATGATTTGGTTAACATATTCAAGGTCAGCATCATACGTATCGAGTGTAGTCTTGCAACGGGATCTTTCATCAATGGTAAAAGTGGTCATTCTCTGTATGAATTTTTCCCATCGGTACCTCCAGGTTATCATATCTCGCAGGAACCATCAAGTCCTATATATTTACCAATCATCGATACGAATCTCATTGATCATCTCGACATTAGAGTGGTAGACCAGAACGGCGATAAGTTAGATTTCAGGAACGAAACCATCATTGTACGATTGCACATACGTCGTAATGGGTATAAGTTTTAAGAGACGATGCTATATTAAAAAACCTCTCTCGAGATTGAACTCTACTCGATCATGGACCCGCAAGCTAATCACATCGTCTAATCGAAAATTTCTCGCTAACTTAGGCTTCAAGGTTCTATGATGGATGTGTTGGACGTGACTGGGATTCCGACTTTTGATGATAAGATCAGTAAGGAGGAAGAACACGTATTCCTACCGTACAATACGTCAGCTCTCGATGTGAACGATGAAATTAGAATTCCATGTCAAGCTGAAGATTTGTACACGCTTCCTAGTAGAAGTTATCTCTACATTCAGGGGACTCTCACTAAACCCGACGGCACCGTCGCAACATCGAAATTGAGTAACAATGCTATGGCATTCCTATTCGATGAGATTCGTCTGGATATGAATGGAACGACTATTGATAGAACTAGGAATCCGGGCATTTCATCAACGATGCGTAACTATGCCGCACTGAATGAACTGGAATCGAATCGTTTACTTAATGCTGGATGGATCTATCCAGGAGGTGTGGTAGACATCGTGAATACATCGAATGGTATCTTCAATGCTATCGTTCCTCTTTCGATGTTGCTGGGTTTCGCCAACGATCACAAGGAGGTCATACTTAATAGCAAGTTTGAACTTATTCTCATTAGATCTAAGGATTCTAATAATTGTATCATTGGAAACGATCCTACAACCATACAACTAACTAGACTCGAATGGAGGATGCCTGTACTTCGACTTTCAGATTCTGAACGAGTTGATAAACTTAAACTCGTCAAATCGGATAAACCTCTACACGTCGCATTTCGAACCTTGGACCTTCACACTCAACCTGCTGTACCTCAAACTAAAGCGTTCACATGGAACATTGCAACCACGACTAAACTTGAAAAACCACGTTTCGTCATAGTCGGTGCACAAGTGGATAGATTGAATCATCTCGCTAAGGATGCTTCTCTATTTGATAATTGTAATATCACCAATCTGAAACTTTATCTCAACAGTGAATCTTACCCCTATCACGATATGAATTTGGATTTCGCCAATTCGAAATTTGCATCTCTGTATGATCAATATTCCAAATTTCAATCATCCTACTATGGAAAGGAGAATTACCCTCTTTTGAAAAGGAACGACTTTCTGAAATATGCACCGCTATTCGTCATCGATTGCTCTCATCAACCTGAGGATACTGTGACGGGGGCAGTGAATGTCAGATTGGAAGTTCAAGCATCGTCAAATTTTCCTGCACAAACTTCATTATTCTGTTTAATTATTCATGATAAATTATTCACTTATAAACCATTAACTCATGTTGTACAATCTATCATATAGGTGTAATAAATAAAACATTACAAATTCAAATTATATTTTTATTGACTTTAACATACATCTCCAATATCCTCTTCCTTGCACTCCTGCTTTTTGCATCATATGAACATAATGATTTATGAATATCATACAGCTGATATAAATTTCTTTCAATATATGGAATTAGTCTTTTAAGTCCATTGAATGCAGTACTATTCAGATTTATACTGCCCAGATTTAAACATGTATTCACAAACATTATTTCATTCATCTTATTCATGCATAACATTATATTAAATGCATATATTATATTTTCACTGTACGGTGCACATGGATGCTTACCATCTTTCAGATACGTATCCAAAACACACAAATTTGACATTATTACCTCCCAATCCTCTTTTGTAATATACACAAACGTATCGTCATGTGTGGCTTTAATGTAAAGTGATGGGAGTTCATTGTATAATCCTATGTTCACACGAAAGTCAATGCTGATGGAGATGTCGTTATCGTTCATGCACACACTATTTACCATCACTCGCAACTTCCTCCTCTACTTCTTCTGCGAAGGGTGTGAAGGGTTCGAACATCATTATGATGAAACTGTCTTGATCGAACGTCTTCTTGGCTTTGACGATTCTCGGTTTGCAGTTCGTCTTCTTCTTTTTCTTGTCTCCTTTCTTACTGGATCTGCGGACATACACGAACTATGTCTCAACATCGTGAATATTTAATACACTTGTTAACGTAAAACTCTCATTATTTTATACTCACTTTTCTATGACTTCCTCCTCGGGTTTCGGTGTACCGATATCCTTAAACGAACGGTCATTGTACGGACCGCACACATCCTCACCTTGATCCTGTTCGGACTGGCATGCCACATCTTCACTTTGGGCTTTACTGAAATAAACATATTTATCATTAGTTATCTAACACATAACAACACTTTCACGTTAACACACAATTATAATTCTACTTACCCGAGATACACTTTACAATTCTTTCCGCATTGAGCATAAGATGTGATAGAATCATGATGGGAAGGATTCTTGCAAATCACTTGATGCATCTTCCCATCACACGTTTCATCGTGATGCTCAACCCAATGCTTTTGCAAATCTTCGAAATTGCGTAGATTCTCCCAGAATCTGGTATCACTTTCAATGATAGGAGTTGTTGTTCCACTCATCTTGACGTTGCGATGTGAAGCGAGAATGCATTCGTTCCCGAGTGAGCAGATGGGTGATGAAACGTGATCATATCTGTCTCCCCCTCCCCATCCTATCGTCGATTGTACTTAACGTACGGAGGGTTTGTGTGAAGTGAGGACACGTTCGTTCCCGAGCTGGCGGGACAGGATGAGACCTGTTAATTCGAATTTACTATATTACCATTTTATCACGTTCCCCCCCCCTTCCACCCTCTCGTCGCTTGTACTGGAGGAGGACTAGTGTTTATCCTCGCGTACATGAATGGGTATCGAACCGAGGACTCTATGTTCATATATATGAATCCTCCCGAGAACTCGATATTCATAGATGAATATTTATACGCCCACACATATACACATATGCACAAATCTTGAGGAATGACAACACGTCATCACCCTTATACTTCAATGTGGAACAGATTTATGTTTTCTCGTACCTTGATGTGGGAATGGAATTTAACCTTTTCTTAACCTTTACATCGCTCTTGGATATATAGCTCAAGGATAGATTCTGGATAGGGAACACCCCTTACCAGAATGTCTTATTACATTTATTTCATAAATCTCTCCCAGTACACATACCTAATCATTCTCTCGATATTCTTTTATCTAAAGAATAACGATACTGCATCATATATCATACACTAAACGTAATAGATATCAAACGCTACACTCGATATTCATACATGAGAGTTTAAGCACAGACATCGAAGCACTAAACGTAATAGATATCAAACCCTACACTCGATATTCATACATGAGAGTTTAAGCACAGACATCGAAGAATTACTATCACCACATTTAATTCAAACATCACCCTCCCCGAACCCCATATCGAACCCTAGACTCGATATTCATACATGAGAGTTTAAGCACACACATCGAAAAGGATTCACATTTAATTCAAACACCCCCCGGAACCCCGTTACCCACCCACCCATCACACATCACACACACACACACACACACACACACACAATCATCATCATCATCATCATCATCATCATCACCCCACCTCAAACACATCTCACTGCACAGGGGAGAACGGCACTACGCCAACACTCCCCTTCTTTTACACATCGATTTTCACATAGGAGAGTTCTAAATCAATGAGCATTCTACATCACTCATATATTAACACAGAGGAGAGTTCAGCATCATATCTACACTGTGCCGAAACTCCCAATTCTATACTACTCTTGTACACTATTTTACAACTCAAATATGATCTATTCCCGAACGTTTTTCTCCCTCATTTCATAATTCAAATCTAGAACAATTGCTAAACATCATCGGATACCAGAAAGCTTAGTGATCTTGCAAACAGAGTGATTTGTTTGATCCAACTCTTGCGGTATAATAAACCAACGAGCTAAAAATATATTACGTACACAGGTCTTTCAATTACAAATTATATATAACACTAGGTGCATTGACACCTAAAGCTTGGGAAGGGAAGTTACAAGGCTTTTCCAGTCAATAAAAGTAAAACATGAAGCCGGTTGCCTTTAAAAAACCTTTTATTTCAATTTCCACGAAAGTGTAATAGAGAATTGGATGTTTGATGAGTCTCCTGAATCTTATATATATAAAGTTTCCAGAAGAAGGGTAAGGCATAATAATATTCATAATAAAAGTGTCTCCCTTCTTAATTCATACATATATGCGCCTTAACGAGGCTTTCAAACTCCCGAATTAGCGGGGAAACTTCAGAGAATTTAATATGCGCTAAAGTTTCATTAAAAATATAAAGCATAGGACAACGACCTTACTGTTGAAATGTTTCTTTGGGAGCTTTACATGAGCACATTGACTAAAAGATTTTAATTTTCTGGACTCTGTACTTCTACGTATCACGTCCTGAGGAAGTAGAAAATAATCCTTACGAACTTGCTTAGCTGAAAGTAACATATTCTACAAAAGTATGCATGGTTCCTTGAAATGGGTAGAGCTATTTGTTATGAAATACAGAATGAAGGCTCCACAGGCATCACTGGCTAGCTGACGAACCTCCGAGCTCAAACTCTGAACTGGTAATCTACAAATACAATTCTGAGTACCACATCCAACAAAAGCATAGTAAATAACGTTATACACGACAGCTAATATAATAAGTGATGAAAGCTAATCCTTTACCATATCTAAATACGTTACTATGCCAATAGAACCTCAGGCTGCAATGGTCATTTATCTTCTTTTACCCGAACACAGTCGTCCGTGCACATATGTCCATTATGGGAATACCCGAGGCTAATTTCCTTCTGGGCAAATACTAAAGCACTGTTTGCTGTGGATATGTGCAGCTGATGAAATGTGCTAATCCTCTAGGGAGAAAGAAAATCAAAGGATTTTATGTTCTAGAGCTATATGTATCGAACCCAGCTCAATACAGTGTTTCAAATACAGTCGAGTGCATCGAAAAGTACTAATGCTTCTGGTTTCTAAAGTGTTTTTCTTTACCTTACATTAAAAGAATCTCCATATTATCCATTTTCCACAGCAGCCCTGGATTAGTGAACCTCCTATTGGTTTGTATTCACGACCGACATAAATGCATTAGCCTATGAATTAAGCTCAAGTCTTGGGAGTTCTGTAAGAGCAATAAGTAAGAAACATTTTACTTGATTGTCTGGAAGGCAGTATTCTTCACTGCTGTTCGTACTACCCCTAGATGAGCCGTCTACTATTAGTTTAAAGTCAGTAGCCTGGCACTCATTCTATTAACTACTAAACAAATATGGTTACAGGCTGAAGCCCAAAGGAAAATTGGGAAGTATGACAAGCACTGATTGCAGTGTTAACGGGGGAAGGGGAGAGCCTGGACGGCAAAAGGAGTTTATAACTTCCTTATCAACATAAACTCTGCGTATTATATCGGCACAGCTTCATGAACTCGATTGTACACGTCATTTAACACTTGAGATGGCACACATAACCTACACTCATCATGTGGCTAGTGAAGTTAAGTAACCACAAACCACAATGCTTGCCCAGGCCCTGAATAATAGTTTTCTATTATTATTAAGCTGTAAAAATAAGTCATTATTACTTCTTCTTATAACATAAAGCACATGCCCTTGTTACCATTCTCTCTGTTCCCTATTTAGTTGCTTACAATTGATGTTGACGAAACTAATGCATCTTGATGAATTGTTAATTTCACTTTACACAATTAGTACTTTAATATCAACAACTTAAAAGCAAAAATGGATAATGAACCGATGTGTAGCGTACATAAGTCGTTTGATAAGTCTAGAGAAAAGGCCAAGAATTTCTTTTCATGGACACCTCACCTTAGATCTCGACACAGTCTCCATTGATGACTATACACTTGGTCCAGCGATTTTCCGCTTTATCATCCCGTCGGAAAAATAGGTTCCGTCAAGGTCTGCATACTCGTTGACGGTGACCATCACTTCCTCAGTGGATGAAAATGTCTTACCACCAAGCCAAATTTACAAGTTTGGGAACAGCAAGAAGTCACTTGGGGCTAATTCTGGGAAATAAGGTGAATGACGAACTAATTCAAAGCCCAACTCATACACTTTCGCCATTGCAATTTCTGATGTGTGCGATGGTGCACTATCCAGGTAAAAAAGCACGATTTTGCGTTTAAATCTCGGTCTCTTTTTAGTCAAATCATGTTGCAAACGATCCAATAAAGAAGCATAATAGGCTCCAGTTATGCTTCTGCCTTTTTCCAGATAGTCTATGAGGATTATTCCCTGAGAATCTCAGAAAACACTGACCATCACCTTACCAACAGATAAAATGGTCCGTGGCTTCTTTGATGCAATTTCAGCAGACTTTGTCCATCATTTTGGCTGCTGTTCTCACTCCGGTGTGTAACGATGGATCCAAGTTTTATCCACGGTCACAAATTGACGCAAAAAGTCTTGCAGATTGAGATTAAACATCGCCAGATACTCGGCGGAAGTGTACTTCAAGATGCACGTTTGGTCGACTGTGATCAATCGTGGCACCCATCTTGCACACAGCTGTTTCATTGACAATTTTTCATGCAGGGTATTGTGCACTCGCTACGTTGAGAATCCTACAGCCACAGAAATTTCATGAATCTTGATTCCGCGATCTTGCATAACCAGATCGTGGGTTTTTCAATGATGTCCTGTGTGGTGACCTCAACTGTACGAACAGAGCGCGATTCATCTTCGGTCATTCTACGATCTTGTTTAAATTCATTGGTCCAAAAGCAAATGGTCTTCAATGTTGGTGCAGAGTCCACGTGAACCTTATAGAATTCAGTTTTGATTTGTGCGGCAGTCCAGCCCTTATAAGGAAAACGCTTAATAACTGCACGAACCTGTGTTTTTCCAATTTTCAAACTCAGCTATCACAATGACCAGTTCAGATGACTCAACACTGAACTGTATATTGTAGCACATTAAAATGTTCTCTGTAATGTTTTGAATAATCGAGTTTACTACCCACAAAGTTGCATAAAAAATGTCCATTCATTCATGGAAATTTACCGGACTTATCAAACGAGCCTCCTATATGTAAAATATTAGATAAAACATTGAGCTCCAATTTTCTCATTTCTTCATCAAAATTTGTCGCAATCGAAGGTGTTCCTTAGATAACAGTTTATATCGGAGTATCTTTAAAGTTTCCGGAGTGCTTTAAGGACCAAAGATTTAAAACAGATTTTCTATAGCTTAAGTAGTTAAATATTTCCACCAATATATTGTTTTACATAACTGACATATGGGTTAGATAATTCAATAACATGAATAAAAATGCGTTTCTCTTAAATTACTCAAGATAAAAGTGTTTGTGTATAAACATTCTTCTATTTGGTATACTAAGCCCAAATTAAACTTTTGTGACCATACGATAAACCGCGGGGTCCATGTAATGTTTCATATTACCACAATAAAAATAAATATCTGAAGGTTTTTAAGTAGCTTAAAACTTTTTGTGAAAATATGTTTTCTATTTTAGCGGTTTCGTACAAAAGACAAAACTAAAAGTGTTCAGAATAAAATTATAAATAAGCAAGTCTTCATTACGTAGAACAATCCGTTTAAGTGTTCCTTCAATTTGCATGCGTATGTAACCACGATGTTCAGTTTTATTCGTTATTTACCACCTCCGATTAAGCAAGAATGACTTCATAGTTGACTGGTGAGTCTATCTTGCAGTCATAGTGCCCTCTACGGAGATGAGGCGGTAATATTTGCGGAACAGTAAGCGAATTACGGCGCTCTAAGCGTGGTTGCTCTAATAACTAATACAACCACCTTCCCCTGGATATGAACACATAGCGCCGAATCTTCGTGGTTGAATGCTACTTTCGTACCGGCATTAAAATTGGTGTGGCATATAAATATAATTTAAACCGCTGCATAGAGGAGTTTATGCAACGCTATCCGACATTCAGACAAGTCCCTCGGAGCGTAATGTCAAAAGTGTAAAGGTACCGTCAAATTGACATGCTTTTGTTTGCAGCATAAACGTCTTACGTTTTATCAGTATATGATATAAAAATTTTTGTCATTCTCTCACTTAATTAAAATGTGCATTAATGTGGGTATCCTTATGACTTTAAAAACCAATAGGGGCATTAGTATTTCCAAGACACAGGATCAGTTACTCGCAAAAAGAGAGACAATGGACGCTACAAAGTGACTGGCCCCAATCTAGAAGCAATAAGCAAAGTTATGAAAGAAATGCCACAAGCATACCTTCTCGCAATACAGACAGTGTTTAAGGGGAAGAGAGAAAGGAAATATAAGAAAATGGACACATAAGACTGTGAGCTAGAGATATTTTCTTGTTTAGACTTGGATAAAAGTTTTGTACATATTGTAACACTAGTTTATTTTTCATTCCTAGAACATGCTCTGCCAATTTTCTGGTTTGTAAGAAAGTTACACTGTGAGGAGACTGTGGGTGATAGAAAAAATTGAGATCAAATTCAAATATTTATTTCATGTGACAAGTTTACAATATTGTGACTTTGTGGGTTCGTGAAATGAAAATTCCAATTGCACCACTTAAAAATGTTCTTTATTTCCACCGACTTACAGTTATACTCTTGCCAATTACACAGAACTACGTAATGCACACAATTACGTTTCACCAGTTCGTCCGTTACAATTTCACTTGCACTCGTAATTACGTACAATCCTCCGATGCACTCACACAGTCTTCTCGTCGTACACTAGCACTGCATTCTTACGCCAAAAACTGACTCACCCCCCTCCAGTCCGACGTGTTGCTTATATAGGGTCAGCTGGCCGTCTAGAAATTTCCAGATTAGACGAAACAACCCGCACGTTCGAGAGCCTAGGGGGGGGGGTTAAAGAGACGGCTCAGTGGCCCGCAATCCCTCCTCTAATCATCCCCTCAGTTAGTGACAAGAGACAAATGGGGTGGGCGTGGCGCAGCCTCTCGTCACTTAGTCAGCTGTCGTTTGTTGTGCTTCCCGATAATTGGGAGACACCGCTCCCTCCTCAAAGCTGGTCGTCCCGAACAGCACCATCGTAGCGGGCTAGACGATCCAGGTGTACCACCAACATCTTCCCACGGGGAACCATCTGGATGCGGTAGACAACGTCGTTAATCCTCTTTACCACTCGGTACGGTCCTTGCCATGGCTGCTGGGGGTTCGGGCAGCGTCCCTTGGTCCGGGTAGGACGGTACAACCAGACCAGGTCACCTTGCTGGAACCCTTGGCTGTTGGCTTGCCTGTCATACCTAGTCTTCATGCGGTCACTCGCCTTCTGGATGTTTTGGCGAGCCATCTCGTGTATGCCGTGGAGTTGGTCCACCAGGTTCTCCATATACTCAGCCGCTGGCTGTTTCGCTTCCGGAGGGCTTCCAAAAGCCAGGTCACAAGGAAGGCGTAACTCTCGGCCGAACATTAAGCTGGCTGGCGTCATCCCAGTTGTGTCGTGTGTAGACGAGCGGTAGGCCAAAAAGAACACTGGCACCTTGACGTCCCAGTCTCGCTGATGGCTGGCCGCAACCTTCCTCGGGTGTTCTTCTAAGGTCTTGATGTATCTTTCGACCATGCCATCCGACTGGGGATGTAGAGGCGTCGTGCGGGTCTTGTTCACCCCCAGCCTTTGTAGTGCCTCCTTCATTAGGTTGAACTCAAGCTTGGTACCCTGGTCACTGTGTAGCTCTAACGGCACCCCAAATCGACAGAATACTTGCTCCACGAGGCAGTCTGTGATTGTCTTTGCCTCTTGGTTTGGGATGGCATACACTTCCGGCCACTTGGTGAAGTAGTCCACGACCACCATTAGGTACTTGTTGCCTCGGTCGGAAACAAAGAAAAAATAAAATTAAAGGTAAAAGAAATATAGTAAAAAGAATTTTATTTGAATAAAAGAATATTTCATTTGAAGCTAATCTTGTTACGTATATAAATAAAACTAATATTCCTCCTAGATAAATTAATAATAATACATAAGAAAATCAAACTCTGGGAACGGTTCAGCAATGTCAACGGCGACCCGTTCGAATGGCGCTCCGACGTTGTACTGCTGCATGCGACCCCGGCTCCTAGTCTGGGGCCGCGACTCGCCGCGCACACGTGACACTGACGGCACCATCTCTCAGCATCTGCTCGGAGTCTCAGCCAGCAGTAGCGCTGCCGTAGTTTGTCAATCGTTCGGTTCGCTCCCAGGTGTCCTCTCGAAGTACCGGCGTGCACTTCCTCCAAGACTTCCGGGACCTTACTCCGGGGAAGTACCAACTGTTCTCTCTGCGTCTTCCCATCGGGTGACTCCCATACCCGGAACAGCACGCCATCTCTGATCTTCAACGAGTCCCATTGGGCCCAGTACGACTTGTAGGTGACGCTCCTCGGTGCGATGTCCTCCCAGGTTGGTCCCGTCCCTGCCTACACTTCCCTCAAGAGTGGCCCCAAGTCTGCGTCCGCCAGCTGCTCCCTCCTCTGTCCTGCGCTATCCCAGCCATCCGCAGGCACTGCCGTGACTACTCGGACTACTGCGGGACGCTCCTTCTCTTCCACTTCTGTGCACTGGCCGCACTCTTCTGGACTCGAGACATGGCGTCAGCGTTACCGTGGCTCTTCCCTCTACGATGTTCCGAGGTGAAGTTTTACTCCTGCAGCCTTTGGACCCAACGTGCTGTCTGGCCTTCTGGTCGCGCCGTCACCATCTCCTCGCTCCTCGCGGGGACAACCACGTCTTCGTTCAAGACGACCCTCCAGATCCCAAGGCGCTCTTCGGGTTGACGGAGTATAACCTCTTCTCCGTTGAGCCGCAGGACTTTCCTTCCGACGTCGACCGTCTCCTCGTGGCTCCTGAGGGCATCCAGTCCCAGAATCACCTCCTCAGCCACCTTCGCGACGAACACCCACTGACGCACGGCACTCCGTCCCAAGGTCAGCTCCAGCAGGGCCTCCTTCTCCACAGGCAAGGTGTCACCCGATGCCGTGACAAGCTCGTATGGTCGGCTCGGCTTCCTCGTCGGCAAACCCTTCGCCACGTCAGGTCTGATGATGGTCACGGCTGCCCCAGTGTCCACCAGAACGCGGCACGGCTTCCCTCTCACCCAACCGTCCGCGATGAGGCTGTCATCCATACGCCGGCTGGCGGTGCACAGTGTCACTTGAGGGGATTTTGGTAATGGCGCCGTTGTGCCCCTCGCCACGCCGGGCTTTACTCGTTCTTCCGGCTGCTCTTCCTGGTGTAGGCAGTCTCTCTGCAGGTGTCCGGGCTATCCACACCCCCAACACAGGCCAGTAGGTGTTCGCCGGCGTCCCTCAGCTGGTCTTCTGTCTCCGGCGTAGCGGAAACTCCTCGTTCTCCAAGTCGGGATAGAGGTTACCTTGGCCGCCTCCATCCTTAATGCCGCTGTCAGTGCCTCGTGGATGGTTTTATAATCGCCGAGCATTAGGCGCTGACGAATCTCCGTGTCCCGTACCCCGTCGACAAAGTTGTAGGCGGCTTCCCGGGATACGAACTCCAGTGGCAGGTCAACCAAGGCCTTGCTAGCCAGCTGCTCAATCGCTATGGCGAACTCCTGCAGCGTCTTCCCCGGCTGTTGTGACCTTGCCTTTAGTTGGCTGCGGTATGCTGCGGCTAAGCGGTGGTTCCCGAAACGATTCTCCAGGACCTCCCAGATGTCCTTGGGCGCCGCCGTTGTCTGCACCGCGTTTAGGAGTTCCGCGGCCCGTCCCTGGAGGCTGCCTATTAACTGTGTGGCCTCCTTCTCCGGTGACCATCTGTTGTGTCTGGCCACTGTGTCGAACTGGCGGCGGAAGACTTCAAACGTTGACGTGCCGTCATACTTGGGAGGTTAGACGCTCGCAGATGTTGTGTCGCGTCCCAGCGCGTCGGCCTTCAAATCCTTCAGCTTCCTGCCGACGACGTCCTCCACCATGGCGTTCAGGGACTTGACGCTGCTGTCGGCCTTTCCCTCCAGGTTGTTTACGGGGTCGCAAGGTCTTCGACGTCTTCCACCACGGCGTTCAAGGTCTTAGCGTTATTGTCGGCCTTTTCCTCTAAATCATTAAGGCGGTCGTCTACTTGACCCATCCGCTTGCCAAGCTTCGTGACGTCATCCCTCACGCCGGCCAACTGTTCCTCAAATTTGGTGGCGATAGCCTCGTTCGTCACCTTCATTTCCGTGGTCGGTTTGGCCATCTTTGCGGTCATTGTCGTGGCCAAGTTGTTGTTTGTCGTTTCCGTCTTCGCTGTTAATTCGGCCTTCATTTCTTCCATCTTCCAGGTGATGTTGTCGTTGGCCGTCTTCATTTGTTTCAGTTCCGCGGCCAGGTTGTCATTTGTAGTCTCCAGCTTCGCGGCGAGGTTGTTATTTGCCGCTTCTGTTTTTGCAGCGAGGTTTTCATTTGCCGTCTTCATTTCCGAGGTCAGTTCAGCCTTTATTTCCATCATCTTCTCCAAAAAAATTTTCCAATGCCGCGTCCATGGCTGTAATGTTCGGTGATGTTGTTGTCCCGCTTCCGAACACCAGTGTGACTTTGTGGGTTCGTGAAATGAAAAGTCCAATTGCACCACTTAAAAATGTTCTTTATTTCCACCAAATTACAGTTAAACTCTTTCCAATTACACAGAATTACTTAATGCACACAATTACGTTTCACCAGTTCGTCCGTTACAATTTCACTTGCACTTGTAATTACGTACAATCCTCCGATGCACTCACACAGTCTTCTCGTTCTACACTAGCACTGCATTCTTACGCCAAAAACTGACTCACCCCCCTCCAGTCCGACGCATTGCTTATACAGTGTCAGCTGGCCATCTAGAAGTTTCCAGATTAGACGAAACAACCCACACGTTCGAGAGCCTAGGGGGAGGGGGTAAAGAGACGGCTCAGTGGCCCGCAATCCCTCCTCTAATCATCCCCTCAGTTAGTGACAGGAGACAAATGGGGTGGGCGTGGTGCAGCCCCTCGTCCCTTACTCAGCTGTCGTTTGTTGTGCTTCCCGATAATTGGGTGACAGTATGAATATATGTAACTTATACCATAACAGAAAAACACATGCTCATTGTAAAATAAGTGTTCATTGACTTATCATTTCCTATATTCTTCATTGTATAGTTTTATGGCTACAAAATTAGCTTTGCAGTACATTGCATTGTAGCATATAGTTTTTCTTAAAGACAGTTATCGTATCTACGCACCAGAAGAAATTACACACCTTTATATTATGCGGCAATCCCACCTCTCAAATAATATATTTACCTACCGGTAGACGGAGGCCTCAAAGCTGCTTTCAGCACATCAAGTACGATCGCAAGCCGCTAGACGAATGATAAATAAACTCGCTCCATCAGCGATGCTATTGATGACGTCCAATTTTGTGCGGTAAAATGACAGATAAAGATAAACACCGTGTACACCTAACTACATGTTTTAATTTTGTTCAATTCCTTCTTGTTATATATATTTTATGTTAAATAATTGATTTTTATTTATGCAATTGTAATGTTCTAACTGTATTGTTATTCCTAACTGATTCTGGTTTTCAATTTGAAAAAGGTTTAACTCAGTTATATGAAGATGCTAGTGCAGTCAGTCTTATTTATCGACTTCATATGTTCCTTACAGTGGAAATATTCAAACAACATCTATTCATTTTCTTCAGACCTTTATTTGTGGAAGAGGGAGATTTTTAAATTATATTCCTTATAATAGTCCTAATAGCACTATATCCTTCTTCCTGCGAGAAACTTAAGGCAACCAAATCGTGTACAGATTGTCTTTCGAAATGCATTTGAATGTCCATATTGAGATCCTGTGTCATCTGAATGAGGATGTGATCTCTGACTCACATGTGGTACTTATTACCTTGGTGAAATGAAAAACTAGCACGATATCCAGGTGAAGTGCAAAGACAGCTCACTTTATACAAATTTGATTGGTTTCCGCTGATAAGCATTTGAGAGAAATTCCTGCCGAAGTTCTTCCTTAGAATGGATTAATCGTTAGAAAGCCGCCTTTGGGAAACAGAACGTGCATTCACTTGATTGTGAGTTTTTCACTGAAAGATAAGGTTTTATAAATCTTGTCCTTTTCGTCTATCTTAGAGTTATTAAAGCAGTGAAGAAATATCAGAGTTGTCTCAGCGGTCGCTGCTCAGGCATTGCAAACCAAATCATTATTTGTGTAGAAATTCGATTACCAGTATTATCTCCTATTAGGGAAGTGGTTAGAGCCGCTTAGACTGAGGTTGTGAAGGAGGCATTTCATTTTCTCAAAGCTTATATTAGGGTTTGTAAAGCTATTAAACAGTGTTTGACTGATAGGTTCATCAAACAATAACTCAGGGGGTCATCGTTAAAGGAAGCTAGAAGAAGGTCGGTGATTCACCAGTATGTGTACTTACTTAGATCATACTTATGCTATACGTTTTGAACAATTTTCTTACTGTACTACCCCAATGAGAGCCTATTTTTTTCGTTGAGTGGTCTAAGTCTCTTTCTTCCATCTCAATATTCATGCTCTTCAAATTTTATTTCAGCTTCAACACCAAGCTGACGGGAATTTAGCTTATCTGTATTACCTCCATTCTAATGCCTTGAATCCTCATGTCTGGGAATGCCTGGTTTGGGTGGTGCAATGTAGATTGTATTTGTTGAGATGCATCGATTTTCTCTTTATGAAGTACATCTAGGCCTTCCTAAATGTCCATATCTGGTTCTAACAGTCAGACAGGAGAAATGAATAGAGCTATATTATCAACACCGCTGGAGCACGAAAATTGACTACCGTTTCCAAGCGGATACAATTAAAAGGGCATGACCTTGAACGAAAGAGAATACTCAGTTTTATATGTGATATATAGGCTTCTGAAAACGTATGGTAGCCCTTTCGGGGGCTCCCTCCTCTGCAGCAGAGAATGGAGAGTCACTGGCGAAATTGTGCCGGCAGAGAAACATAAATTCCCCATCTCAAAAACAGGCACATGTCTCTCATAGTTTTTAAACAAATGAAACCTTCCATTTTGCTAGCGCAAAACTTTAATAAACAGATGTTATTATATAAATATATGTACTGGATATGGAGCAGATAATTGCGTGTAATTAAGGATAAACAGAGAATTTCGCGTTCTCTGAACAATGAGTGGTGTGTTCTGTATTTATGTGGCCAAAGCAAGAATTCTTGCAACAGATTCCGCCTCCGAGTCAACAGTGATGAATACACCTCGGCTTTAATGTAGCTCCAGAGAATGTCTAATGCAGTGAGGTAAGGGTATCTTCCACGCTTCCACGCTTCTAATAAGATACGATCTTGATAGACATTGTTATTCACTTTCACATCACAGCGGCTGTACTAGCTCATTCGTATCATTGTTACTGAAAATATGTTTATCGTTGTCACTATGCATTGTAACTTTCGGCAACTACAAATAACTCATTTACTACCAAACCTCTTCTCGGTTATGTAACTACTTCACGAAGAAAAAAGTTTGTTTGTTGCTTAAATTATTCTGTTTGTTCAAGAGGTCCCGAGTTCGAAGCTTGGTGGGGGGAGTTATCAGGATAGGACCTTTTTGGAGCTTTCCTTCTACTGAAAGTTAAATGTTGGGGAATTCTAAGCTCAATGGGCATTTGGCTCATTTGGGTATCATTTCACACATTTCATTCATTGTTCGATATGACCTAACTTGAAGGTAGTGAATTAGGTGCGCGCGCACGTGCACACACATAATATATATGCTGCCTCCTTTGTTGCCTGCTGGAGTGGAAAATTTATGGAATTTTGCCTAGACTCCTTGTGATATTTTTACGTTAAATTCCAAATCAACTGACGAGCCTCACTACAGACCACAAGATTTCGTTTACGAATGGCCTCTGATGTACCCTAAGCCATATTAAGTTACACTATCGTGACACTTGCAACAAACAAATGCTTAGAAGCGAGAGCACCAGCACTGATGCGCGTGGAAGGAACAATAACAATCTAACGTGATGATTTCTACCTTTGCCAGCATTGCCACGCTTCAAAAGCATATCCGCTTAACATTTTTCGCCGTATCCTGCAAACACACAGAGCTTGGTTCCGTACAATGCTAAATATTTATTATTCAGTGCCAATCTTTGAACACACTAGCCCTTTCAGACTCCTTCCTTTCTCCATTTTCAACTTTACCTGA
The DNA here is from genome assembly GCA_030765055.1 of Mantis religiosa. Lineage (NCBI taxonomy): Eukaryota > Metazoa > Arthropoda > Insecta > Mantodea > Mantidae > Mantis > Mantis religiosa. The sequence continues at coordinate 164,358,139 of CM060948.1, read as the reverse complement.
CTAATTTAATGTTAATGGACTATATCGAAATAACCTCGAAGGTTACAAAGGAGTTTGATACAAACAATACGAGATGGAAAATATGTGGTTCACAACGACAAACAATGCAGTTCTATGGTGAATGACATTTTAGAATCACATGGTAATGCTTTAATAAAAATGCCACTGCCATTAATCATCGGTTATCTACTGAGCTCATTTTCCTTTTTAGAAAGAACATTTGCTATGAGCTGCAACTAAATGTAGACCAAGGAAATCTAGGGAACTCATTAATAGGATCTGTGACAGTATCAAAGGCCTGCGTTTTTAAATTCAGAATGAAGAGTAAACCCACCCACACACATACCTACCTACCTTCCCACGTACCCACGTACACACGTACCCGTCCGCCCACCCACCCACCCACCTACCTACCTACCCACCCACCCACCTACCTACCTACCTACCTACCTACCTACCTACCTACCTACCTACCTACCTACCTACCTACAAAAACAAGAGAGATTAGACACAATGCATTATATTACATTTGTTCAGCCTTTAATAGCTTTTAAAGAAAGACAAGGAAATTTTGTAAACATGGTATTAGCCCATATTGTGTAAAAATACATAAACCGTGTATTTTAAGGTATTAAGTGCGTGCAAGAAATATTTGACTCGAAATATACTACTATGAGCTTAGGGACATTTTTGTACACATTTTAACAACCAACATCGAAATTCTTTTAACAGAAACAAGGGGAAGAAGAAAAATAAAAGAAGGCAGAGCTTTTTATGATTTTCAAGATGGTAATACGCTTTCACAATGACGTGTTTTTTTCTTTTGTAATTTACGTCCTCCAACGTTATAAGGGAAACCCCGGACAAAACCTTATCTAATTAATTCACCCTAACCGAGATTCGGATTAGGGTGAGAATTTAAAAATTGGATTATCCTACTAAAATTGAAATTATTTCAAACGATTCACCGTTGAAATCCTAAATTTAGTGAGTTAAATAAAACAATACTCTCAACAGTCTGGTTTTTAAAAGAAGATACGTGAAGGTCATCTGTTTCCCCACGTGAAGTTCCACAATGTTGCCCAACAGCAGACAGGAAGTAATGCTGGTGTCCTTTCTTTATCCTCTCAACACTCGAAACATAAAGAAGGGTTTGAGGTACCTGAGTATGTGATTCAAAAATATAATCAAGCTCCATGGATCCTGGATACATTTGAGCATCATTTCACCCATTTCATTCATCGTCCGATATGACTTAATGTTGGAGGACGTAAAATTACAAACAAAAAACAATAAGGCAACCTTTGTTTACGCGGGCCCAAATGACCTTGCTGTCGACGGGCCCTAAAACCCCACACACTCACTCCCCTTTGTTTACGTCACCATAGTAGCGACCTTCCCCTCTTACCCTTCGCGTCCCTTGCTTGATGAACTTCACGTACAGATGTATTTTTATATCTTGACAGATGGAGAGTGATGCGCGGTGGTATAGTAGCCTCGTTCATCGCATCCCAGGCGGCATCAAAGCTTTCCCTTCTGACCACGCCTCCTCACATGTAAGCAATTATAAGGGTCTTCCACCCTTAAACATATGGGTCGTCCTTCTTAATACGTTCAGCAAGTTAAAGCACTGTTGCAATATTTCTCTTGTGTCCTCAGAAATTAGCTTAAACTGTGCAAACATGCTTCCTATGTATGTTAATTAAGTTTATATGTATAGAAGTTACATAGTGTTTTACTTAGTGTAGTTTATACATTTATTAGTGTTTAATAGTTATTGGCGTTTAGCACTTGCGTAATTTAATTAAGATGTGGAGACCGTGGGTATCGAACCTAACATGGATTTCCATTCATACTTGTAATATATATCTAACAGTATTTGTAAACTTTCTCGAGTTGTAAAGCGTTTATGACATATTTAATTATTATGCGGAGTGTACGTGATTACTTATTTAAATTGTGTTTAGCAGAAGAGCCCCCCTCCCCCAAAAAATATACTGCTTAACGTTATTCAAACTTGTAAAATTGGCAGACATCCTTGTTTAAAGCTTCGAAAATTTAAAAATAGTTAATAGAGTTTCCTTACTAGTTTTTCTTTAATACATTGGTTCGTCTTTTTTACTTTTTTTTTACTTTTGAAGTGTTTATTGCTTTGTTAAATCAACAAAAATTCACCAACTGTAGCTGCCATAGAATAAAGGAAAATGTTTTAGAATAAATCGGCTCACGATTGCAATAAACAAAGCTCTAACGTGCAGTCTTTGCTTATAAATTATTGTTAACTACCAGAATATCCAAAGTGCTTCTTTAATTCGCATGTAAATATCCCTCGCAAATTCATAAACATTGATGCAATTTAACCCTTTGAAAATTGTAATGATATTTTACTAAACTTTCCTTAGATATTATGCTAATAATACGCACTTAGTTCTTGTACGTAATATAAGTACTAATAGCATAACAACATAGATGACATATCTCTTTTCAGTCATGTTACAAAGCGTTGTAACATTATCTATTACTTATAGGAAACATTAATCATTGCTTTATTTATATTTTGCCTCTAAACGTTATGTTAAACAACGGCAACCTTGGATATTCTCAGCTGTAAACACGTGCCTAGCATTCTTCACCTCTGACCCCGGTTGGTGTTTCCTAAGATGTTTATGACATTGTGGTTAGGGGGAGGAATAGTTTTTCCCTACAAAGAGAGCCGGTTGGGGATGGTTTAAACGCGGCCACTATATCTGGACGAGTCCACTTCTACTGGAGGGTAGGGTAGGTCGGTTGCGTATCAGTTGCGAGCAAGTAAACAAGTGCAGAGTTACTACAGCTTGTTTCAAAATGTGCGTATCTCCTGGTTCCAAGAGAGAATTTAAAAATGACGCCTCCTAGCAGCACATTAGGAAATAAAGTATTAATTTAAAAACACGAGAAGTAATAACCAATGTCTTTAGATTTATAAAAAAGGTACAATGGTCTGGATCTGCTATAAAAATCTGGGAAAGGGCATCTGAGGCAACAGGTGTGTCTAAAAGCAGTTTACGTGAGTTATTAAGGAAAGAAAAGCCATTGGTGCTAGTACAAAAACGTCCTTTTCTATGCCCAGTAAACAAAGATTAAGAATATGCACAAAATCTAATTTGGATGGTTTTAATTCAGCAGTATTTAGGCGATCTGCGAATAATTTTTAAATCACAGAATAACAAAGACCAACTTTTTAGGAAATGCTCATGAAGCTTCAAAATTCTATTGACTTCTAAGGCAGTGTTTGAACCTTAAAAAGAGTTCTTTTGGAGCTAGGTCTTCTATGACCAAAAACCTAAGCGTGACAGACAAATTTTAATCGATCATCGCATCATACAGGCAAATAGGCTGAAGTATTTACGAAATATCCAGAAATATTGCAGTGAAGTTTATATAGTTCATACGGATGAAACTTATATCAATTCAGGACACAGTAGACCATATGCCTGAAGTGAAACTCGTTACAGGGACTCTGCAGCGATGTCGAAAAGCTGATAGTTGGTTATCATACCTGCAGGAGGAAGACAGTGTTCTGTTACAAACGGCTATGTACTAATTTAAGATCCAACAAAAGCGTGGAAACTACCACCATAGTAAGAATTACAACTTAGTTTATAACAGCTGCAATACCGGCTTCGAAAATAGCATTTTTTTATACAGCTTGTGTACCGCATTTTTCATCTCGTAATCTTACGCGTGTGACGTATTGCGGCGATAGGTGCACTATCCCCCACCACAGTTGCTACTCACCCCTACCGCGCAGGATTTCTGTCAGGATAAAATAATACATCTGTATCTTCTTTTAAAAATGAAACTGTATGTATTAATATCCGTTATCTAAAGATGCAACTAGTTTTTCTTAAAGAAGCAGGACTTTTTTGGGGGGGGGGGAGTTAAGTGCTTTTTTGAATTGGTAGGGTTCCTCATGGTTTGAAAACTTTAACAATTGTTGACTGGATAACAGTGAAAATGATAATTACATAATATTTTCTGAACGGAGAACAAAAACTGGTCTTGCTATCCTGTAAAGTTATACAACTTGGAAAGAGAAATTCATACGTTGACCTGAAGCGCCTCTGAGACCTTTAGAAATTTCCAGTGTTATTTTGACGCAATTAATTAGGCAAAATAATATCAATTCTACGTTTAATATTACAATGTTCCATGTAACTAGGTGATTAAATACTAACCATGTTCCTTAATTGAGTTAGATGAAAATGCGTTACTATCATTTCGGCACTATTACCATGCATTGCTGTGAAGGAAATTAAATTAAGGCAGCGAAATCCACAAGTGTTGGAGCAATTGCTTGCTAAAGCACACTCACGCGAAGGGTTGAGAGAATGATTAAATAATAAAACTGGAGGCGAAACACTGAAACAGAAACAATAAAAAAGTGCACTTACTTCTATGAAGCATAGTATTATCACCCATTAATTTCATTTTTATATCTAATATGTTTAAAAAACTTGAAATATTTTGACGCATACAAAATAAAGTTATAGAAAATAATGTGCTACAAAATAAATTATTCTAAGTCTTTGGAGCTTTAGAAGTGAAGTGTTGAAGCTTAGGAGTGACAGTGTATACAAAATTAAGATATTTATTTGCTAATTGCGAAGTAACCTTGAACTAATCTGTAGTTATATATACTATTTGTTTTTCCTACGTGGTGCAGTAGTAAAGCTGAAAATAATTTTACAACGACGTTTAGTTTAGTTATTATGCATTATATATAACGTCAAATAAATTGTAAGCTGATAGTACACATTTAAACAACCGTAAAAGTGCTAACAGACTATATAACATATTAACATATTTAAGGAAAAGTTTTGGCAACACTGGAAATTATCGGATACAAGATGGAGTTCCCTTACTAATTTTATTTCTCCAATTATTTCGAAAATGTTTTAACACAGTGTTAGATTTTGCACTATTGCCTCTCCCAAATCGACAGCTCTTCAGCAGCCTAGTGCCAGGTATTTTTCTCAACTACATTTTGTGCTGTTTCCATGAATTTTCTAAGCTTTATTATATTATTTCGATAGACTGGTGGTATGCATTATGATTATCGGTAGATCTTTCTCTCTATTCTTCCGTGGCACTAAACCATTACTTATTATTCCTCCATAGAGTAGATGAACAATTGCAAGTTTAGAAGTGTAACTTTTTGCATGTTATCCCATAGGTATCGTAGGAGTCTATACAGTGAAAGCTTACTTTTTATTTATCACATTTGATGATAGTTGGCACTACAGGCCATGTAGACCCTTGGCCTCCCTATTTATCACATATACCAATCAAAATTGTGTTCTTGAACATAGATATCACAGGAGTTCTCCATTAAAGCTTAAGAGCATGTTAGTACTTGAAATGTTGACCTTCAGAGAACCAGATATTTGTAGTAAGTCTTCGGCCAGACGACCAAATAGAGAACTTTCTCAACGCAACAAGACAATCTCTCTGGTAGTGAACTGCCAAAAATTGCAAGTTTAAGAAAATGTGTTTTTGTGATAATAACATATGAAATTACCGATAGTTAGAATAGAATAATGGATTTCTGCCTCGTGAAATAAAGAGTATAGGGACTATAGTCTCCCTTTAAGTGAAATAAAGAGTATAGGGACTATAGTCTACCCTTAAGTACAGCAGAATGTTCAACGACTAGAAATATTACTTAAAACCTAAATAATAATTCTATAATGGCACTCTTATAATTTTTTAAATATATTAAATATATGACAGATTGTTACATATGCATTTGCAGTGAAAATATCCTCGTAATATTTAGAATATCTGTAGGAGCTCAGCCCTTGGAAGAAAAATATATAATAAGACTTTTGAAACTTTTTGTAACTTTGTTTTAAAATACTTAAACATTTTCGAAGGTAATAGGAAGGTTACCAAAGCCTGAGAATGAAGATGATTGTGCCTTGACAGTTACTTTAATATCAGATCAAGAATGCAGGAACTGCTCAAGTCGCTGTGTTTTCGCACAGGATGATCTGGATATCCACGACGTCCACAGCGTGTATTTTGGCTTGAACAGCTAAACCACACATGGGCAGAACGGATTCCGAGATTGCAATGTATATAGCAAGTGTGTGGCAAACTCATAACAACTTTGCACATGTCCCAAATTGCCTCAATTTTGCCATTGCAAGGTTTCTGTTCTTTGGAGAAATTTTCGCCGATCATTGCAACTGTGCATTATGCTTTATACTAGCACATGTAAGATGTTTTAAACTTATCTAAGGAGACCAGCACACAACTGTCTGAATAGCAATTTTTTAATGCATAAGGGGAACCTGTATTCCCTATATCGCCCATTTTAAATAAGATACTTGTTTAACTTTTTCATAGGAAACTCATTGATGCAGAGGTGAAATTTGGAAAGTATAAATAAGCATACTGTTTACTTATATTGACATGGTAGTAGTGATTACTTAAAAATATTATGTGCATAGGAAAGGTTTCAATTTCACACATTTATGTTTAACACTTTAATTAATTAAATTATTTTAATCTTACGTTTATGAATCAACATTGTTATAAAATATCAGTAAAGTTTAACATGTAAATATGCTTGCAGAAAGCACTGTATAAATTAAATTTTAGTACAATAAGTCAGTTCATAAAAATGATACCTATGTGGAAGGAAATGCAGTTTTTACAAAACTTAACATTTTGCATTAAGCGTAATATACCACTGGGCCATACCCAGGGACTACATTAACCTGCACCTCTTCTATACATATTTTAGCATTCCCCTTAGTTTGTCTTACCTTTTTAAATGTCCCCCCCACTTCTAAATCGCCTTCTTTGAAATGAATCCCGTCCATTCGAGCACAAAGTTTCTGCACATTTTGTGCTGTTCAAATGCCCAACTTTCCGACTACCTTACTTTATCTATGTTATCCTTATTAAATAAATCCCTATTTCTGACACCTCTGGCTCCAACAAAATAATTTGGATATTTTAGTCCATATAACACTATTGAAACTTTCGTTTGGATGTTTAGTTCGTCCATGTGAAAATTTTACAGGAAGTTTACTTTTCTAGACCTTAGAATATCGGTTTATATTGCATAGGGCGTGAATGAATACGTGATACTCCCCACCTGTTACTAATTTGCGGTTATATTAGCACCAGATAGTTCACCTTTTGGGCACAAACCATGTGTGTGATTTGTATCTAGTGATGCCTTGTTAAAAATAGCCCATATTGCCTGATTCATTTTGTTTCTCACACCCATGCCAAGATATGTTTGGAAATTATCACTCTCCTTTTCTGTGAAATTTCCTATCACGGAAATTCGTTTTACATTTTCCAGCCTTTTTCCAGAACCTTTTTGCGAAGACTTCTTAATTTGGTTCAAATTTGTTTCTGTATTTGTCTTAGGCTTTCTAACGTTTGTATCTCACACTCACCATATGGTTTAGATCTACTTATCTTCATAAAACCCGCGCTATCTCCATCCCTAAATATTTTAAGTACCTAACTTCACATCAGTTCCTTGATGTATTAAAACTGCTCTTTACATATCCTGATTCTGTCACCACTGTTACCTTCAAAATGTTCCACACATTCACCACCTTGATGATGCCTTATTAATTTCAATTTGTCCTTTCTATTGTACATTTATAACAGGATTTACTTAGGATATCTAATCAATAACTTTCTCAGCATCTAAACCTGCTGCTAGTACTACATAATGTCAACTTGTTTATCTCCGTTTTGCCAAATACCACCAATTACACAGAAATATCTGTGTTGTTTCCATTTTCATTCTGTACCTCTCACTGTTTTACTGATAATCTCCGTTGCACAAGTTTTACTACCTCACTGGTAATTTGAATGTAATTCTAGGACGTGGTTATACCTTTTGGGCAAGTCCATTGCTCCACAAAATGTTGTTCCTGCAATTGCAACTCTGCCCATTAATCGCAATCCATACAGAAATCTTATGTTGCATTCAAAAATGGTTATTTGAAGTCCTCTTGCTAGTATAATGTTCAAATTATTTATCACCACTTCCATATTTTAGTACCAATCTAGATGCAAATCCACTTCTAGCTTTCACATCCTCACGATTTACAATGTATAAAGAAGCTTAAAAGAAAATAGGGCATATGTGAGCAAGTTAACATTTAGTATCACATTTCTGTTTTCTATTAATTTATTCCTAATTAGTCTGTTACCCAAATTCAGCTTATGATCACTAAATTTCTACTAAAACAACCTATTAGAGTTACAATTCAACACATTTGCATTACTTGATTCTGATCTACGACTATCTGCACTACTATTATAGGTTATATCTGAGTTGTCTCAATAGTAGTTTCTAATCTACTCACTAACAAATAGTGATATTGTATTTCTACAGAGCCTCATTTCCTTTTCTTGAATATTTTTATATCTACCCATTTTTTAAGCTTTGGTAGCACAAATGCTTCTAATTCATTAAAACACAAACGAATGCATGAAAACTACACAGACAAATCAGGGTCGCCAATATAGCTCGTATATGCTTAAATTTCTCTACAAACATTTATGCAGTGTGGCAAGGAAGTAAAAGCTGGAAAAGGGGGTGTAACCCAAGTGTACCATGGCATTTAAACTTACCTTTAGGGCTTTTATAGGTAATCTACTAACCAAATAATTATTTACCTTGAAATTGCAACGTTCAAAATGTAACAAACAATAAAAGTCTCAAAATTGATTTATTTTGCCAAAAATGGATACGATTTCGTTATTGTTCCTGTCAAGACGACTTTAACGAGCGTTCTGACGTTGTCATACATAATTTATTTTCCAAAGACCTTGCAATGCTTTGTCAGGTTTAGAAGGGGAAAAATCTTTTCCTTTGCTGGAATAGTTATATATGACTGATGAACCAAGAGCCCAAAAAAGGATATTTCGAGAGATATCCCTAATGATGACACTTTGGCTCATGCAATGTGAAAAGTGAAGCTATCTGAATTCAACTCCTCGAGATAATGACACAGAATTCTCACCAATATGTAAAACATTCGGTCGACGCTTGGAAGTAAAACTCGCAGTACATAAGCTGAAAATGCTTAAATGGAAATATAATGTAACTAACATATGACTGACTCAAAATCCCCGTTGTCAGAAGTCAGGATTTACCGCACTAAATGTGTCGCCAATGAAGTCGTTATCAAAATATATTCAGCTTAGAAAGCAACCCACGTAAAGTTTATGCTTTAGAACTTAAGGCAAATTTTACAGTTATAGTGTCATGTAAAGAAAGGTTTAAGGGTGCATCAGCGGCTTGATCGTTTGAGGTATCGTAAGAGAGATTTCCATTTCTGCAGAAGGCAAGGCTTCTCAAAATATTCGTTGATATTCCGGTTGGCTAGAGAGCAGTAATCCGCACAAATAAATTGCGTTGTACGTATTATCGAAAGCCGTGAAAATTGACAGCGAAAATTGCTTATCAGTGCAAGTCAATGCAGATGTGAACAGGGGAATTCTTCCCGCTTTCGGATTTGCCAGGAATATCTTGTGTGTGTGTGTGTGTGTGTGTGTGTGTGTGTGTGTGTGTGTGTGTGTGTGTGTGTGTGTGTGCGTGTGTGTGAGCGCGCGCGCGCGCTTGAAGGCGTAGCAACGGAAATAGATCCATTCATATATGTATTACTCCTTAAACCAGCAACTACTTCTTCTCAACGCTCAATGTCGCCAACTACTGGGTGCTTATTCCCGCTAGCGACCCTTCTTTTCCGCTGAATATACCAAAACAATAGCCAGGGAAACGCATATATTCGTTCATACCAAGAAAGGAGCACAATTCAAAAATCACATTTGACGGAGACAAATGCAGAAGTAGAAGCCACTGCGGTCGAACCAAAAAAGTGCATCCGCCAGCACTCCTGTCTAAGAAAAGAAGCATCGACTGCCTTATATTGGTGGAAAACATGCGGACCGAGTTGCCAGTAATCATGAACTGCAAGATGTTCCAGCGGATAATGGAACCGGCAGACAGACACAGTTTTTGAGGAAAGGGAGTACAAGGATCACAAGAATTCCTAAGTGGGAAGCTATTTACCACGCAACATCAAAGGATAAGTGGAGCCGGTGTTCAAATTAAGACAAGAATGCCATTATTCATTACTTGCGCATTTGTATTGTAATGTTGAGAGAGTTTAGATCTGTGAGGGAGCAAAGAACCTAAGGAGATTGAGCAGCGGTAGGCCATAATAAAACTTAATTGAAGTTCCATTAATAAATGCAAAGTGACAGAATGAGATAGCAGATGATAGGACAGTATATATACGCCATCTGGTAGCAAATACATCGGATAAAAGTGTACAGATGACAAAAAAAGGATATAGGTCACGACATTATTGCAACAAAACGCAGGTACCGAAAAAGTATAGGTACTGCGACTGCTAAAGCAAATTACCAGATAAATAAGTGTTAATAATCAGGCATTCCAAAATAAAATCAAGCCTTAGCATGAGCAGTTTAGCCAATATATTAATCAAATTTTCCGAGTAAAGGGAGTATGCCAGAATAAATAAACCAAATTCACAATAGACTACAAGTGTAGATGAGCCAGAAAATTAATAAAAAACTGAGTGAAAGAACAGATTAGTCAAATGAGTCGGTCTTAACCACTGGCAAGAACATATTAACTAGTTAGCGGATAAATAAAGGCGAGTTTAAAGAATACTTTTATGTTGTATGCCCTGAGCTAGAAAAGAAACTTTGAAAAAGTAACCTAAAAACAGAAGTAGAATATAGGCACACTTCAGGTGAATCAACTAAGTTTGATATAGTTTATAGAATTAGCGTAAAGTTAAAATCTACATTTTGTGTCCTTAAATTATCTTATTAGGGATGAATGTGAGCAGATTAACGGTAAAATAAAAGCATTGACTGGTGAAATGAAGGAAAAGAACGGTGATTTGGAAAGAAAAAGAAAAAGAAGAATTAGAATATGTTTTACAAAAGGAATTAAAAAGAGCTCACGACACCCTTGAGGCCGAAAGAAATGTTTGACGAAGTGTGGACAAAACCGTGAACATGTTTTCGCTGCCTCAAGACGATAGAATTCGTGGATTTCCGAGGGGATGCCTCCTCATCGACGATATCATAGCAAGATCAATTCGATAATATTGATTGCGTGGAACCATCTCAGCATAAAGAGGAAATGAACAGTCAAAATGAGCATTTCACAAATCATCAGCACTAAGGCTCACCGATATGACCGAAATTCAGATCTAAAGATTTCCCAGATATAGGAGAGATCCAAATCCCGCATGAAAATGAGCCACTTAAGCCAACAGCATAAAACTAGAATTGCGTCTAAGTATAGGTTCAGGTTCGATTCTAACTGGTGCTAGTGTAGTGTATAACTCCCGCTTTTATTACATGCGGCACCACAGGCGATGACACTGATGAAACATGAGATGAAGATGCAGCACCGGTAGAATGAGATGGCGGGGGAAACCGGTGATCCCAAATAAAACCCGTCTCAGTGCCGTGCTGTCCACCATAAATGTCACATTGCGGTCGCCTAGGATCGAATCCGGGCCGCCTTTGTAAGAGTCGAGCGGTCTAACCACTCAGTCATGGCGTGGCCAACTGGAGTTGGCGAAGTTAATATACACACATGTAACGAATCTAAATTAATTATTTTATAAAGCGGAGAAACTTTGGAAACTTTCAGACATACTTCCGAAAGTGAAATAACGGATTCGCCTAAAATAAACTTTGAAACTTAAAGCAAAATTTGTAAATCTTACATTGATTCCAGGGATACCATCAATAAGTAGTAACAGAATGCATAAAATTTATTGAACATAATGTTAAAATTATGTCATTATTCGCCAAAATATAGACTATCACATAGCGGTGAGTAAAGTTCACCAAGGGATTAAAATGCGGGTATTGCTAATGCTCAAACTGGTCGAGTTTGAATAAGCCGTTTTCGTTATAATTTTGATATGTAACTTCATCATTTCATGCGTCCCGCTCTGTGAATTAAAGGCGAGTATAAACTTGAACCCAGCACGATGACCTTTCATCATAAACAGAACTTGGGACGCGAAATTATTTTTAGACAGTCAAGCAGAAAATTATTAATAATAACGCCAGGGATAATTGAATTAATATGAATAAGAATAATAATAGTAATAATAATTAATAATAGTAATATTAATAATAATAATAATAATAATAATAATAATAATAATAATAATAATAATAATAATAATAATAATAATAATAATAATAATAATAATAATAATAATAATAATAATAATAATAATAATAATAATAATAATAATAATAATAATAATAATAATAATAATAATAATAATAATAATAATAATAATAATAATAATAATAATAATAATAATAATAATAATAATAATAATAATAATAATAATAATAATAATAATAATAATAATAATAATAATAATAATAATAATAATAATAATAATAATAATAATAATAATAATAATAATAATAATAATAATAATAATAATAATAATAATAATAATAATAATAATAATAATAATAATAATAATAATAATAATAATAATAATAATAATAATAATAATAATAATAATAATAATAATAATAATAATAATAATAATAATAATAATAATAATAATAATAATAATAATAATAATAATAATAATAATAATAATAATAATAA